>OZ010607.1:40535535-40555535 GCA_963932145.1 Acanthosepion lycidas | reverse complement strand
GATGTTAAAAATATTTCTTATTGTTTTAGAGGTAGTGTAGAACTGTTTTAGGTAAAGATTGGAGGTGAGACCAAAAATAATGAATTAGGAAGGTGACAAAAAATAAATATTCTTTGTAGTTAAATTAAATTTCTTTTTTATTTTATATTCTTTGTTTATCTTGTCAGCCTGGGATATAATAGTTTACATGCCTTAAAAATATATAACTCTTTTAGATATTAAACATAAATTCTTAATACCATTATTCTTGTTACCGATACAATTGACAGTATAGAGGCGAGAGAACTCCTGCCAATCTGTTGATACCATTCTTGAAGACAGGATTTGTGTATCAGGCTCTGCTGCTGACCCAGTCTCTCTATATTGTAAGTGTACAAAACTTTAATCCTTAATTATATGTGCAAACGTTGTCACAAAAACCCTCTACATTTTCCTTTTAAAGTAGGATTCACCCTGTACAAAGCCAGGGTCACTCGAGGTAAAAATTTAAACATATCATATGAATATACGGTTTACATGCCTTAAATATATATATATATATATATAAGTCTTTTGGATATTAAATGGAGAATCTTAATACCATTACTCTTGTTACTGATATGTTTGGCAGTATAGAGGCCAGAAAACACCTGTCAGTCTGTTGCTACCATTCTAGCAGACAGGATTTGTGTATCAGGCTCTGCTGTTGACCCAGTCCCTCTATACTGTAAGTATACAAAACTTTAATCCTTAATTATATGTGTAAACTTTGCCACGAATACTCTGTTACATTTTCTTTTTACAGTAGAGTTCATTTTGTACAAGGCCTGGTGCCGTTCGATGTAAAAGGTTAAACATATGATATGAATATAAGATAAAAGGCCATAATTTCAGGGCTCGAGATATCACCAGAATAGCATATCAAGTTTAATTTGGGTGGAAATTGTTTACCAAGACAAACCATGGGCCCCTCACAAAGTTTTTATGAACTGTACTGAAAGCTTTCGCTTGTGGACCTAAGCTAAATTCCTGCCAAAAAGATGTGAGGTACTAATGGTGTGGCGAGAGACTCCAAATCATGATGAAGTTTGATACGTCTGCATGGTGAACATATCAGTATGGAGCCGTACACAAGAAGAAATCGTGGCACTATCCTAATATTAAATCTTCAAGGCGGCTAGTTCCATATTGTAGTGGCGTTCGCATTCCAGTTTTTACTTCCTTGTCGGATATTGATTAAGATGATGAAATTATGAATATTGCAGAACAGCAAGAGTAGAAGTAATAGTTATCATTCATATTTTGGGTGACTGAGAAAGTCAAGCTTTTCAAACAAGGAGATCTGAATATCTTGGTTAGTGATCTAGCTTTATCAAAACCGGTAGCTGAGTTTTAGGTCTTCCGTCTCAGTGATCATCGTTATCATGACTCTGACAGTAAGATAACATGGAACGTGTTCGTTATTTTACCGAAGAAGATGCATTTGTATTTTCCAACAACATCCAAGTCCGTCTTTTAGCAATTGGACTACCTAAATACAATCCAGCTGAGTGGTGTTTGTTTATTGACAACTCTAAACGACATTATTCGGACTATTATCCTCATCTTTGTCACCATATTTATCACAACGTTTCGGCCGTTGTACGCTCCGGCCTTCTTCAGGTGTTTGGAATTTCGAACTGAACCCTTTATTTCGATCACTGGGGTAGACTGTTCTAGTTCCACGTCCCATGTTTGATGGATGTCAGTTATCAGTTATCTCCTGCTAATTTTCCCTCTGGTAAGTTCTCCACTGCCTTAACCGGGTATTGAACTCACAGTCTTTGGGTCTGTTACTGGATCTAACCAACGCCTTTATCCACTATGTCATGTGTCCTTGAAGACAATAGCCCGAATAATGTAAATACGATACATAATACCTCATCTCAGAAATATAGACAAACTCTAAACGAATTTTCAAGTGTGTATTATTGCACAAGATTGGCAAGTTTGCTTGTATCCCAATTTGCGATTTCGTAATCTTAAAGGAGCATTACACGAGTGTAATAATTATTCTACAAAATTATGTTATGATGATATGGGCGGATTTTCCAAGTTTTGCGAGAGTAGAATTGTGGTTTTACCAATTTCCTTTGTCTATGGCATAGCAGTCAACAATCAGCACTAGGTAAAGAGGTATTGACCTATTCTTTAAAAGCTTGTTGTGGGGACAAATATGTCATAAATCAAACACTGGTTAACCGTGATCGTATTATCCTGTCCCTAATACACATAAAGATTTGCGGAATGAAACATTTTGTTAAGTGATTAGATCAACATGGCACAGGTTTCAGTTATATCTTCTCAGAATTTCTAGGTCTTTTTAATAAGAAAATGAAGGCAGGCATTTTGATGTGATATAAATAAGAAAACAGATTATCGATGAAAGATTTGTCTACCACGTGACTGAGATTGAGACTGTTACGTGGACTTATTTTGTCGCTTAAAAAAAAAAAAAAAAAAAAAAAAAAAAAGTGAATAACCAGGGATTAAGGAAAACGATACTAAAATATTCCCGGACTCTTGGAACAAGAATCAATATCAAAATCCATTACCTTTTTATCCACTTGGATAGATTCCTTGAAAATTATGGTGATATAAGTAAAAGATTTTTTATTTGGCAAAAAAAAAGAAACCCCAGGAAAAATAAATATTTCGAAACAATCCTTTGAGTGTTTGAGGCAACATGTAATTTATAAGGCAAAGACAACACAACAAAGATAGAGGACATGTGCCGAGTTTTAAACATCCAGACGATAAATTTATTAACGCATAAAAATTGGTAAAAATCACATAAATTAAATCCTTTGTGTGCCAAATTATGGCAATATCATGTACGTACAAATAAACACTGCAAATGAAAAATATGTCTTTTTTACAATAAAAATCACTCTGTTGCATAAGCTCCACTGAATAGGTACAAAACATAAAAATAAATGAAAAATGGGGAAAATGTAGTTCTACGAATAATGTCCAAATTTTAGGTACAATGTTGGAAGCAAACTTTGTGATAACAGCAAGGAACTGAATAATCGCACCAGCCGAATAATTTTCTTTGATGTGGGAGCAACTTTGAAGTTCTTTTCAAATTCTCGTCTGGTGGTGGTCAAATTTCTTCTGTGCTGACCTGGGTGTCCGCACCAGCTGTTCGTCGGCTCGTCGATACAATTCAATTCTGTTTTTGCTTTTATTCACTAATATAGGCTCCGGATTTGCTCCTCGGCATCTGTAGTGAAACTCGTTCCGAGTGTAAACCATATGCTGTTATTTTGCCACAAATCGGACAGGTCGTAAAATAATTTTAAAATTCAAAAATTTAAGCAAAAGCCTAACAACGTTCTTTTTTTCTAAGAAAAAGAAGACGAAACAAGATCAAGTAGCTTATAGAAGCGAAGAACAGAGAGAATTTTCCACAAACGCATCAAGGCTATGGAGGAGCGGTACTAAGGTTGATGGAACGCGTACATGATGACCGATTACTGCTAAAGACTTATGCATTCAGATGACTCACAAAAGAAAGTCATGTAAAAGTACAGCGACCAGAACAGCTTACGATATTCGGCTTGTAAAGTATTATGTTGAAGAGCTCAAATTACATATTTTGCTAGTTTAATTTTGCTTTGAAATTTGATTTGAAATCAGGATTTTATTCATTAATCTTTCATAAATCTCTTGTAATAAATGAGGTTTGGTTTCTTTTGTTTTGCTTTACGGTATGCCAACCACAATGGGTTATTTAATGCCAAGATTTTTATTGCTGGTAATAATTTTTTTCCAAAAATGTATTGCTGGTAATAATTTTCCCCAAAATACATTGCGGGTATTAAAATCTATTTTTATAAAAATAATGTCGTTTCCTCACATGTGAGAAAGCGATATTATTTTTGCACCGATCTAATACTTACATAGTGTTTTGATCCATTTTGTTTTTTTTTTTGGGTGGGGGGCTGGGGGGATAACAATTTGGCCATACTGCTAGGCTGACAGGTGCTATAACTCCGGGTCAGGGTGAACCTGGGAACACCAGCAATTAAGAGGTCGTTTTATATATATATATATATATATATATATATATATATATTTATATGTATATAAAGAAAGAACAGTAAGATATATAACCCGGTGTTCTTATAGATATTTTTACAAAATAGTGCTCAATGTAAATTTACAGAGCATTATTTTTTTAAATTATATATTATATTATAATTTATAAATTAAAATAATTATAAATTATATTATAAATTATATTATAAATTATTTATGAATTATATTATAAATTATTTATAAAATATATTATAAATTATTTATAATTTATAAATTATATTATAAATTATAAATTATATTATAATTTCAAAATTTTAAATTATATTATAATTTATAAATTATATTATAATTTATAATATATATATATACATATATATATATATATATATAAAGAGATATAGATAGATAGATAGATAGATAGATAGATAGATAGATAGAATTATTGTAGCACCCTTTCTTTCAATCATTCATTGAATACGGCCGACAAGGAATATTGAATTAATTTTCTTATTAAGATTACCCAGGAACAGAACATTTTTCCATTTTGTAGGAGTTGTCTATAATATTTAATGAAACGTGTATCAATGAAAAGATGATGCCTAAATAAACACAATTTATATTTATATATATATATATATATATATATATATATATATATATATATATATATATATATATATATATATATATATATATATGTGTGTGTGTGTGTGTGTGTGTGTGTGTGTGTGTGTCTGTGTGTATGTAATCGACTGGTAGGCGTCGTAGTCGCAGGTAAGAAGTGTAGATCAACGGCGTAGTCCAATGGGCGTCGATATAGACTTAGCTCTCAGAGTAAGGCTCTCTTCTCTGACTCTCCTACACGGCCGTCGATATTTATGATGGGCACCAGCCAATCACACACTAGAGAGGGGGAACACAGGTGTATGCATATTCCATTATATCAATATACATGTACAATGATATATATAATCACATACACATGTATCGATACACACACACACACACATATACATATGTATGTATGTATGTATGTATGTGTGTGTGCTTTTGATACAGCCAAAGATACGTTAACAAAGCAAAACATAATGAAAAAGTGTACTAAACTTAAGAAAAAATAACAGAGTTTTATCATCAAAATATTAAGAGGAAAATCCAAAGAATTTTGGGATTATTAAATTGTAATTTGGATCTTGTTGAGAACGTTCGAAATTTTGTTTAAACGCTTTTTTCTTGCGTCAGCGGAGACAATAAATTAGTATAGGAAATAGTTGTTTATATGTATATATGTATATATGTATACAGGTACATAGAAAAAAGAAGAGAATATAACTGTATAACATGTACATGCGTGCGTGTGTTTATACGCATGCGTGGGCATGCATATTCGTAAACGAATATACAACTATACAAAAGAGGCTCTAATGTATGCACATGCCTGAATGGAAGTTTATGTATCTACACGTATATGGATACATATATAATAAATATACCCTCCAGTATCGGGTATTGATTTTAAATCAACAAACCAGAGGCTCTTACCTATATCTATAAAAGAGAATCTGTCCGTGTGTGTCTGCCAGTGTGTGTATTCTATTCATGTACGTCCACATTTCTCGACCGATTTCGATGAAATTGTACACACATGTTGGAAAAATATACTAACATGTGTAAAGACCAACGTTTAAATCTCCAGGCCCCCGGGTTTGACAGAAAAATCGATAAAACTGAACGTGGGTACCACTTTTTACAAAAACGAAGGGAAAGTTTCACACGAACAATTTTTTTATTGGTTCGGCTAATGTACTTTGTGCTTAATGCAAAACATAGCTCATCTTACAAGGTTTATGTAGAGTACTTGATAGTTTTACTGAGACAGTGGCTTCACACAAAAATTGGAAAAATGAGAAAAAAATCGAGTTTTTCGTACTACTTAAAATAAAAACTTGAATAACAAATTTGCAAGGTATGTTGCATTGCAGTTGAATCAAACTCTGGCGCATCCACCCTGTTGTTGTTTGATTATTAAATTTGAGAGCAATACCATTCCATTTTGAAAGTTAATACTCCACAGGAAAATTATTGAATATCTAAAACACTGAAACAATTTAACCTCGAGCAACAACCAAGCAAGAAGTTTTTATCGATGGAATTCTTTTATAAATAACAATCAAGCCCACCCTAAGAACATACTGTAAAGTAAATGACGGGGAGTAGCTTAGTATACCAACGGATGATGCATACAAGGGGTGACACAGACAGACATTTCTAGACACGCAGTTTGGGTATACAGTTTGGTGCGATTATACAGGTGGGTGCGGTTAAACAAAACACCGGGTACCTCAGCTAGTATAGATATAAATAAAACAAACAGTCGGGCGGGTGAGGTCTTGAGTCTGGATATTGGAGTTGTTGAAATAATGCAATTTGATTTATGTTTCTCGCTCATCCTCTGAGATCACATGGCATTTTTCTCCCGTAGATATGTGTTTTTTCTTTTATTTCAGAGGTCAAAGAAAGCAGATGCTATCGGAGAATTGCGTCGTTCATAAATTTCCCTCTTTGTCTCATCGTCTCCATACACACACACACGCATATATATATATTGAAGGCCTGATGATTGCGTCTAGCATGAAACAGTCTGTTGCCTCTGCATGTTGACACCAATGTTCACTTTTATATTTACATACGCTCTATACCTGACATTGAGCACTTTAACCCATAAATATAGCACAGTTTAAAACTATATTTGTTCTTATATATATATATATATATATATATATATATATATATATATATATATATATATATATATAATTTGAAGATCAAATACGGATCGGAATCCGAAAGGATGGTAAAACGAAACAACAAATAGGACTCTTAAATGTTTCACTTGTGTTAAATCTTCTACAGAGATTGTAAGACCCTTTAATAATATTGATGCATGCAAGACTGATATACGTATCCACCTTGCTCTTTCATCATACATATATATATATATATATATATATATATATGAAGAAATATAGTGTTAAGGTGTGCTATTTCTATGGGATAAAGTGCTCAATATCAGCGATAGAGCGTGTGTAAATATAAAAGTGAACATAGAAGTCAACACTTAGAGGCGACAGTCTGTTTCATGCAATATGCAATCGTCAGGCCACGATTGCATATAGCATGAAACAGACTGTCGCCTCTAAGTGTTGACTTCTATGTTCACTTTTATATTTATTATTTATTTTATATATATATATATATATATATATATATATATATACATATGATGAATATATATATATATATATATATATATATATATATATATATATATATATTGAGAGAGAGAAAGAGAGAGTAATTGTGTGGGGGTTCATGTAAAAAAATATATGCCTTAGTATTCGACTCACTATGTGCTTGTGTGCGTGGGTGCGCAAACTTCGTTCAGATCGAATATTGAATTTCGTTTTCTGAACAGGGGACAAGTTCAAAAAGAATGCGAAATGACCTTATTGGGATGAGTTCGTTTATTCATAAAACTATCTCGAGTTAAGCATACTCATTGTCAGAAAAAGAAAAAAAAAACCCGGCTAACGTCGTCGTATCACACAAAAAGACGAAAATAGAAAAAAGAAAACATCACGACAATAAAAAAAAATAAAAATTAAACGAATGAATCGGGAAATATGACAGAAAAGCGTCAGTGAGAGAAACAAGCAAACCTATCAAAAGAAATATAACTAAAAGCACACAAAGATTCTTGGCGCATTCACTTCCTGATAGCATTTCATTAGTATTACACAACAATCACCGCTTGTAATTTCTGTCCGAACAACCAGGGATGGGGTGGTTTTGAAAGCAAAAGTAGGAGAGATAATGTGGAGTTTGATGAAACGGCACATGAAAGAGCTGAAATATTTCACTTTGACAAACCAGGGAGAAAATAATCCCGCGCCTACACCTAAAATTATACAGAAAAATTATCAAAGCAAAAAGACTGTCAAATGAATAAAATATTGCATCAGCTTTAAGTTGCTTCGTAATCTATATTCCCGTATATTTTATTGGTTGAGATATCTTTCATAGTTTTCGTGGGCTGCCTAAAATACTGTTAGCGAAATCTAATTTTAAAAACAATACTTTTTTTTTTCCTGGTGTATTTCCAATCAAATTATAGCACCAATATTTTTATTACAGCGTGGACATTGTTAACTAGTATCAGATTAGAAAGAAGTGTTGTCGAGTGTTTAGGCTACTTTTCAATACTTGCGTTAAAATAAGAATTAACTTCACGTCATGGTATTCTTTCTTTTTGCATTAATTAATTAGAGTGGATAAATTATTTCTCGACTTACCATGTTTTAAAAATTTGTTCTCCCCAGGATCACACAGAAAAGACTGTATGAATTCAAAGAAATGCCAATCAACAGCGTAATTAATAAAACACATTCGTTGAGTCTGTAAAAATAAATCTTTTAGCCCTGACCTTCGCTTTACCGGAAGTTGAGAAAAATGACTTAATGTCCATTTACTGGTTGAACGGTGGATAAACACTTGTAACAATTTTATATCTACCAGGAAATTTTATATACCAATTATTTGCGAATTTTGACTCAGGGGTTCATGCAGAAGGGTTTAATTGTCCAGGAAGGCAGGAATCAAATGGGTATGTGCCCCGATATTCCCATAAAGTTTTGGTAATTTTCTCATTGGTAATTTTTTTCTCAGTGATTCTCTTCGGTTCCTAGGACGAAGTTGTGTCTGTGGGGAAAAAAGGAATGACTTACCTCCCAAACGCCCTCCCATCTGTCTAGCCTGTGGGTTGAGAAAAAAAAGGGTCCAAGATGGCGTCCGTGACTTTTAATATTTACGGTCTTGTGCGGTCACGCAAAGTCGCGTTACACGCATGGTAATGAGGTGTGTCTAGACTCCATAAAAGCAGGTTGCTTGGAGAAATTGGCAGAACGGCATTACACCCGTGTTCGGTGTACATTGCTTTGCGTTGCAGCGTGTCAGACATTTTCCGACGGAAAGAGTTGCGTCCCTTTCACCGTTGAATTTGAAACCTTTGCCACAGTGTCAATACTAATAATCTCCAAGACATTTGAGAAGAACTTTAATCAAAATACACAAGAATTAGAAAAACAGTAAATAACAGTTAAATATTATTCAAAAGCTTTCATGAACACCGAAAGTCTCTAAACTTGACCATCGTTTTCTTATCATCATCTCACCACCTCTGAGCATAATGCAATTTTTACATTACACTTATTTATTCTTACGTGCATTGAATATTGGTATCCTAACTAGTCTAGCGTAAATTCTATCCCATTCTTGACAAAACAAAAGCAGTCTCCATAACGAAGACGTTCCTAAAGTGGGCTTCGAGTAACCCAGGGTTTCCGCAAAGGAGCATCTGGAATTCCGTAACAAAAGTTCCGAGTAATAAATGTGTAACACAACATATTAGGAAGGTTGGTAAATAATTTCTACAAAATTAGTTACCACCAGATTTAGATTGTTCTATAATATTGTGATGTAACTTGTAATACTTTCTATATAGTATATAACTAAATGATAATTGTATCATGCTACTGCGGAATTGAAAAGTAGTTATAGATTGAAATATCATCTGTGTACTATGACACCACATAAATCTGAATGTTAATATTCTCGCCATATTGGAAATGCTCTGGCTGTTAATTAACTCTCGATGCCATAATTTTCGTGCGAATACATTCCAGTTAAAAACACAACGCCAACGTACTTTCAACGTGAAAGTTGATTTTCCTAAAATGGTTAGCAAGCTTGACACGCTAGAATAATTACTATTGAATAGTGAGTTCGATCGTCACTGGGTTCCCATACTTTCGGCCTTGTGCCACATCTAATCTACGCTTAGAAAATCATTTGGGCACCTCGAGGCGGTGTAATGGTTAGCAAGTTTGTCTCAATAGAACGATTACTACTGAATAGTGAGTTCAATCGTCACTGGGTGCCGATTCTTTCGGCCCTGTGCCACATCTAAGCCATGCTTAGAAAATCATTTGGGCACCTCGAGGCGGTGTAATGGTTAGCAAGTTTGTCTCGATAGAACGATTACTACTGAATAGTGAGTTCAATCGTCACTGGGTGCCGATTCTTTCGGCCCTGTCCCACATCTAAGCCATGCTTAGAAAATCATTTGGGCATCTCGAGGCAGTGTAATGGTTAGCACGTTTGAAGCTCTGGGACAATTAATACTGAATAGTGAGTTCGATTATCCCTGGGTGTCCCATACTTTCAGCCTTGTATCACTTCTATGCTACGCTTGGAAAATCACTATACTATCGTCATTAAATATGACAAGATAAAAGAACCGCTTTTTTTTCCATCTTCAAATGCGTAAGTAATTATTATGAGCCCATCTGAACTTGGCTCTTCGATTTCCAATATCGTGCCGTTATACATTACACACACCCATATTCAAGCTTATACGACCTGATATTCCTAAGCGATCAACCTTTTATCAACTGACCAGGCTCAGCGTTGCTTAATTTCGGTGACTGTAGAAACCCTGAAATGTAGGATACAGGTTGACCACTTAGAAGATAGCAACATAGTAAAATGAGCAATGATTGTGTTGTAGCCTGTTTAGGGGCCAGAAAGGAAGACACGGACGACGAAGGTAGGTAGAAAAAGTATATTGAAGATATATACAAAACAATAGTGTTAGTAATAAGTAGATTAGCACTGCGTCTACTACTCCACTCCACTTCACATTCTGCGCTCACATCCGACTCTCGCAGTTTGTATTTATGAGAGAAGGAAGAGTTCATTATACTGTAAGAGGATTTACCACAATAGATTGATAGTAATATTTACCGTTTCCTTATAAGGAAACTTTAGAATATCGTTGATCGAGCAGCTAGTACTGTTGCTCGATCAATGATTTCAGTCGTTGTTTACCGTGCATTATAATGGTTTTAAAACTTGTGTTAATTTATTTTTACCCTTTATATAAGGTTGTTGCATGACTTCGTTCATTTTCAACATTTATTTTAATACATATTATTTCTTAATATTTCTGATAAATCATTCAACTATTTATCCCTTTTCGTCGTTTATGGCCCTCCTTCCAAAGATCATCCCGCTGTTTAATGCATCAACAATAGAAATCACTAGGTTTCGAATCTAAAAATTTATCAACCTATGTTTGAAACTCTACATTGTTGTTGAACAAAACACCCCTCAAATTGTTAGAAAGCTACCGGAAAAAATAGTAGACTGAAAGGGATAAATCAGGAGAATAGTGTTGTTACGTAGAAATGTTTGCTGAATGGAAAATAACCAAAATGGAGGTTGGAAATTAAATCGTAATCTTTATAAAATCCACAAAATACAGTACTCACTAGCGGCGTGAAGTAGGTAAACCAATACTAGTGTTGGACTACATAGACAGCATATTGCCCCCACGTACAATAGAGTCCAACGTATTTATGAGAATTGGGATATACCTGTTACTGTTTATACGTGCGGTATATAACATTTGTTATTATTTACATTAGATTGTTCTAGTTTCACGTGCCATGACTCTTCGGGATGTCTTAGTTATATCCCTTTAACTCAGTTCTTCTAGTTTTTGTTCACCACTACCGTAGCTAGGAATTGAACACACAGCTCTTTAGGTCAAATCACTGGATTCAACAAAAGCTTTTAACAACTGGGCCATCTTAGCTGAGCGCACACCTCAAGTTATGCATAGTCTGTCTGTAATTTGAATGAACGTGCAGCCTTGCTTATACAATAATTCAATACAATTGAAAAGTTGTTGTAATATCATAAATCAGACCCATTTCTTTCAAAATGTCTGTTGTTGTTTTTACAGTTGCTTACCTTGAATTATAATGATTTTAAAACTTGCGTTCGTTTTTTTTTACCCTTTATATTAGGTTGTCACATGATTTCGTTCATTTTCAGAATTTATTTTTATTCATATTATTTATGTTATGGTCCAATATCCTCGCAACACAGTTATGGTCCAAGGTTAGAAACAAGGAAGAACAACAAGAACACAAGAGGAGAATAACAAAGATATATTAACAACAGAAATATAGTACAAGAAGTGGAAGTTGTTAGTAATGACTGTCCGTTTGGTTTAGAGTGAAATAATATTGTCTCGACTTTTTACACCATTCATTGTATTTAATATCCCACCCAAGAGGAATATTTCTGGCACAAGGCCGAGATTAAAGTGGGTTTCTCCGAGCCCGTAGGCTCGGCCCAAAATATACACTTTGAACCCGCCTAGACGGGTTCAGGGCCTGTCTACCTCCCAGGACGAAACCTTGCCCTTCGGCAAAGCTTCGTCCGGGTTCCTCTCTGCCAAAGCAGAGAGTTCAGCAGTCATGACCTGGTGTTGGTTACACTATTCATTCATTATCCCTCTTGAGAGGCGCAGTATTTATAGCGTCAGGAAGAGTCCATTATCGTTATAGGTAAGTTCCCATAACAATTTATTAGTTTTTTCTGACGAATCATTCAAAAATTTATTCCCCTGATGAGGAATCCTGCCAATGATTCATCATGCTTCCTATTAGTTTCAGTATATTCAATATAAACAGTTTATTTTGACGTAGACCTACATAAGAGAAACAACTTAAAAAAAAGATGTCGCCTTTGCTGAAAATCCTCGAAATCCTTCAACACACAATGCCAGCTCTTTTACTTATTGTTAGTCCCGCAGTAATATATTCAATGCTGTCTATTGAAATTTAGAAAATCTTATATTGTTTTTTTAGGAAATTAACTTTCACATGCCCATTACCTGCTATCAACACGGCGCCATTTGCATATCTTATGTTGTTAGGATTGTGGCCGTAAATAAAGAATCCTTGAATATGCAGTTCTATGAGAATTACCTCACGTTATGGTTGAATTAGTCCAGAGAGAAGAAACATTCTTTCTATTTTTTTGTGTATTAATTTCTTTCCAACCAATTGTGCTTCATTAAAATAGTTAAAATGAAAATAAAACCAGAAATTATTTCGTTCTTTTGAAGATATGAACTGCAAACACTAAGGTGCCAAATGTCATGGAAGAGATGTGCTAAAGAAAATAGTACTTAACTGGACATGACAGAAATTCCCAGGCTGATAGAAGTTCGGATCAGCCACCTTGTAAGTGAGTATGAAAGTAGGCAAAGTTACCTCTTGGCAAGTGGAAGTGACTTATCAGTGTTTAAACGTGGTATTATCGTGAATACCAGACTGACTGGCATTCTCTTTCTGAAGTTGTGTGGATATTAGACATCCATTGATATACAGTTTCAAGTCGCTAGCAGAGGATACCAATAAACAAGTGTTAGTGATCTTGTCCAACCGGAAAGCTAGAGTCATGTTCATAAATAGCCCCGTCAAATCAGGACTTTTATAAGCATGGCGGCAAAGACGTCCAGAAATATCTAAAGTATCAGCTGTATACAACAGCTTTTTCAGACCAATGGTTAAAAATTGCTTTGTGTAGGTCGGTGTGAGGATCTTGGCGATGGCCACCTTTCTTCCGGTCATTTTCTGAGTAAATCAATTGTTCCAGTTATTTCCTGCGTACATCAATTTTTCCGGTTAGCTTCTGCGCAATACTATTTATTCATGTTATCTTCTGCGCAATACCAACTCTTTCGGTTATTTTCTGCACATCTGACATCCAGACTGCACTCGCTATCTCACATGCTGTGGTTTCTCTCTGCCTTTTCTACAAGTACTTTCATGGCAACTGCTCCGACGATCTAATTTCACTGGTTCCCAAATTGCAGGAATTTAAGCGCGCTACTACGTTGGCATCTCGGTCCCACCCTTTCATTGCCGCTGCTGGCGAATCTTGTATGTGTTGTTCTTTTTCTTAGTATTATCGTTCATTACCAACCTTCGTTTGATTATTCTATTCAGTAACTTCCCTAGATTACAACACATATATTATAGGCGATACCAGTCGCATATCAAATACGTCAGTTCAGATATACGAGCGGAAGGCTTACGAGTTTGTCCCTATTAACATCACGACACAGCGACTCGCTTGGAATTATTATTATTTATTGGAACATGATGGAATTAACACGCTTAGCGGTATGACGATAAACTACATCCGCGTCCAGCAGCAAGGCCTCTCATCAGGAGGTTTTGAGTAGCGTGGAACTACCACTTAATTGCTGGTGTTCCCAGGTTCACCCTGACCTGTGGTAATAGCACCTGTTAGGGTCCGAGCTAAGAGGAAATAGTTAACCCCGAAACTGGGGTAAAAAGAAATGGGTTTTAATACCAAGAATACTTTGTAAAAAAAATATTATCAGCAATAAATTTTTTAAGAAAAAAACTATTACTATCAATACATTTTTGAAAAGAAAATATTACCAAAAATACGTTTTTGAAAAAAATATTACCAGCAATACTTTTTTGGAAAAAAATATTACCAGCTATAAATTTTTGAGGAAAAAAAAATCTTACTAGCAGTATTTTTTTGAGGAAAAAAAAATCTTACTAGCAGTATTTTTTTGAAAAAAAAAAATATTACCAGCAACACATTTTTGAAGGAAAAAATTATTACCAGAAATAGATTTTTGACGAAACAAAATATTACCAGCAATAAAAACTTTGTCGGCCTTAAATAACCCCTTGAGGTTGATATGCCGTAAAACAAAACAAACAAAACCATAAACCTAAAACGCATGGCATGATATGATGAGTAATGGTTGCAGTTGCTTTTGGCTGATGGTAGCATTCGTCTCTGGTTCAGTCACAATAAGACCATGGAACCCATTTGGCAACAAGACTGCGTGTAATGGTTGTAGAAACATGCGTTTTTTTTTGTTTTTTTGCATAGCATGAGTTGGTTCTAGCACACCATCTTAACTCTTTCATGATCTACATATACGCAAATACACTCACCGAAGTAGCCAGGACAAGCTCAGTATTACTTCCGTGGTTTTCATAACAAGTACTTTTTTTTTCATTTTAAACATTATTTTTAGGGGATATTCATATTTGAGTAGACGCCCTGTTTATTTTTTGAACGGTACATTAACCTATTTTAGTCTACCGATCTGACAATTCGAGAAATGCTATTTAAGAAAATATGTGCCCTCCATTAGGATGCGAACCTGCGTCTTCCTTTGCATAAGAAACCTTTGTAAGGTCAGCCGTGTTTTAAAACATTTCGATCACGAAAGACTTCACCGATCAAGGAAGGTCGAATAGCGGATTTATCTAAGATTTCTCAAATATTAAGTCCGGTAGAGGGAAATAAATAAATATATTGTTTAATAAATAAAGGAACCATCAACTCAAGTATGGGTATACACTAAGAATGACGTTTAAACTGATAAAATCTGCCAGGTTAATAAATTAAAAAAAATGGTTAATTCCGTAGAAATAGCAAGCGTTATGTGTTTAGCGGATCAAACTGAAATTCCAAGACCAACATGTTTTGAATTCAGGGTGTTCCTTTTCCGTAACTTGTTACCGGCAACACCTAAAAAAATAGATTACTGTCCTATTTAATCTATATTTGGGGGAGAAGAAATGGATTAATACTTTCCCTAAGGGTATTTTCGTGTAACTGAATGTAATGAACTCGACTAGAAATCGAAACATCGAATTTAAGCAACGCTTAATCTTGTCAGTATACCTATCGGTTGGAAAATATCCGCTGTTGAAAGCTACGCGACAGGCATAGGGAACTGACGACAGATACAATCACAATACTTATGCTAACAGAAGACCTCGATATGGGGTGGTGCTTCTGGACTACCAGATCGCAAGACTTGCCTTAGAGTTAGGTGAATGTTCGTTGAAATTCGTTGAGAAGTCTTTAACTAAATCGGTTGACATCCATTTGGAATTATGGACTTGGAATTTTTTACTTTTAAGTGCCATTGTAAATGTAAAATCCAAGATGAGCGATATTTCTCATGAGATATCGCTTCAGCTGCTCCCGAGTAATTACGTTTCATAACCACCATAGAATTATCTTTAAAATCATTGCAATTCATGGCCAAAGGAAGAAAAGGCAGAAAAAAGGAATTTTTCATTAGATATGTCGGCAGCTGTTCCTGAAACAATGACATTTATTGTGATGTATCTTTTAGCGTTACAAACACGATTACAAAGTTAAAAATGTTTTTGAAAAAAAATTAATTCAATGGGTACCAAACAAAAAAACAATAAATTTAATATTTATTTCAGATTTCGTTATAAATGTTATTTCATTTTCAAGTTTCATTACTGCTATGCTTTTTTTCTCACTAATGTTCGACCTAATGTCCCACGATGTAGAGAGTAAATGGAGAAAAATATTGTATAAGCGGTAAGAGTGAGCTCCAAGAGGTGCTGTTGATGAGGTTTTATAGGAAAGATAACGGTAAACTCAAGACAGGAAGCGGAGTGGGGACAAAAACTGATCACTTGGGAGGCAGTTCCACAAAGTAGCGGTTCTCTGGAACAAGCGGTCGTGGGTGGAGGATGGCATCCTTCTCACAAATAGAATGAATTGTTAGCGGCATATCAACACCACTATGGGTTATTCAATGCCGAAATCTTAATATTTTGAACAAGAATTTTATGGATTCAACTAAATATATTTTGAACGCAACTGCATACTTTCAACTGTAGATAAAATGCATCGTTAGTCATTTTACTATAAATATATTGTGGTCTTACCATAGCTGGGGGAGAAGAGTGCATTTTTCATATCCCACATTGCTTCAATAACAGTTTATAAAAAAGAAAAGAAAAAAAAGCGGGGAACAGGCTGAAGAAACACTTTGAACATTAACTGCAGGGGATTTCTTGATTAAAGGATTGTGATTCTTCTGTCCATTACCTGTTCATATTAATCTAGTTTTGTTTATTTGATTTTGTTCAGTAACATATCAATTTCTATGGGTTTTTTTTTAAGCTGAGATCTGTATATTGAACTAAATATAATTTAATCGCAATTGCATGCCTTCAACTGCAGATAAACTGTATTGTTGGTAATTCTACTATGAAAATGCATTATTTCTCAAGTTGCATTAACAAATGTGTTGGTCATTTTGCTAAAATATGTATTCATGGTAATTTTAACATAAGTATGCATTATTTGCAACTTTTTATATATAAATATTTATATATTATTATATTTATATTCTTTGTAACATTTTATATATATATATATATATATATATATATATATATATATATATATATTATTTGTAAATTTTTATATATAAATATTTATATATATTTTTTTATATAAAAATGTACTTTATACTTTCCTAGCGTTTTTTTTTTTTTTTTTTTTTTTTTTTTGGCAAGTGTTTTCATAACAAGTAGTTTTTTTTCATTTTAAAGATTATTTTTAGGGGATATTCATATTTGAGTAGACGCCCTGTTTTTTTTTTGAACGGTATATTAACCTATTTTTATCTACAGATCTGACGTTTTTTTGGCCCATAGCTGTAACTTTAACAGGTGCTATCACCCCAGGTCAGGGTGGACCAGGAGACATGTTTCCAATGTCCTCAAAACCTCCTTTCCTACATTCAGAGGTTTGGCTGTCGGAAGTACTTCAAATATAGAATTCGAAGCAAGTGAGGACGTTATGGTTCACTGTATATCACATGACCGGCCTTAGCTCTGAGGGTTAGACTTGGTGGAACTGTAGCTCTTTATAAATTTTCCCAAACACAAATTTTTTTTTAAAATAATATTGTTTACCATGAAGTCCTATAAAATTAAATTAATTTAAAGAAATTATTAAACCTCTAAGCAGGGTTTTTTATCAAAGTATTTGCCAAATAAATAAGCTTATTCAAATTTATTCCATTGGTTTGCGAAACTAAACGAAACGTACAGTTTGTAAATCTCGGCAAAATTTTTAGCGATAACTTCAATAATACTAAAAACTGTGACAATTTCAACACGTCTAAGCGTGTTACACATAAATCATAGTGTATTAAATTCATCTATCCAAATGTCATGTATTGTTCCTGTATCAAAGACAGATAATCTACATTTCTACTGTGTAATAAATGCAAATGTTAGTGTGCCACTGTGTAACACTTTTCAACTTTACTTCTAGAGGCTGTAGCCCAATATATGATACCATTTTGGAATTAGGCCAACTCCGTGAGCAAATTACAAACAATCCAGGCCGAATCCCGACCCGAAATTCTGAAATTTTCGGTTCCAAATTTTAATTACTGCGATTGTTTTCGGAGGATTTTACGTGATTTTTTGCGACGAATTTTTTTTGTATGATAACAATTTTTATGAGTTGGAAATAAATTTGAGAATGATCGAAATTAGTTGCGAAATCCAGCGAAAGTCACCCATGAAATAAAAATAATTGTTTGTTCGGAAAGTAAGGACCTACGTACATCAAATTGTCTTTAAATTAATACAGAACAATTATCGTTGAACTTTTAAAAGGTAAGCTTAAATATTAATGCAATACTTAAATGTAGCAATCAATTTTAAGTTCTTCTTGTTGCCTGTTTCATCTACTCCTCCCTACCTATTGTGATGTAGGCACAATCAAAAGCCTTCCGCAAAAGCTAGCAAAAGGCCACTTGACAGGGCGGCTTTTAAGTTAGTTTATAATAAATATTAATTCGTATAGAACGATAGCATTAAATTAAAATTTGATATTAGTATTATAAACTTGACCAACCCCGCAAAAATATTAGAATCCCTGTAAGCCAAATTTATTGTCGGAAACAAAGCTGAATTTCTTTTCGAAATAATTTTAATACATTTATTATTTTTCTTCTTCATTCTATACTTGGCCTGTATCGATTTTCTTTGACGTTTCATATTCGCTCTAACAAATCAAGAGTCAAACCGTTTACCTTTCATCTCTCTATATTGCTTTTATGTCATTAACACAGCTTCGAACTAAACCAGAGTTGCATCCACTTTCGAAATCAATCAAACCCCGGACATTTCAGGTGTCATAAAATGCGCCGAACCCTTCGTCACCGACCCGGTGTTTCCTCTAAGTGACGCGCTTTCTACTTAACTTCCTCGGATTTTTCCAGCCTCAAGCTAACTTTCTGCATTGGCTTGGAAAATGACTCATAAGCTCAACAGACTTCAAATTCTAGCAAAAACAATGATAGACTTCTGTAGTCTGATGAAAGCTAAGACTGACGCAATGATTGGAATAATGGGTTTTTTGGGTTTTTTTTTTTTTTAATAATTTCAACAGCAGGTTTGATAATGAATCCAAAATCTAGAGATGGATTAACGGAAGAATAATTGTTTAATATTGAATTTAAAACTGAAATTACAATGTAAACGCTGTTAACATAGACGCGCAGAGGACATCTGAAAACAGAAACGTAATAAATATTAATTTTGACAAAACAACACACGCAAATGCAATAATATAAAACAAATGGCTAATGACTAAAAAACAAAATAATTCAAAATAAACAACAAAAGAAGAATCTATGCAACAGATTTTGTTCCAAGTAAGAATTAACTTTTCAACAAACGGAAAACTTTTGTGAAAAGATTCATTGCCCGAGCAGCCAATGCAACTGTCGTTTGAAATCTGTAAAATCTTTTTATTAATGCAGTTTTTCTGGAAAATACGGTTCGCCAGAGCATTAAATGTAATCGCACTTTACAATATTGATGAAGGTTTTCTTGCTAACTTTTTGTTTGAAGTCCTGTGGTAGATCAACATTTTGATTTTGTCATTATTTTCTCTTCGGTGTAAAAAAAAAATAAACATGTCAGATGCAGCTTTTGTTGAAAGTCATCAGTTAGCATCGCGAAAGAAAATAAAAGAATGAAATTGAATGAAAGAGTGAGAAAGGGAAAGAAAAAGAAAGAAATAATTAATTAGGGTGAAGGAAAGGGAAAAAAAAGAAAGAATGTCGTAGGGCGAAACATACAAAAAATAAGGAAATAAGGTGAAAG
>OZ010607.1:40505535-40533035 GCA_963932145.1 Acanthosepion lycidas | reverse complement strand
GAAAGAACGGGTTAGGTTAGTAATCCAAGGTTCTTTAGTATTTTAGTTATTATTTTTTAAAAATAGTGCTCGATACAAAAGTAGAGCATAAATATAATTATTTATTTAAAAATATGATTCCAACACGCTACATAAGAGTTCTCATGTTTCAAAAACAAGAGCCGAAAACTTCAATATAATTATTAGAATTAAAGTGAGCTCTGTTTTATCTTCAATCGAAATTTTTTGGAATAACTTGTTTCTGAAATTTATGTGTTTTATATCGGAATCTAAAATTCCCATGGTGACAGCCATCGTGGATATTTGAAATAGGTAGGGGTGTTAGCTGCTAATGATATGTATCAACATAGAGTTACTTTCATAGATGTTAAGTCAGGGTAAGGTGGGGGTGTCTCGATTTAAAGCGGAAGATGTTTTCAATCAGTCTATGAAGATTAATTTATTTTTTTGTTTTTATTAATTATTTGTTTTATTGCTTTATGAAAGGCTTTGTGTATATAAAAACATTTGTTATTTGACGATAAAGGGCTCTCCTTTTTTGTAGGGTGTTAACATTTTTTATTGGGTCCATGGATTAAAAAGTTAATTTATTGTATGTTAGTTTTTAGGCTAAATTGTTCAATGCGTGAATTTGATGATGTCGGCAAAAAACCGTTAATTCATGTCTATTGTTTAATAGATTTTTATTATTTAGAAACTTGATAATGTGCAGTTTCTCATGGAGGCACAAAGGGCATGGGTCATTCCAAGTTTTACATGGTCTAGTCCTGTTTATAATTTTCCATTTTACCTAAGGTGTCCTATTTATTTCCTTCAGATGCCAAAAATATTTAGATAGAGATGTCTGATTTCTTTTATTTATATTGTTGAAAGAGCACTTATGCTGTCTCCATCTAGCTTTAAAATCATTCCTTGTGGACCCAATGTATATCATATCAGTATTAGGACTCTCAGTGGATGAGATAGTACATTGGTATACCACAGATATGATGCAGCATTTTTTTCTAATAGGCAATTCTCTGGGTTTCTATAATTACACAATTTTTCACTGTTGTTGTCAGACTTAAGCGTAGGGTTTTTATTAATACTATTCAGGCATGGGGGTTTGTTCAGGATTTTATTATTATGTTTTTTTATTATACTTTCTAGGTTTTCGGTGCAGCTGTAACTCAATTTTAGGGTGTTCTTATTAAATATGTATATATATATATATATATATATATATATATATATATATATATATATATATATATATATATATAAACTTGTTCATATCGCTGTTTATACCACCTTTCCTTTCCATAATTGATCACAATTATTTTCGATCAATCTTTTAATCAATTCATTTTATGTATTAAGTTGCCGCAAAAGTAATGATGTAATAATGTCGTTTTTTGACGTTAAAAATACGTCAAAATACGACATTATTACGTCATTATTTTTGCACCAAGCTAATACCAACCCCACATTTCTTTTTTAGTATGTATGAATCTGTTCCAGTTTATATCTATCCACTCCCCCTCTCTCTCTCTCTCTTTTATTCAATTCTATTAAAGCTCGCTCAGAAAACGAGAAAAAAAAAATATCTTTCACAACCGGTGTTTACGTTAAACCGTCCCAGATTTAACATGCGGACAACGACCAAATAAATAATGACAACTAGTCAAATACACACGCACACACACACACAAACAAACTCCTCACCTATATATATATATATATATATATATATATATATATATATATATATATATGATTTGCGATCAAATGCATATTTACCAAATGAAAGAACCTATTGCAATTTCTCGGGCTCTTAATGAGGAAAGAGGGGTTGGCGAATTTGTCACTGATAGGGTCCGTTGACGGTAAGGAGTAGAGAGGAAATTAGTGAATCCATAACGAACTTCTGTAGGTACAACGTTAGCAGAAAGAGAAATTTTATCACCCGCATCTAGAAAATACATGACATACAGAAGTAGCTTAAACGGTAACAGAGAAATATGAACCTCGTTATAATATAGATATTTAAAATCACGCGCGTGCACTTCCCACATTATATATATATATATATATATATATATATATATATATATATATATATATATATATATATATATATATATATATAATCTAAATAAAAACAGACCACTTTAAGGTTCCATGTAATAAGAAAATTTACACATTTTTGCCAGGCCGTATTAAACATGTAAATTATCATTAATTTACATATGTTTAATAGTAAATTTTCTTTTCATTTTTTGTTTGGAACTATAGTCTGATGATCCGCAGGCCTTTAAAATGGCTATGGTGAAATAATTTATTACATGGAACCTTAAAGTGGTCTGTTATTATTTAAATTGTTTGCTCTGGATTTACATTGAGTTCTCTGGATTTTATCCTCCTCAGTATGGGTATACGGATTACCTAGTTTTTCATAAACTAAATATATATATATATATATATATATATATATATATATATATATATATATATATCAATCATTACAATGCATTGTATGTCAGAAGCAATATGTGAGAAAATTTGAATGGCCCTTTCCCAACAGAATACGGAAAATTATTACCTATAGAATACCATTTCTGCATAGAAAAACGTGATTTAATCAGTTATCTGCCATGCGTGATACACGCTTAGGTGATTATGATTCCTTTGATACATGACTGATGAGGTTGATTTTTTTTCCGTAGTAGGTTTTCTTTTCTTTTTACGGTAGACCAGTTGCCATCTAAAGCTATAGAACTCTGCCTGTCCTGCTATTTATCCATGGATGAGCGTAGAAGAGAATTCATTCCTTTCCCAAGGGTATTAGCACGTAAGTGAATGTAATGCTTTGCCTGGAATTTGAATTTTATAGGTTTTTTCTTTTTCTATCCCTCTTCTTCCAACAATATACACGAGCTCATTTCGCTAAGTTCGCCGCTGCATTCCTCTGTACATCTTGCCCTTAGTATAAAAATTTCCGGGTTCTCTCTCCTCATTACGTGCCCGCGAAATTTCCTTTGACACTTCACGTTTCCCAGTTTGTCCCTTTTTAATTTTATTTCTTAAAAATACCCCTTTACTCATATGACTTGTACATGTATTCCCAACGACCCTCTGTAGAAGCACATATCTGGTGTCTCCTGTCTCTGCTTCCTTCTCCTGATTGGCTACCATTCCCTGTCAAATAGGGGGACAGATATTACATAACATTTCATTCTGCTTTTTCTTTGTTTCTATGTTTGTTTTGGTTTCTTAATACTTTGCTTAACTTTCAGAAGGGATCTTTCGCTATTAACATAATATTACATCACAAACTTTGTTTCTAACAAACTTTTCCTATTCACGCTTTGCTTATATTTGTGAAGACATCGTTCGCATCTTGTAATATTATTTTTTTTTTCTGTCATCAATACATTCTCTCTTCTTACATTTAATATTTTATCGCTTCGTCTTCCTTTCTTTTGTCACATTCTTCATAATTTTAATTTCTGTGTCTTTTAGGCTTACGGATATATCATGTTAAAACACCAGGTTTCGTACAGTCATCGAGGCTGATCAGTACTTAGAAGCGTATTCTCGAGTTAATATTAGCGGCTGACAGGAAATCCATTGCTCTTCCTGGTTCAGTTTATGTGATCGACTGTGTTTTCTCTCCTGACCGTATCTTAAGTCTACCATTCGTCCATGGCTTGAATATGGTTCCCGCATTATTGTAGAGTAGTTTTCACAGTGGAGGCTTGTACTTCACTTAGTCGGTCCTAAAAGGGTTCGACGTACAAAACGTTAGGAACTTGAAAAAATAGTTAATGACGCTGCAATCTAGTTGTGGTGGTTCATACCTTAATGTCCGACATCGACTGACACACCAACTCCACTGAGCCCTCTGGCGACTGCTACTACTACTTATCTGTGGGAGAGTCTATTTACAATAGAATAGGTATGTTCCGGTATAACACGCATATGGTACATTGCTGGCGGTATATATTGAGATTCTTGATATAATCCAATGATCAGTAAGCTATACTATTGGTCCTAATGTCGCATCTCGTCTTCACGTAACTTGGTTGTCGTGCCTGATAAGTACCTAGATAGCTGACCACTGGGAAATACCATTGTTGTATCCTTGGTTGTGGTGTAATGGTTAACATCTGTAAATTTGAATTCGGTGAGCCGAGTTCCATTTCTTGTCGTGTCGCAAATACCCTTAGAAAAGCTATGAATCCACTTCATCTAACCAGCTATGGTTTAATTAATAAGTCTTGTATCATTATTATCTTCAGAACATTGTTACAATGCAAAAATATTCATGGTTTTAAATAGCCTGAAAAAGGTTGATAACCCGTAAAGTCTGTATCCTCTTATGTCGTTAAGAGTGTTGTTGCACTAAAGAATCTTTGTAAGACTACTGATTGTCGCAGGTTCGCTGCGCTGTAAAGACTGAAGAAGGCCGTTGAGAAAACACATGTTCGTTTTATTAAATTAATATTATTACTTTATATAAACAAAATGCTCTGAATAACGACAGATTTCAAATCTGTAAAATGATTACAATAATCTTGTATTATCTAGAAATATATTTAGACATGTTCGACATTGCAACATTTATTTACCCCCAGGCATTTCAATGAAATCTCTAAGACGCAAGGACAAAAAGAAAACTATTATTGTGGATAAAGACCAACACAAGAAGAGGAATTATAAAGATAAGTGACATCGATTGAAATTGCATTAATTTTTTTTTAAAGATTAATGTTGATAAAGAAGAGATTGAAAGATGTTCTGCAACCGATAAGTGCGAGTGAGGAAACAGCATAAATCTTTCAGTTATATTTAGCCATTTCAATAATAATATGATAAGATCTAAATTCCAATCTAGTGCTGAGCTTAAATTCGTAATTTCTAAGTTATTGTTCTGCTTTATTTGTCAGTACAGTTTTCGTAATACTTCCTTGAAATATTAACATATCAAACATGACACACGTTTACTTTATTTTATTATTAGTTTTATTATTATTATTTTATTTTTCTCATATTACTTGATATAGATGTTATTTTAGACACAACGTTTCGACTATCTACAGCCTGCTCATATTCAGATGTCTATTGTTTGGCTGATATGGGATATCTGTTGATTATTGTGACAGTGTGTACCTGTGATGCCAGTTATATCTTATACTTAGTACTCCTCCATTTGATCTAAGTATTGAACTCGTGACCACTAGATGGTAGTTACACAAGATAATTAAGTCATTTAGATCGAGAAATAGCTCAGTAAATATAAAATTAAATTATAAAAGATTTATTATTTTGTCCAAAGACGCAATTGTTCGTGATGATATTTTACTAATGGTACGAGGATCATTCAATAAATAGGGTGAATTTTTCGGTATAAGGACTTCTAATACAGATAGAAGCTTACTTTTTTTATTTTTCAACGTAGTCTCCCAGCACTATCACACACTTTTCCCATCTATGCACAAGCTTCCGTATTCCTTCAGCGTAAATATCTTTGGACTGATGTCTCGACACTTTTGACTTCATCGTCACTTTTAAATTTCGTGACTCTTGTGAACATTTTCAAGGGACCAAACAGGTGAAAGTCTGAAGGTGCAAGGTCTGGGCTCGTTGATGGTCTGCACCGTTTGGGCTGCTGTGCCTTGCGTTGTCATGATGCAAGATGACTCCTTCTGACTGATGACCCCTGCGTTTGTTCTTTATGTCTTTCTTGACCTGCCTCAGAAATTCACAGTAGTTCTTCTGTCAGACTGAACGAGGTCATTGACTGATTCGATCACCTCAGGAGACCTCACTTCTGTAGGCCTCCCAGGTCTGTCTTCATCCTCAACACTGCTCCGTCCTTCTTTAAACAATTTAGCCCACTTGTAGCGATTTTTTGGCTGAAACATGTGGCTCCATACACAGTTGACATTCTCCTATGAATTTCAACTGGTTTGCACCCTTCAGCAAACAAAAACTTGATAACTGGCCGCTGTTCAATCGTGGAGCATGCTTCTTGGTCAGACATCTTTGTTAATCACCAAAAACCTGAAAGTTTTTTTTTAATCTGCAAAAGAAATTAAATCTATGTGAAAAAGAAGTAAAACAAAAAAAAAAAAAGAAAAAAGAAAAGAAAAGTAAGCTTCTATCTGTATTAGAAGTCCTTATACCGAAAAATTCACCTTATTTATTGAATGACTCTCGTATTTCTTGAAAAATCCATCAAGCAATCCTTCTCCAAGTAATGAGGAATTTAGTAAGTGGATGGTGTTACTAGTGTTGTAGTTAACTCCTCCTTAATTTCATAAATGTTCATAGGAGACGCACTCCCGACAATATATATATATATACACAACGAGACCCTGAATTATCCTCTTTGTCATCTTCATTTACAGCGAACACATCTACAATGTGATCTCACGTGGAGATTTGCGTTTTGCCCTTTTGAAGGAAGCGTCATGAAACAAATACGCACACACACACACACGTACGTACGAACATTCATTGAACAATAAAATTTCCACACACATACACACATTAATGTTTTTCTCTGTTGTAAGTTCTCTTGTTGCTTCATACATATATTTGTTTGTACATACATATCGGTCTTGTTTGTTTTCTTTTGGATGTCTTTATGATGGATTCAATCTCAGAGGCCGCCATATTCTTGTAGTGGACTTTATTCTATCAGGAGGTTCACGTGTGTTTTATTTAACAACACGTAAACCCACGGTACGCTACACTAGAATCAAAGATAGAATTGCTGAGATCTGACTAAGAAAAATAACTGCTAAACAGTGAAATAAAATGAAAAATAATTTAAACGCGGAGGAAATGCATTCTTTAAAAATAATTCATATTGCAGCTTCTTCTTAATGCACCTCGATTCCTAAAATACAGAAAACAAAGAATATTCAGAGTAAAAATCAACGTAGAACATGATTACACTCGGCAACTGGGATTTTGATACAGCGCAGAAATATTTTGCTAGATAATCTATATATTTTCTGAATCTCCGTACACATGATTTCTCGCACGGAGTTATTTTGCGTTATACGCAATGGTGCCGTCATGGAAACCCCGTTGATAAAACTGTCTAAGAAATATATATATTTTGCCTTGCCTACGCTTCAGGCAAACGATGCAAAAATCTAAAACATATATCCTGATTCTCAATGTTTTCTCCGAAGTGAATTGTCTAACAAGCTTTATACATACATATATATATATATATATATATATATATATATATATATATATATATATATATGTGTGTGTGTGTGTGTGTGTGTGTGTTTGTAGTTTTAATGTATGCTACATGTATGCATAAAAGTGCTCAATATCCAGGATATAATTTGTGTAAATATAAATGTGAAAAATGGCGTTAAAACCGAGTGCTGGCAGGCTGTTTCAAGCGTGAAGGCTATCTCTCGGCCTTGTGTGTTTGGTGCTCGTTCGAGGATATACAGGCTATTCTAAAAAGTTTACATCAATTTGTAGCCCAATAACATAGTCAATTCCTATTCAAATGATCTCAAATTTTAACAAAACGTGTAAAATCTAAATAATTTGAAAGTTTGTTTCTTTTTTCAGCGTGAAATATGACGTTGACTGCAAATGAAAAGACATACTGTCTGATAGAATGTGCTCGAACACTGTCAAACAAGAATTTGAAGCTTGCCTTGGTATTAGAATCTAAGAAAAATTTTCCGACTTGAAAACAAATTTGGAGATGCTACAAAAGGTATAAACAGGAAAGCTGTCTGTGCCATGAGATTCTACCAGGGAGATGGATTGGGCGTGTCAGGGATAATGGCAATGTGCTGTTGAAATGCTCACCAAGTTCACCTGATCTGACACCTTATTTTTTTCTATGAAGCTATCTGAAAGGACAACTCTATATCCCCGTATTCATAAAAGCGTAGAGAAACTTAAACAGGGAATCAGTGAGGCGCCAGAGAATGTTACGCAAGACATGCTACAGCGTGTTTGACAGGAGTTGGTCTATCGACTTGACGGTTGTAAAATCTACATACCTTTGAATATCTTGTTCGAATTCTGATAAATAAGTATTTATTATTCAACATGAAGCCTATTTAATTTTGTTTGCCTGGGTTACTCAGATATTTACATTTTAATTATTTTTTTTAAAGAGTTAGTTTCATTTTTTTAATGTAGATAGCTTTAAGCGTTTTTAGTTTAATGTATGTTTAGTATTTTCATGAAAAAGTATACAGGTATTTTCGACAAGAATTTTTTTAAATTGCGAAAGTGGACAGAAGTGCTGTTGTAAATGTTGAGAGATGTTAGATGCATCATTCAAATGAAAACTCAACATTGTTAACAACGTAATTGTGGTGTGACAAACGTATATATTAAATAAAGTATTATTAATAATAACTACCCAAATTATATTGCCACGAACAAATCAAATGTTCTATTAGAAATTTAATAAAAAGCAAATTGAATATAATATTCCTCAAATAATCCTAACCGTATTAATCATTTATATCACAATCAAATACATTCTAGTAATAAAAAGGACGAAAATATACGCCCAATTACTAATATATCCACCACAGATGCTAGTAAAACAATAAAATTAATTGTATACTATCCTAAATTGAATACGTCTAATTTAATCATTCTTAATGACACCTCCCCACGAAATAACATGTTACAGAAAACCAATATTATAGGTAAATTTAAATAGCCGTTGGGAGAGTATATTTGCAAGAGAAAAAATAATATATATTGGTCACAACACAACTACGTTGTCTAGAATGTAGAGTTTTCATTCGAATTATGTATCTAACATCTTTTCCACATTCGCAGTTTAGAAAAGTGTTGTGGGGTCCTCCTTTTTTTCATATAAGTGGGCTCGACAAGAGTGTTACTTGGACTGCTGCCGTTAAATACCGAGAGTCAATCAGAATATAGAGGGAGAGTGAGAAAGATTGTGATTGAGTTGGAGGTAGAGTAATAGTGTGAGGTAACCGTTTGTAGAAGTCAGTTAAAAGCACGTAGACTCAAAGGAAGTCCTACTTCAAGACTGTATATATATATATATATATATATATGTGTGTGTGTGTGTGTGTGTGTGTATTATTATTATTATTATTATTATTATTATTATTATTATTATTGCTATTAACAGCGTTCCTGGATTTACTAACCGTATTACCGATGGTATTATTGTTTAAATACATTTAATTTGTTATATTTCATTCCTGCGTTTGTCATTCATTGGAGACCAAATTTCATCTCGGAATCCACAACAAATTGGCGACGAAGATTCGAACCCACGCGGAAAAGAAAAGATATTCACGCGGAAAAGATCAACAAAAGAAAAATCTTCCCTCGTCGTCCAACAACAAATTGGCGACGAAGTTTCGAACCGACGCGGAAAAGAAAAGATACTCACGCGGAAAAGAAAAGATCAACAAAAGAAAAATCTTCCCTCGTAGTTCAACAAGCAAATTGGCACAGACACGGGAAGAAAAGAAAAAAACAACAAATTCGCGCCAAACAATTCGAACTCACACAAGAAGAAATAGAAAAGTCCGTCCCTCGTCCACAACAAATTAGCGAAAAAGAGGAGTAAAAAATACGTAAAAAATACGTAAAATTGAGTTATCATGGAAGACTTTTAAAATATTTTGGTAGAACTGATAAAATACCAAAATGATCAACAATTACAGTTTCAATGGAAGAAAAATGGCAAAAGCAATTATTACAAACGAAAAAGGAAAATCAAGAAAGACAAATAGAGCTCTAGGAACTAATATTGAAAGTAGCGGGCAACAAGCAATTAGATATTGAAAAAGAAGCAACATTTTTGCAAGACGCAGTGTGGAATACCATAGAGATTTTCAAATATTCTCTAGATGAGGACAAAAAATTTGGAGATTACTTCAGAAGACATGAAGACATCTTTAACATAGACTTTCAAAATTGGACAGAAGCAAAAAAGCTACGTCTATTGCTTAGAAAATTAGGAACTGAAGAATATACAAAGTTCGTGGATTATATCTTGCCAAAAAAGACGAACGAATTAACATTTGACGAAGCAGTGATATGTCTTAAAGAACTCTTCAGCCCGAAAACATCACTCTTCCACAGGAGGTGGAACTGCCTTAACCTGGTAAAGGGCGATTATGAGGATTATTCCACGTTTGCCGCAATCGTAAATAAACATTGTGACGACTTTAAACTTTCGGATTAACCCCGGACAATTTCAAATCTCTCATCTTTGTTCAAGGATTAGTTTCTACAAAAGACAGCAAAATGCGCAGAAGAATGCTTGCAAAATTACAAAATGAACCGGGTCTAACATTACAGCAATTGTCGGAAGATTGCCAGAGATGTTTAAGCATAAAGAAAGACGCAAAGGACATTGAAGATCAGCTGTTTCTCATATACGTAAGTTAAACAAAAGTCTACGTTCTTCACCCTCCCTGGAAAGAAAACTAAAATTTTACGACAATGAAAAAAGTTTGTCACCCTCCCTGGAAAGAAAAAGAAAATTTTATAATAAGAGGAAAAGTACAACATACAGGACAAATTATGACGAATATCGGAACAAATATAAGTCCTCCCCCATCAGCATGTTATCGATGTGGAGGACTACATTGGAACAAGGATTGCCGCTTTAGATATAAAAACTGTCTTGAATGTGGAAAAAAAAGCCACAAGGCATCCAAATGTAGAAATAGAAAAGATACTAATAGAATAAGAGCTACAAGGATGAATAACGATGGCAACATCAACGGAAGGAAATATGTGGAACTGGAAATTTTAAATAAAAAGGTTACATTACAACTGGATTCGTGTTCCGACCTCACGATAATCAACTTACAGACGTGAAGAAAACTCAACAGACCTACCACAAAAAATTGCCAAGTCGGTTACAGGCAAACGAATAAAATTTGAGGGAGAAATAATCATGAATGTTAAATTTCACGGCAAAAGAAAATAAATTAAGATATACGTTATGAAAGACACTGAAAATCTAGTAGGTATCGACTGGATGCAGAAGTTCAACGTTTGGGACCTACCTATCAACTATTTTGGGAAAAAAATTAGAGGTTGAAACATCAGATACTATAAAATTGATGGAAGAATTATATAATCAATTTCCTGCGGGTTGGGACGATGCAACAAATTTAAGGCCAAAATAGAATTAAAAGAAAACGTCCAACCAATTTTAAAAAGAAGCGAACTGTACCGTTCGCTACTATAGAAAAAATAGGCAAAAAATTGGAGTGGCTTGAACAAACTGGGATTCTATCAAAAACAGAGTTTACCGAGTGGACAGCGCCGATGGTTTATGTAAAAAAGAAGTCAGGAGAAATCCGCGTATGCGCAGATTTTTCGACGGGACTCAACAAGGCGATAAAAGACCACCATTACCCACTCCCGAGCCCAGAAGAAATATTTACAAAACTCAACGGCGGTAAGATATTTTCAAAAATAGATCTAAGTGAGGCTTATCTACAAATCCCAGTACAAGAAGAGAGTACGAAAATCCTTTGCATTAATACGCACAAAGGGTTGTACAAATTCGACAGACTACCATTCGAAGTAAAAGTTGCACCAGCATTTTTTCAGCAAACGATGGACACAATGCTCACGGGCCAGAATTTCGCGACCGCTTATCTGTATGATATTCTAATTAAGAGCGACAATGTTGAAGAGCACACATCAGACATAAAGGAATTATTATTATTATTATTATTATTATTATTATTATTATTATTATTATTATAATTATTATTATTGTTATTAACCGCGTTCCTGGATTTAGTAACAGTATTACCCATTGTATTATTGTGTAAATACATTTAATTTGTTATATTTCATTCCTGCGTTTGTCATTCATTGGAGATCGAATTTCATCTCGGAATCCACAACAAAAAGTCTCATCGAAAATACCTCTATTATCCAAATTGGTGAGGGCAGAAACGTTAAGCATAACCACAGAACACCAGCATCAAATGTATCTGCATATGCAAACGACTCTAAACAGGAACCTATAACTTGGATCAGGGTCATGGGTACCGCAGCCAACGACGAGGAATGCCGTATGTTTTGGCCGATGGAAGCCCAATTGTATTGACTATATACAAAGGAGAAAACAATTATTATACCAAGGCAGCTTTGTGCCGATGTACTCGAGGCCCTCCACACGGCGCACTAAGGCGTCAATGGAATTAGATAGTATGCTTTGGCCGGGCTTGGAGGCAAGTGTCCGACAGATAAGAGCCCGGACATGTTACACAATCACCCTGACTCAGCCCAGAGAATCCCTGATACCACAGCCAAACACAGATTTTACGTTCCAATAGACGGTCACGAACCGTTTTGAGTTGCTTAGGAAGGGTTATATGTTGTATACAGACAGGTATACTGACTGAGGTTAAGTAGCCTCGCTACTGTCGAGGAAATCTAAAGTGATATGTTAGGCTTTGCACGGCGCATCGGAAGAGATATCTTTGGATACTAGACCACCATATGACTCCCAGAAGTACAATTTCTTAAGAACTGCGACATAAGGACACGCACATACAGTGAATATTACATTCAGAATAATGGACGAGCAGAACTGGCCATAAAAATTTAGCCAAACGAATGTTAAGGGATTGCGGTGACGGATATGGTCACCTGAGCCAGACTGGTATGGCATGGGCCATGTTAACCCATCGGGACACACCCAACCATGAGATGATATACGACCGCACAATGTGTCTATCTTCCAATACTTCACAAGGAGTGCAAAATACACAGGCGTTGGAGGGAGATCAAAAAATCTTGGGGGTAACGGCGATGGTAAAAATGCACCTACTATAGAAGAGGCACAGTCACCCACTCCGAGATCTCCATGTTGGCAAATCGGTACAAGTTCAAAACCAAGATGGACCATATCCATGACGAAGACAGGGTGGGTAGTAGATAAGCTGGGCAACAGACAATACCGGCTGCGCACAGACGGCATAAACCGAATTACATTGGGCAATTGTCGATACCGATCAAAACACGCACTAAACGACCCAAAACCACAAGCGCCCCCATAAAGGCTAACACTTACCGATGTGAAATCTTCATACAACACACCGGAAAGTATAGAATTATATGAGACGTAGGGCGACGAGGTGTTGGAGGACAATACGGAAATGGAAGTGGACGAATAAGCGCAAACTGTGCGACCGCTGCAAGTCATGATCTGCGACGTAGTACAAGGGTGTCCCGGCCACCTAGTTCATTATCCCCACAAATACTGAGACCGGCGCACTATTAATCTGAATCATCCCAAGTGACAACAATTCGTACGCCCTGTGGTCATAAGAGGCGGGGACGTGTACAGGAGGGTGGCATACGGGGAAGTCGGGAGGGACTAAACGTGGTCTCCAGTAGAAGGCCGGTGATGAGAAGAGACTATAAATGCTGTGCGACTTGGACGGTGGAGGAAGTTCGATTTCTGATAAACACTACATTACATCGCCTAACAGTTCAGAGTTCAAAGTCAGATTTAGCGGGATCTGGCAGTTTGCCCACGTCGTAACCTGATGTGACAGAAAGTCGAGGTTTAAAGCGGGTGTATCAGTCACACCATGCAAAAATTCCCAAGCCCCCCTACGCACTTCCACCTTTTGGAGGCGCCTCAAGCATCAGGTAATAAATCTAGTCCCCTCCCAAAGGAGAGGAATTGTCTGCAGGGAGTACTCCCTGGAGCTTGATAGATCAGTTATCACTGATTGGTGAGTTCGATGCTCACTGGGTGCTCCATACTTTCGGCCTTGTGCTACATCTAAACCACCCTTAGAAAATCACTATCTTGCACCTCGAGGTGGTGTAATGGTTAGCAAGCTTGTCTCGCTACACCACTTACGACCGAGTGGTGAGTTCGATCTTCATTTGATACCCCATACATTCGGCATTGTGTCACATCTGAGCTACGCTTGGAAAATCACTATGAACAGGGTGACCCACAGAAAACAGATTTTAGAGTTACTCTATGATGAAAAAATAACTATATATTTTACTATATGAATAAACAAAAAAATAACTAAATTTATGATCCATTTGTTGTTCCAAATGAACAAAAAATTGACTATCAGTCAGTCAGTTATGTGCGATGATCGATGCACGCTTAGGCGAACATGTATCTTTCGATACATTACTGATAAGACAGATATTCCTGTAGTAGTTTGCATTAGACCAGTAGACATCCAAGCCGGTCTGTCCAGCTATTTACCCTTAGCTGGGGGAAGAACAGAACTCATACTTTACCCAGGGATATTAGAACTTAAGCGAATGTAATGGATTCGACTGGAATTCTAACTCGGCTCTCCGATTCTTCTATCCAATACGCTATCCATTACTCCACCATGTCTCTTTATCATATACATGTCTTAACCATTTTTATTCCAGGATGCCACAGTTATTGTTCTCCTTAAGAAAGAACATCCAACTTAGAGACTGAATAAATAGTTCTTTAGTTTGAGTACCACATATAGCCCTGGTATTTTTGTTCTTTTTAAGGTACGAAATGTTTATGCATTGATATTGTTTCAAATAACTTGAACGAAAAATTCCAATAATTAAATAAATTGTACCAAATTCCAGTTTTGTGTGGAGCACCCTGTAGTATAAAAAACTAAAATATCTAAATTCATAATTTATAGAAAGGAGAGCCACTTTTTGCTATTTACTGATAATTTTTTTTTTATCAAATACAAACTAGAGCAATAGTAAGAGGCTGTCGCTGGCTCTCACATACAGCAATTTCTTCCAAACAAAAATCTAAAAAGAACTATTATTTCTCCCCAAGAGCAAAAACCTCCAAGACGTTGCCGCCAGTTTTCCTATAGAAGAATTCTTTTTTCCATGTACACTATTGTATCTCATTGATTTTTTTACAAAAAACGTATACAATATATTTCTGGTGAATCAGAACAATCGCAGGTAAGAAATCCATTTTAGAGTGAGGCGTCTTCCTATGATTTTTTCCAACTACAGACGCGATGCTATTTATCAACAAAAAAATATTTGGTAATGACTTAAGGAACCCGAATGCATTTAGAAGACAACAAAGAATGGTATGTTCTTATTTTTCCTGGCACAACCAGAAAAATTACTGGAACCGTATACAAATTAAATACAAAATAGAAAGAAAGAATGAAAAAAAACGATGGTATTCAACCAGACTTACAATAAATAAACAATTGCTGTCCAACTAAGTCCTGTACTCGTTAAAAACAAAGAAACGTCTACTGCATTTTTTTGTAGTATCAGTCTTCCTACATGAGAGTGAATGATGGACAATCTTGTCGTGGACGAAGAAGAAATTTGAAAAAAACGAAAATATGTTTCTGTAGAAGGATGCTGAATATATCATAGACCGAAGACGTGAGCAACAATGAAGTTCAAGAGATAATGGCAGCCAGAGGGCACTTATACCGAACAAAATGAGAAAAGAGGGCAAATAGATACTGCTTTCCGGGTCACATAATGAAGAAAGACAGCTTGTAAAATGTGATACAGACAGGACAGATTGAAGGTAGGACAAACAGAGGAAAACAAAGTACAACCTGCCTAGTAAGCGTGATGAACTAGAATGGCGGAGTAGCATTTGAGATAGTTAGGAAAAAGACAATTGTTTTTTTAGTTCTACAAAGGACAGAATATTATAGGAAGCAGTGATTCTTGGCCGGGATCGACGCATATTATCTGTTGTCATCATTTTAGATGAGAGAAGGCACCCGTTCCTGGGGATTCCATTTATGCAGCAATAACTCTTCTTTGCACGAAGAGGGTTTGGGTCGGTGTAATATCAACGACACTATCATTATGGGTGCCAGGATTGAACAATGTTTGTAGTTATACCATATATGTACATGTATGGAATCATTACAAAAATTGCTGTAATACCTAACAACAAGAAAGGAGAGTTGAATATTCTGGGTCACATAATAACGAAAGACGGCTTGGAACATTTTTACACTCAGTACAGAGTGAAGGCAAGAGAAACAGAGAAAAGCTTAAGGAATATCGATGGCCGATCAGGTTTTGAGAGAAAAGGCAGAAAAAAGCACAAAGTTATTAAGATATGCAATGTGAAAGGAATTATTGAGAACCTTGATCTCCAACGTCCTGAAGAAAAAGTATAATCGGTCGAGACCTGTAACTGGTGGTCGCCATGCTGTCTTGATTTCTATATCCATACTGTCTATTCATAGAAATGGTTCCCATTTTAAGCAATACTCACCCTTAAATATAGCAAACATTAAAAGATGCACACTCACACAAACATACAGAGTACGATGGGTAAATAATTCACATCTTTAATTCAGCGCATGGGCGTTGTTTTTGAATTTGGTTCGTTCACAATGTGGCACCATTTAACGAGGCAGAAAGGGAAAGGAAAGAAAAGAAGCAAAGGAGAGGCTAAGAACCGAATCGTGAGTGATAAGCAAGAACACACACACAGCTAAGAGACAATGGATAAAAGGATATTTTGATAAGTAACAAATGGCGAAAGAGTGTCATTACAATGACAGGGAAATTCTGAGTAAAAAGAAAGGGAGAGAAAGAAAAAATCAGATATGTTTTGGCATCGGCTGTATTATCTAAAGATATGAAAACAAACTATTGGTACTGGAAGACATCTTATTATCAACTACAGACCGACTGGCCAGAGAAAGAAAGAAAAATTCAAATGAAAATGTTATTTTGTTAAGTGACGAAAAACAGACAACTAAAAAGACTTGGACAGATATGAAAAAATTAAAAAAAAAACACCCACGAGCATCCTTGCCCTGCGATAATAAAATTTTGTTATCAGGAATTGTGCCGAAAGAAAATGAATGTGTTTTTTTTTCTTTCTTCGAGGCGACAGACCGACTGGAACTTTGGAGATGTTTTTTTTTGAGACCGTGTCGAGAAGACCACACATTCTGATAATTAGCGATAAAATACCTGACGTAAACCACGTGTAGAACAAGAGTTATGACCACCATTGTCATATTGTCCCGTTCGCAGCTGGAGAAATGATAAACCATTAAGGGGAAGAAAAGGGAAGAGATAATTTTATTTTTTTTTAAGCAAGATATTTTTTTCTCTTCCTGAAAAAAAGCCGCAGATTCGTCCACGCCCGACTAAGACATCATTGGTCGAGTGGTGATCACGTGATGCACGAGGGAGGCTGTTGCCGCCCATCTGGAGGATGAGTAAGAGAGGTTGCCACGAAGATGTGGGGAGGGCAGTTCACGCCCCTCTGAAGTATGATGAGAAGGTGGGAGTGAGGAAAGGTTCCCAAAAATGGAAAAAGGTGGAAATTCCTAACCAGAGAGGTGGATATGTATTTAGAATTATCGAGGAACCCCCGACGCCGACAAACTCACCCCGGTTTTGGTCGGCGCCCATATAAACGAAGCCACAACGAGCAGAAATGAGTCGAGACCCAGCATTTCCCAGTCAGTCTCCGGTTGAGGCAAGCCTCGCAGATAGCTGACCAGGATTCATGCACATTTTCCGGACCCACATCTTCAAACCAAGAACAATTATTTTGAAGAGCGACTTAGATCCAGATCACCGAAATAAGTTTTTCTTTTGACTTTCGTCCAAAGACCCACCGAAACACCAATTTTTTAAAGAGCAGACGACTTGAAGTGTTAAAACTTGCCTAGCGGAAAACGACGTGTCACAATCCATAGAACGGGTCGGGAGATAGATGCAGTCCTATGTATCGAACAACTAGACATAAATTTTGTTACCTTTTTCTTTGATACTTTGAACTTTGAGTTTTCATTTTATTGCCTTTTATGCGTATTTTTGTGGTATCACCCCCGTTGGACTCGGTTTGCAGTACGGCCCCGATGACTGATTGATCTCCTCTGCCTAGATCAAATCACAACGTGGGTAGGCAGACTGGGAATCAAAGTAGGACGTCACCGTTGGTGCCGTGGTAGACTGGGATACAACGACACGGTTGGCGCTGCGACCAGGGGACGACGTCACAACAATTTAATAACGTCAGTTGGGCATCGTTTGTGATAAAAAGAGCTGCAAGACGCAATACACGCCGCCAGAAGATTGGAAACATCATGCTCTACTGCACCGGAAACTTACTTATTATAAAACGCAGATTGTGTGTTTGTGTGTCTGTACGTTTATATATTGGATCGCATTTCCTACATTTTTCAACCGATTTCAACAAAACTTCACAGGACTACGTAAAATAACCTTGCGGTAGTTCTAACAGCGCCAAAGATTGGAAGAACACAATGGTTTTTGCACGAAATCAAAGAATGAAAGGGGGACAACTCACATCGAGTTATACTTATTATAAAACTCAGGTTGTTTGTGTATGTGTGTGTGTTCGTTTATATATGGTATCGGATTTCCTACCAACCATACGGAAATGGAAGTGGACGAATAACGGAAAACTGTGCGACCGCCAGCAAGTTATGATCTGCGACGTAGTACAAGGGTGTCTCGGTCACCTAGTTCATTATCCCTACAAATACTGAGACCGGCGCACTATTTTTCAACTGATTTCAACAAAACTTCACTTTTTTCGGCAGGTAGTGTTTCTTATTGTCTTGCACACTTTTTTCTTTATTTTTACATTCAGAATGCTTTAAAAAGTCCATTTACTAGACAATTGTTTTTAATAAAATTCTAATCAATCGGTAGACTCATAACGATTGAAAACAATGTTTTTGTTTGAGTTTGGGTTTGACCAATTCGTAAAAAAAAAAAAAAATAATAATAATAATTAAGACAGGCGTGTCCGTCAACCTTAAACAATAATCTTTGTCAGTTTTATTTTTCAGTCTTTATCATGGTATATACTTGATCTATCTCTTACTGTTACATCCCCGGGAAACGCCGGGCTCTACTGCTAGTCTCTAATATAAACATTTCAGAGTATTTGAGTGTCAATCTGAAGTCGGAACATTCCGAAACATTTTGATGAGTAATGGTGATTACGATGGTGCAGCAACTCGGAAAACTCACTCGGTTCAGATAAGAAAAGAACTCAATAAGTTGTTGTTGAGGGCCTCAGAACCAATATGAAGGCCTACATCAAATGCTCTGGGACAAGAAGGTTACAGCTGGAAAACCCTAAGTCTGGCAACACGACTCTGTAACATGCCACAGAAGCACGTGAACCCAGTCATGGCTGTCACACAATCTCCTCCGCTACATCACCCCTTACATCTGGCAATATAACTCCTCGGACTGCAACCCCCTTGAGCACCATGCCTGGGACGCAGTTGGGCGAGAGACCGACAAAACTGATAGCATAAAATAATGAAATGAAGGCAAGGATTATGGAAGGATTCACCAACTTAAACAACGAAACCGTTCAGAAGAAATTCCGTAGTCGTCTGGAGACCGTGGTTGAAGCCAATGCCGTTGTTACTGAATAACATTTATTCTTTAGTGTTTCAAGATAATTTGGCGTAATTTTCTTAAATATATCTGATAAAATGAGATGTATGTCAGTGTTATTTTCATGTATGCGTAATTTAGACGACAATTTATCCATCACACCTTTTATTCGATTCAGGCTAAAGACCAAGTTATCGTTTTAAAGGATAGCTACGGATCTTAAATAACGACGCAGGCTGACAATACTTCCCGGTGTAACGTCATCCTCTACTACTGTAAGCTGTGTTTTATATTAACAATATATGAAGATAAATTCTCAAATCAGATGTAAATAGCTATGCTAAATACACTATAGTTTATGAGAGCCCCTCCCCAGAAACTAGAAGATAACAACCTGGCACTTACTCTCTCATTTGATCAAGTTGCAATGGCTCTATAGAAAAGAAAAAAAAAATAGCATGAATGATTCAACACTTCCAAAAATAGGGTATTAATATTCAGTCGTCACCGAGCAGGCACTGCCTAAATTTACTTCACTCATGATTAACGGGCACTGTGTATTTACCATAGATATATTATTGTAATGGTTTGCCGTTTGGATTGAGGAATCGGAGTGTCTATTTTATTACTTTCTTTTACAGGAAAAGTATGAATACATCTTAATAGGGGGACATATATAGCTTTTGGTGACAACCGGTCTAGGAGAACTATGAATTACTAGCAGGACTAACTAGGATCTATAGCTCTGGGTGGAAACCAGTATAGAAGGAAAACTTTGAATGAATAGCAGGACATACTGAGTTCTACAGCCTTGGCTGTCGACTGGTCCAGGAGAAGGAAAACTCTGAATTAATGGCAAGACAGACTGGATTCTACAGCCTTGGGGGACAACCAGTCTAGATGAATGAAATATCTGAATTACTAGCAGGGCAGACTGTGTTTTATAACTTTGGGTGGCAACCTGTCTAGAAAAATAGATATCGATTCTCCCTAGACTTGAATATGTTAAGATTTTAGCATTCAGGGAAGTATCCACGCGAGAGAGGTCAAATATATATATATATATATATATATATATATATATATATATGTGTGTGTGTGTGTGTGTGTGTGTGTGTGTGTGCATATTTGGTTAAATATCAGGACAGACTGAGTTCTGTAGCCTTAGATGTCAACCGGTGTACGAGAAGGAACGCTCTGTGTTAATACCAGCTCAGGCTGGGTTCTGTAGCCTTAGCTTGCAACCGGTGTAGGAGAAGGAAAACTCTGTAGTAATAGCAGGACAGACTGGGTTCTGTAGCCTTAGCTAGTAACTGGTCTAGGAGAAGGAAAACTCTGAATTAATGACAAGGCAGACTGCATTCTACATCCTTGGGGAACAACCAGTCTAGATGAATGAATAATCTGAATTACTAGCAGAACAGCCCGGGTTTTATAACTTTGGGTGGCAACTCGTCTAAGAGAAGGAAAAATCTGTATTAACAGCAGGACAGAGTGTGTTCTATAGCCTTGACTGGCAACCTGTCTAGGAGAAGGAAAATTCAGAATTCAAACAGACCTAAAGAGGGTTGTGATTCGTCAGGCTATCTTATCCAGGAAACACAACTTCTATTGAGGTGTATGCCCCGAACATCAAAATGGGTAACGGGATTTGTGATCGTGATGGGATAAGGATATACAAATTTTTATATATCAAGAACAGAAGTTGTATGATCAATTGGAAAATGTTTTTCTGACGCGTTTTATCCATTATTGCTTCATCCGTCTGGCTTTGTTGGTGTCGTTGTTTCTTGTTTTGCGATAAAAAGAGAGATGCTTGTAGTTTCAAAATGTTTGAAATAATATATATGTTTACTTTTACTGAAGTTCTCTCATTATAAAGCCTAACAGTTACTCAAGCTACAATGTGTTGTGTGATATGATGGTCAGAGTGGGAAGTAGGAAGTGAAATTTCTGAAGATACGGACAAGAGATATCGATTCTCCCTAGACATGAATATGTTAATATTTTAGTGTTTAGGGAAGTATCCACACAAGAGTTAGTTCCACGCGGTAGAGGTTAAGTATATATATATATATATATATATATATATATATATATATATATATATATATTTGTGTGTGTACGCGTAATTGTCTATAGGCGAATGAGTGAATTAAAGCGTTCGCTTTCTTTCCTAATACCCTTGGGAAATGTACGAATCCCTCTTTCCCCACCTCTGTTATGGGTAAATATCAGGACAGACTGAGTTATGTAGCCATGGATGGCAACCGGTCTAGGATAAGGAAAATTCTGAAGTCAAACCAGCCTAGAGAGCTTTTTGCTCTATCAGTCTCTCTTACCCAAAACACACCACTTCTGCGGCTGCTGTACAAATGGTAACACTACGACGCTGATGGGATATAGGATTAGTGATCATGATCTCTTCTCGAAGACACATTTCACAGGTTAATATTCAGTGCAAACATATTTTAGTTGACACTTTTTTCTCATAATATTATTTTGCGAGAAATTAAGCTTACTTTTGTCGATATTTAATAGTGGAGGAACTGTTTATTCATTTATTTCAAATAGTTCTTTCGACGTACATAACGTTATAAATTTGCATGTTTTTAGTATATTTTTCCAGTTTTTTCTCCAGTTTTCTGCTTCTTTTATCTAATTTATACATTAGGCGAGAATTCTCTGCGATAGATGTTTTTACTTGGTATTAATGCTGTACTATGTGCGAAGCAGACAGTCGATTGAAAGACACTTGAGAAGATGTTTATCAGAAAGGTTGACGAGTAAAAAGAATATGAAAAAAAAAAAACCTTGGTCATACAAAATGCATGTTTACAATCAGTAATTTGCAGGTCGGAGACACTAAAATCAAACATGTGCGGAAGTTTAGATATTTTTTTCTTAACCAATAAAATAGGCCGGTTTTCTCTGTGACATGACTCAATCACGTTCTACCTTGTCTACGTATTGCCTGAATTTGCTTTTGGGTGTCGACGCTATTTCTTAGTGTGTGAATTTTTTGCTTTATTACTGTTAATTTGCGATGCATGTTGTGTTTAGTTTCTTGCTTTTATTTTTTGCCCTGTTCCTTTATCTTTTTTTATTGCAAACTTGTTAATTATGTTTGTTTCACAGCTCTGTTATTTATCTTGCTTTCGTCCATGTCAAGTCACTACAGATGGTCTCTCAGTTGAATTGCACATAACACGCTCCAACTTAGAATAACACGTATCATACATTATGAAAAGGACAAAGTCCGACAATTATTTTAAGACATTTTTTATGTTTTTTATAGATGGTATTTATCAATCCACCCACGAGGACTGAATGTGGCACAAGGCCTTTTTAATGTGGGTACTTCCGAGCCCGTAGGCCCAGCCAAAAATAAATAACAATCCAAACACCCCGAGGGGGGCCAGTTCCGTCAACCCCCCCAACGCAATCCTACCCTTCGGCGGAGCTTCGTCAGGGTTCCTCCCTGCAAGCAGAGAGTTTCGACAGACAACCGACCCGGCAGCTCACAAAGCACAGATACTACACTTTGATCCTAGCCACCGGGCCGAGCGGGTATGACTTTTTTTGATACAAATATTTAAGTAAATGCTCTTTTTATAATAAACAGTATTAATAACATTTACCGGCCTGAATTTCCGAGAAATTGTCATAGAAAATAGGCGTCCTACGACAAGAATCGAACCTGTATCCTATAGGGAACCGTTACGCTATATGACTGTTCTGTGAAGGATACAGGTTCGATTCCTGTCGGAGGACGCATATTTTCTATAGCAATTTCTCAGACATTCAGGCCGGTTCATACGGTTTATTTTAAACAGAGCATTTACTTAAATATCTGCAGTGTAACCCGGATATAAGAGACCCTGATATAAGAGAAACCCTGATATAAGATAGATTATCTCTGGTCCCAAATTAGAGCCTGTGTTAATGTATATATAATAGACCAAACCCGGATATAAGAGAAACCTGGATATGAGAGACTTCTCCGGTCCCGACAAGTCTCTTATATCCGGATTACACTGTATCTATCAAAAAGAATGTATAAACATAAAAAAATGTCTTAAAATAACAGGTATATAAACAATCTATAACTTATATTTTTGTGTCTATAGTTTCTTATGATCGACAATAATAAATGTAGTGTTAAATATAACTCAATTTTCTCGCATCAATTTGTATTCATATAAGGTTATGTTAATGAACTAATACATGTTTAACTTGCAAGAAATATTGTCATAAAAGAGGAGAACTTTACGTGGTTGTTTTTTTTTTTTTTTAGTGTTAAATAACCAGAAAGGAAAGAAATATGTTCTTAGACATCGAGAAGTAAAATTACTGAACTGTCTGTAGGTCTTTAATAATTTACATCGATCACGTTGAAATTTGCTTCACGAAGAAAATCAGGGATTATGCCTTTTGAAAAGCATAGTCGTGTCAGTCGCTGGTCGTAATATAAAAACAACTTGCACAGATTGAGAACCGGAAGACTTTGCATTTTTATATTAATAAATTGCACATAACGCGCTCCAACTTATAATAATATATAGATAAACAATCTATACGTTATAGACAAATAAACACAACATATATGGCAAATTAACAGTAATAAAGCAAAAAAAAAATCACAAACTAAGAAATTCTGTCGACACCCAAAAGCAAACTCGGGTAATACAAACGTAGACAAGGCAGAACGGGATTGAGTCATGTCACGGAGAAAACCGGCGTATTTTCGTGTCTATCATTTCTTATGTTCAACAACAATACAAATAAAAAGAGCTGTCTTTGAACGTTTGAATGGCGAATTTTGATTGGACAGGAAATCTTAATATGCAGTCACGTGTTACACTTCCCGCTATAATTTAGGCCATGGATTAATGTTTAATTGACTATTCACATATATGATTTCTGCAAATAAGTTCAGTGTTAGAATCAAGTCCCCTGGCAAGACGAATATAATCTCTGCGAAACACTGTGTAGGGATAAAATAAGTAAACTCAAACTCAATTTCCCCCGCGCCACATCTTTTCTCACACACATACATATGTATTACAGTGTAACCCGGATATAAGAGACCATGATATAAGAGAAACCCGGATATAAGAGAGATTTTATCTGCTCCAAAATTAGAGCCTGTGTTAATGTATATATAATAGACCAAACCCTCATATAAGAGAAACCCGGATATAAGAGATATTTTCTCTGGTCGAAAATTAGAGCCTGTGTTAATGTATATATAATAGACCAAACCCTCGTAAAGAGAAACCCGGATATAAGAGATTTGCTCTTATATCCGGGTTACACTGTATAGCAGGCACAAATTAAATTATCTTAGCTGAAATAAAAAAAAAAATTTAAAAATTACACACAAATATCCTCACCGACACAACAATTCTTTGTAGGAAATGTAGTTTCTGGGTGGTTAACTTGCATGATGCCAACAGAAGTCAGCCTTGTGTTCACGGAGATAAAAGCAAACGTGACTTGAATTAAAACGTGACAAATAGCAGGAAAAGTATGGTAAACTGGATTTTAATTTCATACAATTGATTAACATTTTTTTGTGTATTATTTACGATACAATTGTTTTTTATGATACATATGATAAAAGGGAAAAATTACGAGGTTTTATGACAGGCAATACCACAAAGGAATCGAACGCGTATTGCCCATGACAAGGTTTGTAGCGAAGAGATTGAATTGAACGACTTTTAGCATAATGTCCGCATTTCAGACAGCAAAAGTTTTTAGTAAGTAATTTTAGGGAGTAATTTTAGGGAGTAACTTTAGGGAGTAATTTTATTATTTTTAATTTATACTTATTTTATTTTATACAACGTTTGAATGTTGTTTTATTTCATTTTATTTAAAATTTTCATTATTATTATTATTATTTACTTTATTTTTATTTATTGATAATAATAATAATAATAATAATAATAATAATAATAATAAGAAGAAGAAGAAGAAGAATAATAATAATAATAATAATAATAATAATAATAATGATAATAATATCCCTACAAAATATATCAAATACATTTAGTTGTAAAAACGATTGACGATATTAGAAAGACCCCTAATTAAAATCAATTGACCATCCCTAAACAATATTTATTAGGTTGGTGCAAAAATAATGTCGTTTTCTCACATAGTAACATATGTGAGAAAACGACATTATTTTTGTTCAAATCTAATATTTAACTTAGCCAAAATCACTTGGGTGAGTTTGGAAATCAAACTAAATCTGAATTATGAGTGGAATTTCTAATATTCTTAAAGAAAACAGTATAGGAAAAAAAACACATGTATAAAAAATAAACTTTGTTAGAATGATAACTAACCCGTCCTGAGTATGGCGATAAACCCACATCCGCGTCCAGGGTAAGAAGATAAAGTACATCCAGCAGCAAGGTCTCTGATCAGGAGACTTTGAGGAACATGGAATCACCTCTTAATTGCTGGTGTTCCCAGGTTCACCCTGACCCGTGATGGTAACACCTGTTAGAGTCCTAGCTATGGGAAAATAGTTAAAGCCGAAACTGAGGTAAAAAGCATTATGAAAGTGTAAAATTAGGTTTTAATACCAGAAATGCTTTGTAAAAAATTATTACCAGAAATAAATTTATGAAGAAAAACTATTACCAGTTATGCATTTTTGGGGAAAAAATATTACCAGAAATAAATTTTTGACAAAGCAAAAATATTACCAGTAAAAAAAGTAGTCGGCATTAAATGACCCATTGAGTTTGAAATTCCGTAAAACAAAACAAAACAAACCAAACTATAACTAATCACCATTCATGAAAATGGTAACAAAATTATTGAAAAGTGCTACGGAAAATTCTTCCAAACGCATCACCTTCAAAAAAGAAAAAAAAAGGGAACAAAAAGAAGGAATTAAAGAGAAAATAAGGAATTAATGGAATTAAAGAAACAAGGAAGTGCGTAAGATGGAATAGAGTTGAATAAAACGAAAAGAATGAAGCAAAGAATGAGATGAAAACCAGGAAAAAGCGAACGAAACGAAACGAAACGAATGTAAAACGAACAAATGAAAAAAATAGATGCTGAAAGAGCAAATGGATTAAAATGCAACTAAATTTCACTGGGAATTAAAAGATGAAATTAAAATGGAAGAAAAGAATCTCGCCGAACCAAATGAGCAAAAAGAAGGGGAAAATGGGAAAATTCCTAAAATGTAAATTAAAAGAAATGAAATTAATAATCAGAAATAACTTCTGAGCGTTACTATCTGTTGGGACCTGGAACATTTTTAATACGTCGAGTTACCAAATTAGTCGTTAGTTGAATTCCGGTTTTAATTTTGTTCTTAACGAAAATATTCTTCTTCATAATGTTCCGTGTCTCCTCAGGCCGTAGGCGATCATGGCACCGAACAAATTCTTGTCCATTGGAGTCCTTATCATTTTGTTTATTTTCTGTTATGTCTCCTAAAACTTGTCCATCCACCCATTCATTCAAGCTCACTATGTTATGCGTTGTTTTCCTCTGACTCTCATGCTTTCAGTCTATACCATGAGAATCAGCTTCTCCAAGCCCCACTTCTTCATTAAGTGGACCGGAAACCTCAACTATCGCTTCCTGATATTAAGTATAAGTTTCATTTTTTTCTTTTTGTTTCCATTTTCTGTAAAACTTCGTCGTTGCTCATATTTTGGTCCATGTTATACTCAGCATCCTTCTGTATAACCACATCTCTGTTGTTTCAAGTTTTCTCTTCATCATTCACTGCCATACAGGAGGACACCCGCCAGTTTAGTACTAATTTCACTGTGTCTAGCGAACTTTTTCCTATTTTTTTTCGTAATCTGCTTAGATTTTGTCTATCCAAATTCCTATTGATTCAATGTAATTGTCCCATCTCAGGTCAGCGGACAGTGTGTGATCAAGCATTCGCAAAAAAGTTGCTCTCGTGGAGCTGAACATCAGACATTTTAATGGGTGGCAGGGATGGTTCCCTGTGGGGAGTAATAGAGAGCAGTTTTGTTTGAGGTATTAAAGTTAAGCAATTGTATACTATATTAAATTTAATAAAACCAACTGAATCATACGCAATAACTCTTCTC
>OZ010607.1:40463035-40500535 GCA_963932145.1 Acanthosepion lycidas | reverse complement strand
AGAAAATCCTTATTGTGGATTTGGAATTATCGAGGAACCCAAACCACGACAGGCTCCCACCTGGATTTGGTCGGCGTCCATATAAACAGAGCAGACAACAGACAGTGGCAGTTGGAGAGAGAGACGCAGACGCAGACAGAGTTGAGCTGTGAGCTCGGAGACCATCCTCGCAGGAAGCTGACTGAAATACCCCACGGATACCGACTTCAAATTCTAAACAAAAACAATTTATTTTTGAAGAACGACTTAGACTCACAGCACCAAAACAAGTTTTACGAATATCGTCTGAAGACACACACACACACACACACGCAAAAAAAAACAGTTATTAAAAAACAACTGAAGATAGTAAGACTCGCCTAACAAACGCAAAGTGTCACGTATCCATAGAAGCCGTTCGGGAGAAAGACGCAGTCTTGTAATCAGCAACCAGACATAAAAATATATGTTGTTCTTTTTTTTAACACATTTGAACGTTTCGAGTTGTTACTTCATTTTCTTTTACATATACTTGTGCGGTGTTACCATTGCTCGAATTCGGCTTGCATTACGGCCCGACGACTGATTGATTTCGTCTACCTAAGATCAAATCACAACGTGGGTAGGTTAGACTAGAAATCAAAGCAGTTACTTCGGTAACCAGAGGTTGGAGTCTAGTTGGAAACGACAAAGCGGATACCGAATCTAACCAGATTCCCATCCGAATCAGCCAAGTGTTAGAACGTCACATTTTGCGCCGCGACCAATACCAAGTCACATTGGTCGTCATAGGATAACACGGGGGCAGGAGAGGCTAGGGTGACGTCACACACACACATCTACTAATAGATGTTTCCCTCCTCATCGTTGCGACACTACAAGTTTTATGAATGTGGAAATTGTATATATATATATATATATATATATATATATATATATATATATACCGGGTCTCACAGCAAAATTGTCCAAATCGTGCTACAGCAAAATTGTTCAGTTGTTAAGTTTGAATCGTTGTAACTTAGAAAGGATTAAAGATATCTTACTAGAATTCTCCGAAATTTTATAACATAATTGGACTTTGAGCAGTAAGAATGTATAATTACTCGCCAAGCTTAAGAGAAAAATCGTGATAAAATTGATCATAAACGAAAATGACAAGCTCATCATTAATTAATCGTAGCTAAGGATAGGAAGCTAATGAAGGGTTGGAATATATATATATATATATATATATATATATATATATATATATATATATATTATTCAAGGACCATTTTTAACTTATTCAAGATGATCTTCGTCCTCTCGAAACTTCTAACTTTCTGTCCTGGTGTAAAGATTTCCTCAAAGCTTTCGCGTACGATTTCGTTTTTAAGTTTTTTTCTTGATGGCTCTTGAATGGACTTTGAAGATAGAGTATGGATATTAGTACCATTACTGAAGACCTGAATTATTGTTTTCCTCTAACCATTACCCGTTTGAGAAGACAGCTGGGTCTGACTCAAAATGATTTGAACCAGTTCTCTTTCTAGGTGAATAAATCAAAGGATTTTCAGTGCTTCTTACGACAAATGTTATCAAGAGGTTTAACCATCTTATCTGAAAACCTGGAAAATTTAGTTTAACGTTACTTTAGATATTAAACATTTTGTAGGATAGGCAATTATGCTGTTACACGATTTGGACAATTTGAAGTTACACCCGGTATATATATATATATATATATATATATATATATATATATATATATATATATATATATAATTATTTATTTAAAAATATGATTCCATCACTACATAAGAGTTCTCATGAGTCTCTACTTTTGTATCGAGCACTGTTTTTTTAAAAATAATAACAAAAATATTAGGTTGGTGCAAAAATAATGTCGTTTTCTCACATATGTGAGAAAACGACATTATTTTTGCACTAACCTTGAATACTAAAGAACTTTGGATACATAAATATACCTAACGAGTTCTTTCCTCTTTTCTATATATTTTACACACACACACACACACACATACACACACACATATATACATATATATATATATATATATATATATATATATATATATATATATATATATACCGTAATTATAATTTAAATATGAAATAGATATATCTTATACCTATTTTCAAATATAGTACGCATGTGTGCTCTAATATCATTCCCTTATCCGCATATGGTGAAGACATTGATAAAAATTCCCATGTCATTTCTATGTTTGAAGATCGAAGTTGACTGGCAAGCATGAGGACGGAAAATGAGTTCCAGAAGCGGGAAGTGCGAGAGTGTAGAATTTACATTTACATATAAATCTATTTCAAATGTAAAATAATTTGACCCTGCTGCCAATCTAGTACTGTACTTTGATTTGTGTCTATTTCCCAAAGAGGAGACGCTCATCAGAACAATTAAAATGAATATATATATATAGAAACACAGACGGTAAGCTACCTCACGGCGGTGGGAAAGTGACTATATACGAGATGACAGGTCAGGACCAATATCATTGCAGATTCGTGTTTGTATTTTATCAAGAATCGCTAAATGCATAGCAGAAGAACAAGACCACACGTAGCATCAAAAGTCAGTGCATGGAAAACGGGCAGACTTATTAATGTGTATGATGCTTGCTGGAAAAAAAATTAGCACGAGAGATTGAACCAACTTTTCCTCACAGCAGACCGATTGTTAATAGTATTTTCTTGCTGATTTTACATGTTTGAAATGAAAAAAAAAGGAATGAATGAGAATAGTTATTTAATCAAATACAAGTTTCGGGGGCCATTGGAGACTGACAATTACAAATGAAATAGTAATGCGTAATGACATGTGTAATATAAATGACTAAGTGTGTAGTAGGTAATGAAGGTCGTGATGATAATTTAGAATGATGACGACTGAAACTTGGTTTGAATAAGTCAAGATTGAAGATTCACGCAGGAGTCTGTTCTACACTTTTCTTGGTGCAACATGAACAGGTCATGATTTATAGATAAATACTTATGCACACACTTACAAAAACCCATACACATACACAAACCCAAGTACACAATCGACTTCGATTATCCGTTGAACGAAAGTTATATTGAAAAGCGAGGTTCAGTAATAATAATCTTGTTTTATTAGCAATCAAAATAGATTTATCTATCAAAACGACTAAAGATTTTAGTGTCTCTTTCTCACATTTATAAAACGATGCATATGTCGGTCATTCGACTGCATTGTATTTGAGTGGTTAATTGATTCATTTTCTACGGCTTATCAATCCTTTGGAGATAGTTTAAATCCATTTTAGATTGGAATAACTATATTTGTTGGAGATATTAATGGTTTAATATTTCTTACTAATTAGAACACAACTGGATGAGAACGGGTGGATTCATACCCTTTCCCAAGGATATTTGAGCGTAAGGAAATATACTGAACCCCACGGGAATTGGAACCCGGGGCTCTGATTTACAATTCCGAGCGATTATTCACCAGTACATGCAACTTTACAGCACTCACGGCCATTCATGTAAATACTGACCAAAGTCACCATTTCATAACTTCAGTGATTAGACGGGAACCGATGTTTCGACGTGATGTGGCCGTGAGTCAAAATGATTTTAGTATAAGATTGCATTGTAAATTATTTTACTATAAGAATTCATTGGATATTTACACTATGAGAAAGCCTTTTAATTAGGTTTATTTTAGGGTTGCACTGTAAATGTTTTTACAATAAGAATGTATTATATATAGGTTTAATATTAGAATGATTTCTAAGTGGTCTTATTCTGAAAATGCATGAGAAAATGGTTTTAATAGTAGAGAATATTAGAAATTATTTTACTATAAGAATTAGAAAGAGCAATAAATGTTAGTGAAACTGAGGAATCTATTTTTTCTGAAAAATCTTTTAAGAAAAAACATTTTTAGAAAATTATTTTACAAATTTCTATCAAAAGTAACGCTGTATGGAAACGCCTGTATTTTGCATTAAAATTAAGTGTAATATATTTATAAAAAATACCTAGATCGAAATCTATATAACAAATGTAATCGAATTCAAACCAAACTGGAATTGGAATTCGGGTCTTCGATTATCTATTCCATTACAAAATCGTCACATCCAAGCTAACAGTAGCAGTTATTCTTAAGCGGTCACTCATCTAGGTGACGACCAGGCTAGATGTTGCTTACCCTGGCTGATTGTACGGGAACCGCTGTTTGAAAACGATGTAGCCGTAAGCCGGAAGGGTAACAGTAAAATAACGTTTGGAAATTGTGAATGTCATTTTTTGCTGTCTGGCGAACAAAAATGTTGGTCACGATCTTTGACCTCACTTGAAATTTATAACAACTGATACTTTCTCTCGTTTGACGCCTTGTAAGTAATCATATACGTTATTATTGTTAAGATCTTTTTGATCGGTTCAATCCCTAATCATCTCAAGGCGATAAGTGTTAAAGATAGTAAAAGATTACTTTGAGCGACGACTTCCTTAAAAACAATTCCCAGTTATTAGGCATTATATTAACCACACATCCAAGCGTACGGCAACTAGTATCTGTCCGGGTTATGACGATAAACTAATAAGGCCTCTAATCGGGAGCTTTTGAAGAGCGTGGAACCACCTCTTAAATGCTGTTTTTTCTAGGTTAACCTTGACCGAGGGTGGTAACACATGTTAGGGTCCGAGCACGGGTCAAATTGTTAACTCCTAAATTGGATCAAATCATTATGAACGTATAGAAAAAATAGAGTAAAAATATTAGCGAAACAAATTTCGTAGTATAAAAAGTAAAATACAATAAAATTACCAGCAATATGATACATTTAAAATATAAAATTATCAGCAAAATATTTTTGTAAAAATATATATATATATATATATTACCAGCAATATGATACATTTAAAAATAAAATTACGAGAAATACATTTTTGTAAAAAAATAAAAAAAACAGCAATATGATACATTTAAAAATAAAATTACCAGCCAAACATTTTTGTAAAAAAAAAAAAATTATCTGCAATATGATACATATAAAAATAAAATTAGCAACAATATATTTTTGAAAAAAAAAATTACCAGCAATATCATACATTTAAAAATAAAATTACCAGCAATACATTTTTGTAAAAAATACAAAAGTTAGCAATATATTTTTGTAAAAGAAATATATAAATCTCCCAAAAAAATTAAATGCCCCATAAGGAGTCGATATGCCGCTAAACAAACAAACGAACAAACAACTCGTATTCTTAAGCCATCTTGTTACTGATGTGGCTCGACGTTGGTTGATTTTTGTGATCGTACGGAAACCGGTGTTTCAACGTGATATGGCCGTAAAGCATTGCATGGTTATGGCAGGTCGTGTCCTACTTGTAACGGTCTGAGGGAATATCACAATGAAATTAATACCTCAATTAAATGGACATTATCGTTTACAATGACAAGGCTATATTGTAATATTTTCTTTTACTAGATATATTAATATAATTAAGAGACATTATCTTGTAAGGGCAGATATGTTCATTGAGGTTAGGATTTTTGTTCGAATGAAACTACGCTCATAGCGTTTTTCTACTGAGTTTATAGACTTGAATGTCTGAAAAAAATCTAACCAGAAATTGATTGAAAGGTTTTCTCATAACGAAATCCTGGAATCGTTGGAAATGGAACGATTCCAGAGAGCTGGAATAACAACGGTTGCTGGAAGACATCATAGAAATTGAAGGGGCAAAGAAATAAATGTGCACCGAAGAGCGTTTAACCGGAACGATATTCACAACCTCGAGGTAAGTAAGCAGAAAATATTTTCTTTGAAGGGTCAAATAAATAGAACCCCCCATACAGACGCACACACAGAGTTAGAAGCTCACATGTATACACACGATATATATCTATATGTACAGTGTGGTTCAAAAATCTTGTCACTCCTATATATATATATAAATATATATATATATATATATATATATATATATATATATATATATATATATATATATAGATAGATAGATAGATAGATAGATAGATATAGATATAGATATATGTATATAGATATATGTATATATAGAAATTTTCTATTTCAGATTTGTTCCATGAAATGATGGTGTTCATACAGACCTCGATGTGTGACAGCCTCAAAAAGGTGAATAAACAGGATTCAGTACATGTGCTTCATATTAATTGTTTTTCTGTTCTCAATACTTAGCGGTAATCGGACCAAGCACTAGATATATATATCGATCCATACACACACAAACACACACACACACACACACACATATATATATATATATATATATATATATATATATATATATATATATATATATATATATATAGACCTTCGCGAAAGAATGATATTTTTAAACAAAAAATATTATTATAATAAAGCTCTACTAGTGTATGGAGCACTGTCTTCTTAAAAATAAAAACAAAATTACTACGGAACTCCGGATTATGCACCCAACATGTTCTTTTCTATTTCCTGCATACCTGCGCACTTATACATTATATATATATATATATATATATATATGTGTGTGCTAATACCCTTGGGAAAGGTATGAATCCTCTTCTTCTCCCTCCAGCTATGGGTAAAAAGCAGGACAGACTGGGTTATATAGCCCTGGATGGCAACTGGTCTAGGAGAAGGACAACTCTGAATTCAAAACCTGCGGAGGGTAGTTTGTGAACATTCTGGCATTCCGTGCACCAGATCTCTGTATCCGTCCCTCCAAAAAGTGTGGATGGTCCTGCACGAGGCCTTCACCACTATAATCAAATCTCATGTGCCGGTGTCGGGCTGTCGGTTTCCTGGAAACTGATCTGCTTGACCCTCATACGTCGAATCTCGACGGGAGAGTCCATCATATATATATATATATATATATATATATATATATATATATATATATATATATATAGAGAGAGAGAGAGAGAGAGAGATAGAGAGAGAGAGATAGAGAGATGTATATGTAGGTATAGTTCAGGGTAGAAGAAAGAACGAATGATAGAGAAATCAGAAAATATAAAGTAGACGGATTAGACAAAACAAAGAATTATTAATAGAAAGAGAGAAACAAAGAAGAATACAAAATGAATAACTTAAAGGAAGGAAAGAATCAAAGAAAGAAAAAGAATGAAAATCAATGAAAAAGAAACGAATGGAAGAAATATTGAAATTCCAAATAGATTAATTATTTCTTAGTAGGAATCAAAAGAATATTTCAAATGGGGAAAATAATGTCGTCGAGTGAAAGGAGCTAAAACGAAAAAAAAAAAAAATGGAAAAATTGGGACAGTTCCTAAAATGTAAAAAAAAAAAAAATGGAATTAATAACTGAATAGAATTTTCGTGTAGCTGAGTGTTGCTATCTGTTGGGACGTGAAAAAATGTTAATGCTTCGAATTACCTGCTTTGTCGTTCGTTCCATACCATTTTTTTTTAACTCTTTCAGAATCAAGATCAGGGAAACTGTAAATAAAAACAATAAAAAAAAATATCAGTTTTACGAATTATTCATTATTATAGACATTGAGTTAAAAACAATCCCTCCTACGCCTAGGGATTTGGATAAAGCACTTAGTTTGATCTGAAATTAAGGTCATTTTTGTATAGAAAAAAAAAAAAGGACAAGTACTATTGAATTATTTCGTACAGTTATTCCCTCCGGCACGTGCTAGGATTTTCTTTTTCTTTTCTTTTTTTTTTTTTTTTGAGACAAATAATTTTCCTCGCAGTATGTTTATTTTCTTTATATGAATAAAAAAAAATCCCGCTCATCATAAGTGGAAATATTCCAATTGACTATTCGGAATTACACTTATTTTTGATACAAAATGTTATACGAATTCAACAAACATATTCAGGCCGAGGTGCAAAATAACTATTCGTATAACCAAAACGAAGGAGCCAATTTAAAACAGTATAATGTGACACTATTTGGCTTGCTAAAAAAAAAAGAAGAAAAAAAAAAGAAAGGCGAGAATTAAATTTAGGTGATAAGAAACCATCACGAAAAGGACACTAAGCGGTGTTATTTTTCTGACAAAGAAAAGTGGTAACATTTTTATTTCCATTGTCGAGAAAGGAAGATACTGGATTTAATCTGATTTATGTTACGGGGTGGATGAAAATTCCAGGTTGATCAAATAACCTGCGAGACAGAATTCTAAAGAGATAAAAATTAATTAAGCACCCGCTGACCGAAGAACGAAAATATCCATTGGACCACACAGAGTTACAAAAAACAAAAGACTAAAACATTAGTTATCTACGGAAAGGTCGTTTGGAAAAGGCATCTGTTTTGTGTCGGAACTGGCTAGGATAGCGAAGCTATTTTATCGGATCAGTAATTGGCACCAAGATTGCAAATACGTCCAAATGGCCACCCACTTGATTCTGGCAAAAAACTGATTGACGAATTCCAGGTGATTCGGTAAAGATAAAGAGTCTAGGGTGTGAGGTCTTCTCGAAGAGAAGAGAGAAAAGGAAAAGAAAGAAAAAAATAAGAAGATAATTTATTTTCTTTGAGCAAGATTTTTTAAACCGAGGCTAGTCTGACCACACCCACGCTGCTGAAAGCCCATTGGCTGAATGGTGACGTGAGCGTTAAGCGGAGGTATTCATGTGAAGTAGTAGGGGAGGCCTGTTGGCACCCATTGAGGGGATAGGTGTGAGATGACACTGTGAGAGAGAGGGGAAACTCGTTGACACCCTCTGAGGGTATGGGTGAGATACCAATATGAGAACAGAAGAAGCTGGGAAGACGGAAGACTTCCAAAAATGGAAAATAATAAAATGGATTGTGGGTTAGAATTATCAAGGAACCTCAAACCCCGACAAACCTACCCCGGTTTTGGCCGGCGTCCATATAAGCAGAGTCGCAACGAGTGAAAACCAGTTCAGTTGAGTTCGAGTTTCAGTTGAGTGAAGTTCGCAGCTGGGATTGGAGACAGACAGTCAAGCAGTTGCAATGAGCTGAGAGCTCTAAAGACCCGCCACGCAGGAGCTGACTAAGATTCGCGCATTATCGATCTAAACTTCTAATCAAGAACAATTTATTTTTGAAGAACGACTTAGACTCACACCACCGAAACAAGTTTTACGAATATCGCCCGAAGATACACCAAGAACCAGTTTCTTAAAGACAAAACAACTTAGGGTGTTAAGAATCGCCTAACAAACGCAAAGTGTCACGAATCCATACAGCGGGTTGGGAAGAAGACGCAGTCCTGTATTCAGCAACCATATATAAAATATTGTTATCATTTTTTAGCACATTTGAACTTTTCGAGTTATTATTTTATTTCATTTTACATATACTTGTGCGATATCACCCTTGTTCGAACTTGACTTGCATTACGGCCCGGCGACTGATTGATTTCGTCTGCCTAAGATCAAATCACAACGTGGGTAGGTTAGACTGTAAATCAAAACAGTTACTTCGGTAACCAGACGTTGGAGGCGAGCTGGGAACAACAAGGCTGATACCGAATCTAACCAGATTCCCATCCGAATCACCAAAAGTTTAGAACGTCACATTTGGTCCCGCGACTAATACCAAGCAAGTTGGTCGTCACAGGACAGGATAGCACGACGGACGTGGCTAGGCAGACGTCACATTTGGCGGATCGACACCGGGGGGACGTCACAAAAATATATACAATATTTAAGTTTGGGCTATAGTTTTACAACATCACAGAAAAGAAAACATGACAAAAATCAACGATTAAAACTGCATTTGTCGATTTAATAAAAATAAACAAACAAACAAAAAAAAACAGGAAGTAACGCCGAGAAATGTGGCAGCAAATGCAAGCAGATAATATATTTGTTTAGTAAAAAAAATATGCAGCTATCGAAAATTACAGAAAACATGCGATAGGTATTCACAATAATCTTACTTATTATAAAACGCAGATTGTGTGTGTGTGTGTCTGTACGTTTATATATTGGATTGGATTTCGTACATTTTTCAACTGATTCCAACAAAACTTCACAGGACTAGGTAGAATTACCTTGCGGTAGTTCTGACAGCGACAAAAATTGGAAAAACTCAATAGTTTTTGCACAAAATCAATTTAAAAACACGATAAAACACGATTCTGTCGTCAGAATGAAAGGGGGACAACTCATATCGAGTTCGTTTGTTTGTTTGTGTGTGTGTGTGTGTGTGTCCGTTTATATATGGGATCGGATTTTTCAACCGATTTCAACAAAACTTCACTTTTTTTTTTGGCAGGTAGTGTTTCTTATTGTCTTGTACACTTTTTCTTTATTTTTACATTCAGAATGCTTTAAAAATTCCATTTACAAGACAATTGTTTATAATAAAATTCTATTCAATTTCAATCGATAGACTCATAACGATTGAAAATAAATGCTTTTGTTTGAGTTTGGGTTTGACCAATTCGTAAAAAAAAACAAGAAAAGAAAACAAAAAAAACTAAGACATGCATCTCCGTCAACCTCAAACAATAATCTTTGTCAATTTTATTTTTCAGACATTATGATGGGCTATACTTGATATATCGCTTACTGTTACATCCCCGGGCAACGCCTGGCTCTACTGCTAGTATAAAATAAATCTTAGGGAAGGAAACACACTCTTCAGTAGGATGTAAGAGATGTTACATGGAAATAAATTGTCGCTGCCGACACTTGAGTTTTAACATAGATCGCCAAGGTGCAAACATAGACGATCCCATTATTAAAAAAAGTAGACCACATGGCTATAGAGAAAACGCAAACATGGGAGGTAACGTGTGGCTAATTGATCTCCAATTCTACTCTATCCTATATTACTATTCGGATCATCATTTCTCCGCTATCCTCTATTACTATACGGACTGCTATTCTCTACTCTATTCACTGTACAACCTCTACTATTTGGATCACTACACGGGTCACTGCTCGAGCGAGCATTATCGAGCAAGTACAAGTAGTGCGAGTGACATTGAAGGCGTCTGACACCAGCATTGTTCAACGTCTTTACTATAGTTGTATCTGCGATTACAAAGTCTCTACTACAACGAGCATTTACGAAAGTGACAACGAGTATTCGTTGACATTACAAAAGTGGCAACGAGTGTTCGTTGACATTACAAAAAAGTTCTAAATAGCGAAAAAGAAAATATTTACTACCGAAAAAGACTGAATATATAGAAAAGCTCAGTTTCATAACCAGGGCTTGCCTTAGATAATTTCGGCATAGACAATATTGCAGAAACAAGAAATGAAATCTACAACAGCGGGGAGATACCGGAAGACCAAATTAGATCGATTTACATAGCACTGACAGAGAAAACTGTTGCAAACGAACGTAAAGTCGATTGGACTATTAAACTAATGAGTCATATAACAAAAATTATCATCCAAATTGCAATGAACGGAGCTCGCAGAAGAATCAAACCGGAAATATAATATGAACAGCGAAGATTCGTTAAAGACACTGGGACAAAGAAAGCAAAGATTTATGCCAAGAATGTCATCAGAAAGAGCAATGCAAATACATAAAGACGGGTATCTGTACTTGTATACATCAAGCAAAGGACGCCACAAAGATCTATTTGAACTGCTAAGCAACCTTGACATTTTGCGTAGGATATTAGAATACACTCGTTCTTTGTTTATCGAGGTCAACCACTTCCAGACCTTACCTCGATAAGTGGATTTCCGCAAAGTAGGATTCTTTATTTATAAATCGAATATTTTCTTACGGATAGCATGGAAAACCTGTTTACGACTTCTGAATACGGTTTTGACATTATATGAGCTTTCAAGTCATAAGATAATAACTTGTAGTCAACTTACCTATCAACGTACCTATATATTAGACAAAACAAGAGAAAATAAGACATATTAGACGTTACAAATATCATATTATTATTATTGTACATGAAAAGCACACAACAAAGTTTTCATGTGTACATCGCTTTAGCATCAAACAAGTTGCAATATTTTCCTAGGTTAGTGTGAACCTAGGAAAATAATGCAATTTCTTCGATGATGAAGCGATGAACAGATGTACAGCAAAGCAAAGGTTACTTCTCCTCTAAAGCACAACTTCAGTATAAGAGTCTCCTGGTGGTGCGTTGTCTTTTTATCTTGAAGATATACCAGGCCTAGGCGATGGTTTTGTGAGTGCGCAGATGAAAAACATCGTGATGGAGAGTTGCTAGCGGTGTCTTTTCATCAGTATGAGGTGGCTTATGTAGGGTTCCATCGCTTATATAGAGTGAAGCCGCGAAATTCGAAAACGCGAAGTGGCGTGAGACGACTGTAATCAGTAACCTATAATGGCAGCAAACCGTCTGCATACGCATAGAAAATGAGTTCAGCAGATATACAAAAATAGAAAAGGGTGTAAGACAAGGATCTGTTTTCTCCTCGGAATTATCGAACCTCTAGTGTGAGGCTACTCTGAGAGAATTAGTTCTATCATGATTCATTATTAGCGGTCGCAATCTTAACAATATAAGATATTCAAATGATACAGTGTAGATTGCAGCCACGGAAAGAAAAATGCAACAACTGCTACAGAAGAAAAGCACGAAAAGCGAGAAGAAAGGCACGAAAAGCGAGAAGAAAGGGACGAAAAGCGAGAAGAAAGGCACGAAAAGCGAGAAGAAAGGGACGAAATGCGAGAAGAAAATGGAAAACACCACTGCAAGAAACAGGATGCATGGTTGCTAGAAAAGTATGAACCCAAAATGCAAATTACAAATCAGAGATACAGTAATCAAACAAGTAGAAAATTTAAATATATGGGAAGTGCTTTAACAGAGAACGGAAGGTGTGACTCGGAAATCCCAAGAAGCACTGGGAAACCCAGAATGGATTCCAAAAATGAAGAAGAGAACTAAGTAACAGAAAAAACATCATTAGAAACAAAGAAAAGATAATATCTGTTTTCTATCTCTAATATCTTCCTTCCTATATAGTACTGAACAGTAGACAATCTCCTTAAAGATGAAGACGAAACTTGAAGCAACCGAAATATGGTTCTATGAAAATATACTGAAGATACCATGAACCGAATATTTGATCAACGACGAAGTTTTAGAGGAAACAAAAAAGGAAGCATATATTTAACATCCGGAAGAGACAGTTGAAATATCTATGGCACATAATGAGAAATGAGGTGTGGGAAAATCCAATACTCACAGGACAGATTGAAGGGAGAAGAGACAAAGGAAAACTACGCATAACTTACTTAGCTTAAGTAAGTCAATGTTGGAACAATTTTTAGGAGAAATAAAAAAAAACAATTGATTTTTAATAGCAATAAAAGGCAGGAGACTGTGGAGAGACATGATCGCCTACGTCTTGGGGGTAATAAAGGAGGTAAGATATATATTTATTTGTCTCTGATTTACAATCTCGAATGATATTTATCACAGCATGTCATTTCCGATGTGGAATAACAAAGTGGAAAAACAAAGACTACATCCGCCATCAAGTCTCGTGTTGTACTAAGAAATATTGCCGGATATAAGTATATATATATATATATATATATATATATATATATATATATATATATATATATATATGTATGTATGTATGTGTGTGTGTGTGTGTGTGTGTGTGTTTATAAATATATAGATAAGTATATGTTATATAACTATAAGTACAGCCAGCCAATTATCGGAGATGAATGATTAAAACAAATTAAGCTTCAATAAAAAGAAGCAAGAATAAGTAAAATTAAATCATTTTATTTTACTCTGTAGACTGATGTTAAGAAATCTGTTACCCAATAGTCGGGTAAGGAGAGAAAAATATTACTAATGTTCCTAGTCAGGCAATAGTTTCCTCGAATAGGGCTAACCTATATTTCCTCTCCCGTTGTCTACACACTTGTTCATAAAGAAAAATTCTTATCAGTATCTTTTTTTTATATTGACAACGTTTCTGTTTCTGATGAAGTGTCGGCTGAAAGGCACCTAAAATCCTGTTCATATACCAGATATTTTGTATCTATTTTAATAATACATATGTTCCTTGTCCTTAAAGTTATCTTGTGTTGCTGTGGCATTAAGAAAAATCTGTTCAAATATATATATGTGTATGTGTGTGTGTGCGTGTGTGTGTGTGTGTGTAAGAGTGTGCGCGTTTGTGCATCTATAAATGTATTTTTCGGTCAGTAGTTGGATAAATCACGGACGCCTGCAGATATGTTCCTATTGTTACAAAACTGTTTACACAAATTTATTCAAGATATATTTCAGGTTTGCATTTACAAGGTACGCTAAATCAGACCCTCCTTTTTTCAGGTAATATATAAATATATATATATATATATATATATATATATATATATATATATAGATAGATAGATAGATAGATGGATAGATATGGTGTCCCTAAAGTCTGGACACACCAAAATCTCAGTAATTATATATATAAATATGTTTACTGCCTCAGTTTAAACATGGTTTTGGCGAAAGAAGAAAGAATTGGGGTATACAACAAGAGAAGGTGTACTCAATGAAAATCACAGATGCAACACACTTGATTGAACTCGTAACGAGTGAATGCGCTAAAATTGAGGGCAACGTGAAGTTATTGCATCGATTTCATCTGACTGTTTCAAAAAGCATCAACATTTGCATCACGAATGATGGAAATCATATTGAAGATGCAAATTTTCAATATTCCAACTCAGTAAAGTGTTAATAATTTAATTTCATGAATATATGCATTTTTCCTATGCGGCCAGACGATAGGGATCCGATTTACACACACACACACAAAAACACACACACACACATATAGATATATAAGCTGGTGAATGCTGCTATAATCCTTGCCTTCCGTTTATCTTTGGTGTTACAAGTTTTTTTCTCTCGCTCAAATGCACTCCACATATATTAATCAAGGAAGTTGCAGTCTGGAAAGTTGGGTGACCAGAGTCCTGCTGCCAGTCATAGGGTCTTCAATCAGCAACACTTTCTTATATATATATATATATATATATATATATATATATATATATATATATATATATATATATGTATATATATATATCAGTACCCTTATTCATCCTGCTTTGATGTGTTCCGAGTGTAGACTTGACTTTGAGTTAAAGAAAATTAAATACCTGTTTTTGATGAATGGTTCACCCGAATGAGTTGCTACATGTTCCATTGAGCAAAAAATTGCTAAGTTCAATGAAGTTAAGAAATATGGTTCCCGTATACATCCTGCATATGTGAGACTACCGTGGATTGGTCCCGTGTCTGACACATGAGCCGATAAATTTTCAAATTCTATCTGACGATGTTTCAATGCCATAATGGTTCGGGACATTTTTTGCAACCAGAAGGGCTTTCCCCTCATCCCGTAAGAACATTTTGCCTGCCAGTCTACAAAGGTTAGTAATATGTCAATATAAATATCGATGTACCATCGACTATGTGGGCAAAACTATCCAGATGTTAAAGGTTACGATCGAACAGCATGTCCCGTGCCAGATATGTAGACATCCAAGTGTTCGCAGACTGATGTCTCCGTTATCGGTGAGCACTTATTAAATTATGTCGCTTGCGGGCCGAACTATTCTCATGAGTTCATTTCTGTCTTGCTTAGGTCATTTCCATTTAGACATCATGTAGTCTGTTTTTCTTAATATGCAACGTCCTGCTCTGTGCAGAGAACGGGAGTTAAAGGATAAGTAGGCCTTATTCGGGAAATCAGTCGACTATATGGGAAGATTTTTTTCTCCAATTCCATGTTTTTGTTCGGTAATTTCCATCTTAAAACATCTTGCTGTTAAATTCTTTATTATCAACTACTCTGTTTTATTCTACTGACGATTATATTTCTAAAGAAGTTTAGACCGAAATGCTCCTTACATTTTAAAATGTGGTTATATTTATTTGATCCTATTTTAATAATAAATTGTGAACATTGTCCCTAAGATTATTTTATCCAGTTGTGGCAACAACACACACACACACACACACACACGCATATATATATATATATATATATATATATATATATATATATATATATATATATATATATATATATATATATATAATTGTGAAATGAAAATGGGATTGATATGGCGAGTTCCTTAACTCTTTAACAATTTTAAAATTTCTGCCTGAGCTCCTGAGTAAAAATTCGCAAATAATTGGTATGTAATATTTCACGGTAGATATAAAAATTGTTGCAAAATATATGCATTACAGGGCGAGGGTATGATTGTATAATGTTACGGCTTTTCGGATTGGCTCTTTAAAATGAGACAACCAATAGCAAAACACGACGCAAGTCTTTACCGACCGTTCAACCGGTAGCTAGACATTAAGTCATTTTTCTCTACCACCGGTAAAGCAGTGGTTAGGGCTCATGGGTTTTCTGTTCGCGCTAACACCATTGGAATGGTATGACTTCACCTCTTCCCCTTACAGCTAGTTAAATGGCTAGCTAGACTGAACTTTCTCGCCAGGCTATTGAGAAAGACAATTTTGAATTTAAAAAAAAAAAAAAAAAAAAAAAAACAGCATAAAGAAGGATAGGTCTCATCTTGTACAGACATTCCACTTCTGGTAGGATTGCTTTGCTGATGGAAACCTTACTTTTCAAATGATTGACACGTCTCCTAAGGCTATATATTTTATTCGTATAGAAATAGATATTTAGCTGAAGATTTCGTATCCAGAAAACAATGTTAACACCTTTTTAACAACTGTAATTTTCCTGATATTTTTCGGTTACAGGAAAAAAAAAAACATTAAAAAAACGTAACGCTGCCTTCATTTGTAGTTCAACAAATACCCAACAGGTAGGCGCAATGTAGTCCTTAACCTTTCCGACAGCGTTTATTACCTTATAACAACTCACAAAATAACATAGTTTTGTAATATGACTGCTTTATTGCTGCAATAAATCTTCCAGGAATATCGAGAAAAAAAAAGAAGCCAATCGCAGTGTCTTCATTTGTCCTACAAAATTAGCCAACAGGTGGAACAATCGTTAACCTTTCGACGTCGTTTATCAACAGGCCTTTTAGTAATATTAGCCAATTATAGGGCACGAGTTAGAGGTTTATGAAATGAAGTTACTGAAATAAATGTAAGAAAACGTGGCAGGAAGTAAATGTAGGCTAGATAATAACGATGCTTTTAGTGTTCACGAAGATATCTGCTCATAAATGTAACCATTCAAGAGAAAAGGCTGCCTGAGTGGAACATCCTAATAGTTTGGTAATATACCTTTTTATTGCCTCACTAGACCACCCATAAACAAGCGAGCTTACTTTTAGAAGCAATTCATGATTAATACCGGTAATTAACACATCTCCGTACACAGCACAAATGTCACGAGCAGCTTCGATGAGAAGATGTCGAATATATATATATATATATATATATATATATATATATATATATATATATATATATATATATATATGTCCTTTTTGTCTACATTTTTTTTTAGCATTACGCCGCGAGCAAAGCGTGAAGCCACTAGGATGCAGGGGGTTACATAGGATTTGGAGCGAGAGCAGATAGGAGTGATAGAAGAAAGGATGAGGAGAGGGATAGTGGATAGATCAAGGCAACTGGAGATGTCGATTGACATTACATTTGAATAGTTGATGATTATAGCTCTCAGGGAAACAGTAATTGGGAAGAGTGTTCCACAGGTGAGTGGTGCGAGGTACGAAGCTATTGAAGTAGAAGAGACGATTACATTTAAATGTTTCTACAGTGTAAGGGTGAGAGCGGGATGAGTCTCGTAGGGCGCTTGAATTCATGGAGTCCGGAAACCAGTGAAAGCAGCTCATCGGAGCAATTACCATGAAAGTATTTGTAGAAAAGATAGAGAGAGGCGACGGCGCGTCTGTGAGAGAGTGACTGTAGACGTGATGCCAGATCAAGGCCAATTATATTACATATCCGTCTCTAGATCTTGTCAAGAACTCCGAGTTAAACAGAAGGTTCCCCAGACCATATATGTAAGGGCGAATGGTTGATTCGTATATTTGATGTATCGATTCCGCGGAGAAAAATTTCCTGTCCCGGCACAGAGAGCCAACATGGCGTTCCATTTCAAAGAGATGTCTAATCTGAGATAGATTTCGATCACGTTAGAGAACCGTTTCAGATGTTGATTAGATTTACCAAGAAATAAAAATCTTACAAAAGATTACTCTTCGAGATGTTTCGCAGATCATTAATATATGCAACAACCTAATATTATGATTCGGAAAGTGAATGGAACAATGAAAACGTTTTCAAAAAATTATCTAATGACGGGTTATTATTGTTATTTTTTCAATTGAAAGTGCAATGCGGTTTCTGTTTTTCCTTTTTTTAGTTGCATTATCACCCTGCTCGGAATGGATTGTTACCTGATTCCCAAATTATAGCAGGAGTCAGTAATGTCTGTGTTTGCAATTAGGAATAATACGCAGTCTCCTGAAAGAAAATGGCGGACTCCGGATGTGCGTCCACGTAAAGAAATTAAAGAAACGACAAGAACCAATATACAGTGTAACCCGGATATAAGAGACCCGGATATAAGATAGATTTTCTCTGGTCCCAAATTAGAGTCATACTTACCTAAACAAAATAGACCAAACCCGGATATAAGAGACTTCTTCTCCGGTCTCGACAACTCTCTTATATCTGGGTTACACTGTATATGTACAAACAAATGATAATGTATTCAAAATAAAGGTATACAAGTGACAAAGACAAAGATGTGTTTCAAATGAATGTGAAAACTGTTTGGGTTCAAAGTATGTGAAATGAGTGAATATGCATACGTACGTGTGTGTGGGGGGGTGTACAGTTCTTGCATTTTCGGGAGAAGTTTACACGTCGATGAATAAGCAGATAACGTAAGAAGAGAGTGCGAAAAATATCGCAGAATATCTATAGTCCGGAAAGCGTCCCCTTGGAGTGGTTTATCAGAATAGGAAGGGTTAACTCGACACCTGCCAGCTAATTTATATGACTTGCTCACACGATTGCAATGTTTCTAAAAGAGTATTTCCAAAACTGTCAAATTATTATGACCTGTAAATCTAATTAACGTCTCAAATGTACTTATATAGCCCTCCTACTGTGCCATTTTTACTCATAGACCCCGGAGAGGACTTGGTATTTACGAACTAAAGATTACTCTCTTGCAAGATGATACCACGAATAATAATAATAATAATAATAATAATAATAATAATAATAATATGATTTGGTTTGCTTTCTTTAAGGCATACCAACAGCTTATGGGCCATTTAATGCCAAAATTTAAGATTCTTGGTATCTTGGAAATAATAACAATATGGTATATGTTATTCTGCTTTCACAATTGAGTACATAGTAGATGATACTCAACATTTGTTCATATCCATGTTTGCGTGGACAAAGTTAGTAAATGCGGTGATATGTATGTTTTATGCTGTAGGTTTTTTTTAAAGCTATATTTCGGAATAGAGTTTGATTTCAATAAGGAATTGTAGGATATTATATGGATTGATGTCATGAAAGGTTTCTTTCAAGAAGTTTGATTGATTGATTATCTTTAGGGCCATATCAGTCTTTATAGGTTAGTATTTATTAATCCACCCACGAGGATTAAATGTGGCACAAGGGCGGTTTAATGTGGGTAGCCCGCGAGCCGGTAGGCTCGGCCAAAAATATGACCTTTGAACCTGCATGGACGGGTTCAGGTCCTGTCTACCTCCCCGAAGGAAACCTTGCCCTTCGGCAAAGCTTCCTCCGAGTTCCTCCCTGCATTAGAGAGTTCGAGAGAAGCCAGCCCGGATGATCACAAAGCACAGATACTACACTTTGATCCTAAAAGGGCCGGGCAGTTAATACCGAAATCTAAATATGTTAAACAATTTCATGGCTTTAACTATAAGTATTTTGGACGCAATTGTCTGCTTTCAACTAGGAATGATACGTATTTCTGGTCATTTTGCTATAAAATGTGTTGTCGGCAATTTTACTAAAAATATATATTGTTGGTAATTTTACTATAAATATGTATTTTTGGTAATTTTTTATATAAAATATATTGCTCGTATTTTTACTAAAAAATGTATTTTAATATTAGGTTGGTGCAAAATAATGACGTAATAATGTCGTTTTTTGACATATTTTTCAACGTCAAAAAACGACATTATTACGTCATTATTTTTGCACCAACCTAATACTTCCCTAGTGTTTTTTTTTGTTTTTTTTGTGTGGTTCCTTATTTACCAATAGCTGAGACTCTTTACAGGTGTCCAACCTCAGGTGAGAGTGTAATTGGGAACAACAACAAATAAGAGGTGGTTCCACGCTTGTTAAAACCTAAATCTCCCGATCAAAGGACATGCTGCCGGGTGTAGTTTATCGTCATATCCAGGACTTCAAGAAGCCGAAGAATAGAACATCAGTTAAAGTATCACAGGTTTGTGATAAAGAAATAATAATAACTTAAATAAGTAATAAGAGGGGTATGCGTATTCCAACGCCAATTTATGGCTTCGGCGTTAACCTCGACAGGCATGGACGAAACCAATCACCGATATTTTGAGAGAGCCAGAAAAATTCGAGATCGACGCCTGTTTTAAGAAATCGTTCATTTTTACCGCTGGACGCCGCCGAGGAAGAATGCCGGAGAATCAAGCCAATGCTATAAGATGAGGCGCCCAAAAATAAGCAACTTTTCATACAAAACAGCGTAACCAACACTAAGTAAATCAAGCGGCTAACACTTTAAAAAATGCAAACAGTTACTGATTATAATTTTATGGATATGATTAAACTATTTTATTCTAAACTATCTTTACTGATTGGGTTTTATATTCTAAACAAAAATTTAACCTCCACATATCCGCACTGGAACTCCTAATTAATTTCCGAACACAAAATCAGATAGTCGTAAATTTTGTGATAATCGTTTAATGGATCCTATTTAATGAATTGAAGGAGCTTATTTTAAGTTTTTAGTTAGGATTTTATACTGGAGATAATTTTAAGAACTTCAGAACATTGTAATCAGTGACAATTTGTTTAATATTTTGTTGTAAAAATTAACCTGTTATATCATGACTTTCATAAACTTCCTTATTTCATGAAATTAAAGTTATGTTACTGAGAAACTTGACGGATATGCACTGTACTAAGCTAATTATTGGTCTGGTTTGTTTAAAAACATATCAATTACTTATGGATTATTAAATGCCGATTTTTTTTTCTCTTGTTAACATTGGTAATTTATTTTTTTTCCAAAACTGTATTGCTGGTATTTTTTCAAATTATGTATTGCTAATAAATTTTTAACTTTTTATTTACTAAGAAAATGTTTTTCTGCTAGTTTTTTTTTTCTAATGTATTTTTATATTCTCATGTATTGATCCAGGTTTAGTGGTTCAAAAAACGCCAAATGGAACCTTAACAGGTTATGCCATACTGGGTCAGGTTGGAACAGAGAATGACAACAATTAAAATGTATCTATCTATATTTCTGAGATGAGGTATTATGTACACTATTTACATTATTCGGACTATTGTCCTCATCTTTGTCGCCATATTTATTACAAAGATTCGGCCTTACAGTATCTGCCTAAATTTCTGAGATGAGGTATTATATACACTATTTACATTATTCGGACTATTGTCCTCATCTTTGTCGCCATATTTATTACAGCGTTTCAGCCCTTCAGTATCTGTCTATATTTCTGAGATGAGGTATTATATACACTATTTATATTATTCAGACTATTGTAATCATCTTTGTCGCCATATATATCATAACGTTTCGGCCGTTAAGTATCTGTTTATACTTCTGAGATGGGGTATTATGTACAATATTACATTATTCGGACTATTGTCCTCATCTTTGTCACCATATTTATTACAACGTTTTGGCCTTTCAGTATCTGTCTATATTTCTGAGATGGGGTATTATGTACAATATTTACATTATTCGGACTATTGTCTTCATCTTTGTCGCCATATTTATTACAACGTTTCAGCCCTTCAGTATCTGTCTATATTTCTGAGATGAGGTATTATATACACTATTTATATTATTCGGACTATTGTAATCATCTTTGTCGCCATATATATCATAACGTTTCGGCCGTTAAGTATCTGTTTATACTTCTGAGATGGGGTATTATGTACAATATTTACATTATTCGGATTATTGTCCTCATCTTTGTCACCATATTTATTACAACGTTTTGGCCTTTCAGTATCTGTCTATATTTCTGAGATGGGGTATTATGTACAATATTTACATTATTCGGACTATTGTCCTCATCTTTGTCACCATATTTATTACAACGTTTCAGCCCTTCAGTATCTGTCTATATTTCTGAGATGAGGTATTATATACACTATTTATATTATTCGGACTATTGTAATCATCTTTGTCGCCATATATATCATAACGTTTCGGCCGTTAAGTATCTGTTTATACTTCTGAGATGGGGTATTATGTACAATATTTACATTATTCGGACTATTGTCCTCATCTTTGTCACCATATTTATTACATTTTTCAGCCCTTCAGTATCTGTCTATATTTCTGAGATGAGGTATTATGTGCATTATTTACATTATTTACATTATTCGGACTATTGTCCTCATCTTTGTTGATATATTTATCACAACGTTTCGGCCGTTGTACGCTCCGGCTTTCTTCAGGTGGTTGGAATTTCGAACTGAACCCTTTATTTCGCTCACTGGGGTAGATTGTTCTAGTTCCACGTGCCATGTTTAATGGATGTCAGTTATCAGTTATCTCCTGTTAATTTCCCTTTGAAAGCTCTCCACTGCGTGTATTGAACTCACACTTTTTGGTTCCTGTCACTGGATCTAACCAACGCCTTTATCCACTGTGTCATCTGTGCTTGAAAGTGAGCGAAATAAAAGGTTAAGTTCGACATTTCATCCACCTGAAGAAATCCGAAGCGTACAACGGCCGAGCCGTTGTGATAAATATGGCGACAAAGATGATTACAATAGTCCGAATAATATAAATAGTGTATATAATACCTCATCTCAAAAATATAGACAGATATGTAAATGACTATGTAAATAATTAAAAAGTAGTTTCAGACTCCTCAAAACCTTCCGATCTGCGGTCTATTCGTCGGATTTAGTTTATTGTATACCCAGGAAGACGGCAATAATATTTCTAACGTGTTCGGTCAGAAAATCTTAAAGTTGAAAGAAGGGTTTACATATTCCTACTCATAGAATATTCGTGCCCCGATTTAAAATAATTACAGAATTAAAGACCGCAGTAAGGGAAATGTTTAAAAGTAGAGGTAAGATGAAAAACATGAACATAGTTAAAAGAGAAACAATGACGTGTATATGTTCTGGTAATTTGGGATTTGAAAACCTAATTGATTGTAGCTGACAAAGCGTAATAGCCCCAGTCGCGTGAGTTGTCCAACAGTGACATTGAACAGTAGGCCATAAGACCACTAGAGATTCATTGGGATTTTTTTTTAAAAGAGGTATTTCGATGGAATATACAGATTGGTAAATTATTTGTCCACACCGACGTTAATTTCGATTAACGCAATTACACACACCTGTGCATTATTTAACGAAAAAGAATAGAAGCTTCTTTACACCTGTGTATCAAATACAGTTACTGTCAATATTAAATTATTACTTTCAATTCTTTCCCACTCAGATACGGTGCTTATTTCTTAAGGCACGCTAATTATCTTACAAATAAGTTTCTCTGCGGCACGCTTCTTGTATTACTTGTTTAATTCACTTACAAAAATTTATATGCGTGACGTTTATTTAATCACCAAGCTGATTTTATTATTCGAAAAATTTCTATCAACATGAGTATACGATGTTGCATTGTCTAGTTTGTTATTCGGTTCATCTTCCTTTCCTCTCATATTTAATCATCCATGAATTTTTAATATAAATTTTATAATCATTAGATTTTTATGCCATGGGGCATGTTTTGTAGGTCCCTCTTGAGAGGATGAAGTATTATGGAGTATGGAGGATTGATTGGCGACGGACGAGTTTTCATGCTGAATGTTGAAATTGTAATGAGTGAATTGGTCGTGAATCGGATTAGCTAGGTATATGATAGCTAATGATGACCAGCCTCAACTCCTCCTCTTTTTCGGCCTTGTGCCATAATTGTGTATTTTCACAATAAATAACTACACTATGGTGCATATATATTTAGTACAAAATTACGTATATATACGCTTGGGTTAAAGAATTTTCAGGTTTATTTTTTTCAAATTTATTCTTCAAAATGACAATATTTCAATTATATATTCAAATTTATTTTCAGTGATCTGTACCTTGTTACCTGGCAGTTCTTCGCAATATTTTGAATAAAATTATACAGACTTTGATATATTTTTTAAAACAATCCAAAACAGGGCAATAATGTGACCAAGAAGGAGGGAGCTGCTTGGGGTATAAGAGAATGAAAAGGCGCTAGAAGGAACGGGAAGCCCAATTGTAAAAATAGTCAAGGGATAAACTTTTACTCCTGTCCAAAAGAACGGGAAGGAGAGTTACACAGGCGACAGGCGAAACTATCTACTTCTATTTATGAAGAAAGATTTGTGATTTGAATTAAAGGTTTTATGCATGAAAGCTTTTGAAGAAATAGAAAAAAATAATCAGTTGTTGCAAAGTCGGGTGGCTATGACGGGGGGTTATTCTTGATATATGGACATGTTGCAGCTATTGGATGTTTAAATATTTGGGCCCAGCCTCTGGATTTCGAAGTATCGCCTAAAAAATTCAATGTTGCATAGAATTATTAAAACATAATACACTCGTTTGGGTCGGCCCAGCGATGCTTTCATTTTTGATAAATTTTAGTATATATCTAATAATAATAAGAATAAAGAAATTAATGCATTACTACAAAAAGATTCCGCAAAATGTCTGTAGTTTTAGTTTCTTGCTAATGAAAATCTTTCAGCTAGTAGATTTTAAACTTTAGAAAATACCCTGTTTCAAAAATGGACAGTATTCACTAATATGTTAAATATATAAATATAAATGTTGAATACAACAAATATTTTCTGTCAATTTTTTTAATGATCAGCATATTGAAATCACGAATAATATTCATCCTTCTCAGACAAGGAGATTCCGTCAGAAACTATCCAAAGATCATTTCGGAAGAAAAGTACACCTCGCTAAGGCCAAAACACTAACTAGTTCTAGGAAACTTACCAATTGTCTGTACTTATCCTGGTGATGACTCGGGAAAGTGAGAAAATCGAAAGCTTGGACCATATTTGGTGTGCTTGTAAATGGATTTCAGAAAATTTTTGAAGTAATTTCCGCCTTGTCCGGGAAGGACTATTCGTAATTTTGGAAGACCGATCCTTAAAAATAACCGGTACATAATATGTTTCTTTAATGAGAAATGTCTTAATGAATATTTGCAGCCTATATACAAAGACTATTTATATACTCGATTCTCGCGTCGACTTCAACGTATGAGTGACAAGCAGATCATTTCCAAGTAACCGACACCATCATATGAGATTTGATTATATTGATGAAGTCATTGCGCAGAATCAACTACACTTTTTGAAGGGCCAAATACAGAGACCTGGTGCACACTGTGCCAAAAGATCCCCAAACAACCCTCCGCAGGTTTTTGAATTCTGAGTTGTCCTTCTCCTAGACTAGTTGCCAACCAATCAGCCTGAGAAGAAGAAGAGGTTACATACTTTTCTGCAGAGTATTAGCACGTAAGTGAATGTAATGGATTCGACTGGAATTCGAACTCGGTTCTCCAATTCCTCAATCCAAGCCGCTTACTGTTTCTCCACGGTTCATGCCTGCCTGCCTGTCTGCCCTCTCTCTGTCTCTGTCTCTGTCTGTCTGTCTGTCTGTCTGTCTGTCTGTCTCTCTCTGTCTCTCTCTCTCTCTCTCTCTCTCTCTCTCTCTATATATATATATATATATATATATATATATATATATATATATATATATATATATATATATATATATAATGAAATGGATTAAGTCCGGCATTTATTTGAATAAATTTTCTGTTCGTACGTTAATCACAGACAAGCGTCTAATATGTTTCATGAGCTGATATGATCGATACAGTTGAAGGTGTATGTTTATAAACAGTAATTCGGACGATTCTTAGTGGCTGAATGTTTATCAGCACGTCAGATCGAATGGTGGTTCTTATATTACAGGTCCGATTTCTCTAAGAGAATCACATAATTTCTACGGAATTTCTCTAACATTCAGGCCGGTAAATCTAATTAGTACTGTTTCATTAAAAAAAATCTTTTTTTTAAAGGAAATGTTTTAATATAACGTATAAGCAGTATATATTAGAATCTTGTAAAAGTTCTCGGTGATTTTTCTTGAAATATGGATATATTTTTTTATTAAAAATGCTACACTCATAAAAAAGAAAATAACTCACTCAGAAGGAAAATCCTCGAGAGTTCAGCCATTGAATATTATCCAAATATTAATCTACGCTCAGGCCTGTTCCCTATTTCACCTTTCTTAACAGAATTACTACTCTCCGAAACAAACGTACACAACAATATCGGGAAATCAAAAGAAAATTGTTGAATCCGTCAACACAGCAATAATAACAATATCTCTACACGTGACAGTAATTGACGTAATTTTCAGTTAACAGTATGAAAAAAGCATCCTCTAAATTCTTCCAGTTACTAAGGACATTTTGTTTTCCTTCTTATTAGTTAGTTTGTTTAAATAAATTCATTTCATTTTTTGCTCTGAGAAAGGCCACACTTCAGTAACTATTACAGTTTTCGTATTGTCATTTATATTTATAGATATTGTCTTTCCTACAGGTTAACTCTGAGAAATTTTCATATATATATATATATATATATATATATATATATATATATATATATATATATATATGGGTGTGTGTGGGTGGAGGTGATTTTGCATAACGTAATATGGGTAACAAGTAAGAAGGTGAAATATGTATTTATATACAAACACAAATATGCACACTCATACACACAATTGCACATATAGAAACATACTCAAATAAATATAATTGTGTAGGTGCACAAAGGTTATATCATCAATGAAAAATACACACACACATATACAGTAGTGAGAATAAAGAGCAGAACGATGTTAAGAAAAAGTCTAAATATGAAAAAACCTTTTTAAAGCTTCAAAGAACATTTTATCGAGTAAAAATAAGGATATAAAGGTAAACTATATAATTCCAAAGTATAAAGCTCAAAAAAATTATTTTTATAAGAATAATTATATAACATTCGAAAAAAAAAAAAGGATTATCAAAAACATCAGAACGATTAAATAAATCCATAAAATTTAATAATTATTTTGTATTATTCAAAAATTTTAGGGGAAGAATACAAAATAGGATATTTTACTAAATTATACCGGCTCTTTACTGGCTCTTGCATTATGAACATGGCGAAAAATATGTGACGTCATTGGAACTTAGAAAACTGATAGTCAAGTTATGTAATGAAGATAAACCCTCGATTGGGAATATTTCAAAGACTCGGGAAATCTTATTGATAGTATTTTAAGAAAACTTGAGAAAACTGGGTCATGTGAGGCCAAGAAACCACCTGGCAGGCCTAGGAAAACTACTGCAAGGGAAGACAGATGGATTGGTAATGAATCAAAAAAGGAACGATTTTCAACAGCAACCGCTATCTCTAAAAGAGCTAATGCTAACCTTGGCATTAAAATATCAAGGCACACTATTTCCTGAAGACTTAATGAAATAAATGTGAACAGTTGAGTAGCCTCTACGAAGCCTTACATTTCTAAAAAAAGAATCAAATGAGTCAATTGAAATTTCCCACTGAACAAGTCATATGGACAGAAGAACAGTAGGATTGTGTTCATTTCAGCGATGAGTCAAAGTTTAACATGTTCGGTTGTGAAGGGAGAAGGTTCGTTCGACACAGTCCTAAGTAATGATATTCGCCTCAGGGCACTACAAGCAGCGTTAAATTTGGAGGAGTAAGTGTGATGGTGTTTGGCATGATTTCATCTGCTGGTACGGGACCTTTTGTTAGGCTACAAGGTAAAATTAACGCAAGTGTATACAAAGAGATATATGTTGTATCTAATTTGAGAACTGCAATTAATCAACCAGCTGTATTTATATTTAGATAACGTGCCGTGTCACACAGCAAAGTCTGTTAAGACATTTCTTTCTGAGTAGGATGTTACTGTTATGAATGGCCTGCTCCATGCCCAGACATGAGAAAGTTTAGAAGTTGCTAAATGAAAAACTAAGCAAAAGAACCCAACAAACGTCGAAGAACTATGAACTAATTTGAAAGGAGAATGGGAGAAAATATTCGTTAATGAATGCAAGACATTAATTCGCTCATGTAGCAAAATATGTCAAACTGTTATTGAAATAAAGGTGTACACAGCCAGTACTATGTACGCTATTTTCATTTGGGTATGACGTATCCATTATAAAAGTATGATTTTGTTAATTGTTCTGATGTTTTTGATCGTCTATTTTTTTTCGAATGTTATATAATTATACGTATAACTTTATCAAAATAAGTTTATTGCACTTTATATTTTTGAATTATATAATTTACCTTTATATACTTATTTTCCGTTGATAAAATATTCTATGAAGCTTTAAAATATAATGTTATTTTACATTTAGGCCTTTTCTTAACATCGTTCTGATCTTTATGCTCGCTGCTGTATATATATATATATATATATATATATATATATATATATATATATATATATACAAGAAAATACAATATATACATAAGCCCAAACACATATGTATATGTTCACAAATATATATATATATATATATATATATATATATATATATTGGAACGTATGTATATATATATATATATATATATATATATATATATATATATATATATATATATATTATATATATATATTGGAACGTATATACATTACTTAAGTTCACTTGACGTTTAATATCCCTAAAGCTGAATATATGTTAAGTGAATCCAACACAATGTATTTTCAGCAAATGCCATACAAATTCAAACTGTAAAAATAAATATCGACTATAGAACATATATGATTTTTTTTCCTTATTATTCTAAAGATTACTTAAGAAATTTCGTTTTAGGAATAGGCAAGAAAAGTCTTTTTTTTTTCTTCACTTATACCTGTTCCCCTCTGACGGTATTAAGGCTTCATTATTCTCTAAGCTGGCCCTTCACACCAATGATTACTGTCGAATGGAAGCTATAAAATTTCAACGTTTGATTTCCAAAACTATTCACTCCCAAAATTTGTAAAATAGATTTATTTCCGAGTAGTTACTGGATACTGAAATAAATTATAGATGGGTTAAAAAACACGAGGAATTTACAAATATTCTCTGGTGATTTAAATTTTTCCTCAATATGTACGTAAATTTTTCCATGGCCCCTTTAAACGTTGTTTCTTATCTTTTATATACAGAATAATAAAACTTACACAATACATGCTGAAGTTTTCTACCTTTCGAATGAAGTAAACTACGTTGTTTTCGCTGTGGTCACATCGATTCTTCCGATTCAATTTATGGCTTCCTTCAAAAAATAATGACCACTTTTCTATAGGAAATTAGCGTTCATTTTTTTTTCTATTCTTAAGAAGACTTAATAATTGATAATAACATTGTTCGATAAAAAAGATTTTTAAAAATAACAATTTCGTAAGTTTCCATGAATTACAAATATTATTTAATACTTTTTCCTCGCATTAGCTTAACTTCAGTTAGGGCTTTGCAGTGTCCAGCGAATATATAACTCAATAAATCAAAGGAATATTCACCATTCATCGACCCAACAGTTAGGGTTACTGCCGGTTAAAATTCGTAAAATATTTTTTTTAGGGTTGTTCGGGTAATTATTCTTTTCAAATCCAGTAAATGTTATAGATCTTTCTTATTCTATACTATAATTATTTAAAATGTTCACGTATAGAAAGACAGCAACTAAAAGAAAAAAATCATATAAAAAGTGATAGAGGTCCTTACCAAATTAACAATTTCCTTAGAGGAAACATTTGGCATTTATTGACCAGTTAGGTTTACTGCCTGTTAAAAGTTCATAAAATATTTTCTTTACAAAGTTTTTCAGGTAATCATTCTTTTCAAGTCCACTATTATAAAGCTTTCTAATTCTGTACTATAATTATTTACAATGCATTCTTATACAAAGAAAAGTTTAAAACAGCAAAATGTACACAATGATAGTAAGTATTTCCAAATTACCCATTTCCTTAAAAGGAATATTTTGCATTCATTGTCCCATCATTTAAAGTTAATCTCATTTAAAATTCATAAACTATTACTCTTTACTTAGTTGTTTATGTAATCATACTGTAGGTGACGTTTCAGTTCCACGCAGAGCGTGAAATCCAAAAGATTCAGGGAGATGTAATGAGATTGGTTTCGCTAATAGGTAATTATCATAAAGAGAGCTATAACTATAGCTCACGGGCAACTTTGAGTCAGTGTACTTAGAATATTTACGGCTACTATGTTTGAGCATCATAACCCTTACTTAAAACACCCACACACCCACACGCATATATGATTGTATTGGCTATTATCAAGTTAATCATTACCATTAAAAGTAATATTTGGTTAAAATTATTTACATTATTCGGACTATTGTCCTCATCTTTGTTGCCATATTTATCACAACGTTTCGGCCGTTGTACGCTTTGGCTTTCTTCAGTTGGTTAAAGACACATGGCAGAGTAGATAAAGGGGTTGGTTAGATACAGTGACAGGACCCAAACATTTGTGAGTTCAATACTTGGTTAAGGCAGTGCAGAACTTGGGGAGGTTAATTAACAGGCGATAACTGATAACTGACATCCATTAAGCACGGCACGTGGAACTAGAACAGTCTAGCCTAGAGAGCCAAATAAAGGGATCAGTTCGACATTTCAACCACCTGAAGAAAGCCGGAGCGTACAACGACCGAAACGTTGTGATAAATATGTCAACAAAGATGAGGGCAATAGTCCGAATATTTTATATAATGTACGTAATACCTCATCTCAGATATATAGACAGATGCTGAAAAATCTTTATTATATACTGAGTAAACACTTTTCTTATTTTCTTCTGGCTGTGTTTGAGTCTCAGGAATATAAACAGATATTGGTTAAAATTAATGAAATAATTTTCATAAAGCAATTATTGTTTTCAGGAAAAACAGGTTTATCCTATCCATTAGCTGCTATCGTTCTATCTAGTAATAACTGTGTAAAATCAGTCTTCATTATGTCATTATTTTCATTCTACTGATGTATAAGGCATGTCTAATGGTAACAAGTAAGGTTGAGGTGGGATAATCAATGACGATATTTGATGAGTGGTTGTTAATTGATAAATCAATTTGTGATTCCGTAGATCCAGGCTATAGGAAACAATGAAGTATTTTCTTCTTTGAGACCTAATAGTGTCAGTCATTTGAAACGTTTTTTAATTATTGTTTAGAATAAATAGTCGTTCGAATTTCATGCGCTATGAAGCAATGATACTAGAGCTGTGACATTTTGTATGCATTAATTAAAATTCTTCTCATTAATAACTCTATTTTTGCATACCGGTAAACTGAAATCTGACCTTTCAAAATAAGACAGTTCATCCTATTGGTAAAAAAATCATCAAATGCAGATATGATACCATCGACATTGCGATACTGGTTCCGAGTCTACTGTTTTTTTTTTCTCATGTTGGGAAAAAGATGATGGTCAAATCAAGAGAATAATGAGGGTGATCAGCTGAATAAAATCCATAGTTGCGCACAACAGCCAGTGAAACTAAGGACGTGTGTGCTGAATCCTTATCTTGGTGAAACACGACTCCTTTCGTCAATTTTTCTGGTCACTTGTTATTGATAGCATTTCATAACTACCTCGGCTATTTGGCATTATAGTCTTCATTGATTGTTTGATTCTTGTGATGATAATTAAGAATCAGAATACCTTTTTCATCCACAAAAACTGTGTATATCTTATTCCCTTCAGATTAAACAACCCTGGCCTTCTTTGGAGCAGGTGAAGGGTGATATTTCCATAGCATGCATTGCTCTTTGTCTCTTGCTCAAAATGATGAACCTAACACTCATCTTAAGTTAGGAAACGTTAAAGAAAACCAGCTTGATCTGCCTCAATCTATATGATATTTTCCCGTGACGAGATCAGCATAGTGCGCTTTTATCAGGTGTCAGAAGATGTGGAACCTACCGAGCAGAAACCCTCGTCGTGCCATGTTCATTATGCAGAATATTCTCAACTTTCTCACGAGATAAGCTAATAGAATTGGCTATTTGATTTACATTCAATCGCCCTTCATCCACCAATATGCGGTGAAAACAATCAATATTTTTTCTCCGTTGTGGCAGTTGCATAACCTCCAGATCTTGTGTCCTGTTCTAAAATCTGCCATACCGTCGTAAAATCAGCTGCCAAATTTTTCCCTGTTGATAAAGCCGGGCCTCATCACCAATGGTGCAAGCAAATCAGGATTAACGTCCTTAGAGCCTAAACCTTTTTTCTACGTTTACTCGATTACACGACGATGCCAAATTTTGTTCATTTTCAAGAGAAATATATATATATATATATATATATATATATATATATATATATATATATATATATGTATGTATATATATATATATATATATATATATATATATATATATATAGATAGATAGATAGATAGATAGATAGATAGATAGATAGATAGATAGATAAAATTAACCTTATTAAAAACTTAGTGCTCAAAATTTGTTCTCCTACTAGACTGGACTATGAATTTGAGTATATTAGGGAGATTTTCCATAGTAATGGCTAACCGGATGCCCTTATTAATTATATTATTAATAAGAAGACTAGGGAATATCATTTTCCTAAAGTCCAGGGGCTTTCTAAATATCCGGTTTATTTGAAGGTTCCTTGGATTTGGGATAAGGGCCAAAGCTAATTATTTACACGCGATTTCCCCTTCCTTCTTTATAAGTATATATATATACATATATGTTATTGATTTTAGCGTGTTTCCCCCGTCTTTTTGCTCTTCATTTTCATTGCTGTCTTTTCGTTTAATTTATGAATTTTTCCAACGATTTTCTCCTGATGAGATGTTGGACGAAAGGGCCTTAGGGGACTATTACCATTAATAAATTCCTTGCTTTTAAAACAATATATATATTGTTGTGCAGCTCATTCAAAATGATCCAACTTGTACTATATATATATATATATATATATATATATATATATATATATATATATATATATATATATATATATATATATGTATGTATATATATATATATATACACATATATATATATATATATAATTATATATATATATACACACTTATACACACACCCACACGAATATACACACTTACACACATCATAGGCACTCACTCCCTAATGAGCCAAATGATAACACACACCCACAGCAATACACACGCCTACACATATCATACTCAATCACTCCCTAAGAACCAAATAACACACACACAAACACTAAACAGAGACACATCCCCTCACCAAGACCAATAAAACTGTCAAACTGACCAGAGAATTCTTGGCAGCATGTGTCGATCCAGCTCTTATCTCAAATAACAACTTAAAAGAGACTGTTTGACCAACACAAGGAATGTTAAAAGATTCATGTTAAAAAGATAAAATAAAAAAAAAAACAAATGAAAACTACAGACAAAAGTTCATTTTCTCCATCAAGACATTCATTTCTGTAGTTAAGTGCTAGCAGCAAGCAGAAATATTTCTCCTCCCGATGATGGCCATTTCGGCCGAAACTAGTCGGGGAATCTAAAAGGAATAATCATAATAAAAAAGACGAATGAATATTAGTCTACAACCCAGTGTGTCTGAAGATTTTAATTTTTTAATTTTTAATTTTTTTTATTGTTCAATATATATATATATATATATACATATATATATATATATATATATATATATATATATATATATATATATATATATATATATATATATAAACCTATTAAAAATCTATTAAACAATAGAAATGAGTTAACGGTTTTTTGCCGACATCATCAAATTCACGCATTGAACAATTTAGCTTAAAAACTAACATACAATAAATTAACTTTTTAATCCATGGACCCAATAAAAAAGTTTTAACACCCTACAAAAAATGACAGCCCTTTATGAAGTCGTCAAATAACAAATGTTTTTATATACACAAAACCCTTTCATAAAGTAATAAAACAAACATGTAATAATAATAAAAAAAAAAAAAATTAATTTTCATAGACAAGTAAACCTGACTGATTGAAAACATCTTCCGCTTTAAATTTAGACACCCCCACCTTACCCTGACTTAACATCTATGAAAGTAACTCTATGTTGATACATATCATTAGCAGACAACACCCCTACCTATTTCAAATATCCACGCTGGCTGTCACCATGGGAATTTTAGATTCCGATATAAAACACGTAAATTTCAGAAACAAGTTATTCCAAAAAAAAAATTCGCTTGAAGATGAAACAGAGCTCACTTTAACTCAATTTAATTCTAATAATTATATTGAAGTTTTCGGCTCTTGTTTTTGAAACATGAGACTGCTTATGTAGCGTGTTGGAATCATATTTTTAAATAAATAATTATATACATATATATATATATATATATATATATATATATATGTGTGTGTGTGTGTGTGTGTGTGTGTGTGTGTGTGTGTGTGTGTCTGTGTGTGTGTGTGTATGTATATTACAAGGTGGATCTTTTTGAATGAGTTTCACAACACGCCTGCGTTCTGTATGAAAGTCTGTATTTGATGAGGCATATTTTGAACATATTTTGGCGTCGTAAGATTATACGCTCGGCAAATATTCTGAAGGCAATTTCTGTATCTCCTATATTAGATGTGTTAGCTTTCGAGACTAGGAACAAAAGAAGTTAAGTTTGTTGCCTTTTGTTACACAAGACTACATATATGAAGCACCCTGTTAAAATTGAAATCACATTTACTCTTTTGTTAATCTGTTTTATTTTCCATTTCGCCACAATGTCAATTTAAAAAAAAAATTCTATGTACAATTATCATTTATTGCATGAAATATAATGCCACCCTGACGTCACAATTCAGTGTAATATGTTTAAAAATATAAACCAAAGGAAAATAAAATTGTCTCTAACTAAATAACGAAATCGATTTTGATTTAGGTTTAATATTCGCATGGTAGATGTTTAAAGTAAGGTGCACTCTGTACAAGGTCGGAAGGCCACTCAAGGTAGAAGGTTACTTTAAGCCATAGATTATATGGATAAGAGCGGAAGTTAACGGTTAAGATCTAGACTTGAACAGTTTAAGATTATAATGATCGGAAAAAAAAACATACTTTCGGTTTCACAGCGCATTGATTTGGGGAAGAAGCTGTTTTATTTAAGCTAACTTCTCCCTGACGGAAAAACGGATGGAATGAGAGGGTCTTGGTATAATGTGACATGGGGGGTCCTAACCTTGAAAGTTTACACCAGGTGGAACCTAGGAATATAGTTTGTCTGTGCACTTTCCATGGAAGTAGCGATAGAGCAGGGAGAGACTTGTCACATCACACTCGTGAGGGTGGAAAATAATTCTTCTCCAACAAGGACTGGAAGACTATTTTGACTTCTGTCAAGACGGAAGGGTGAGAACTGAGCAGCTACCGTCCAAATAAAGAAACTTTTTGGTCCCGATTTGGCTCTTATAAATGTAGAAAATAGCAGGAGTCAGGTAGTTACTGGACCGGTGCAATGAGTCGATCATCTTACCTGCATCTGAAGTCATGTATCGTACATATGACTTCCACTTGAGGTCGGGTATGGGTTTGAGGCCCAATGTTCACTCAAGGGACGATGCCTCCTCGAGGTGACATGCATCCATCATGACTGCCGGTAGTTCCGGATTTCATCGACTGTGTTGGAATGCAACTAGTTTATTTTTCGGGCATTGAATTTTATCAGCCAGTTTTTCCCCACCAGGAAGTTTGAGCAAAATATGAACAAAGGTCAACTGTCATTCTCTGATCGTCAACGGTTTTAGATGTGCGTCCGTATACCGTCTTATCATTGTCATAAATGTCTTCAAATGATCTGAGATAATAAAAGTTATGCTGATAAAACAGCACAAAAAATATATTGGCCATTTTTCTAACATTTTCATTTTCTGCGTTTGAGATTGAGATTATAATGAATGCTGAACACAAAACACGGGGGGTAAAGAAAAATACGCCCTCACTTGCTCCATTCCTTTTTCAAGTCAAAACTTTTTGAGAGCTGAAATTCTTTTAAGATAAAAATATTTATATTCCTTAAGAAACAGAAATGTCTTATACACTGTAATCTCAGTATCTGGAATTCATAAAAGAACATTTGTTTTATCAATGTCTCAGCTTACGGTATAAAACGAGATTCGATCTTAAATTATTTTTTCGACATGAACCAGAAAATACAAATATGAGAGCAGTAGGTCTGATCTGGTTCTTGTAAAGGTAGATAGGATAACAAGAGGAGCCAGGTACCTTTTTGGTGCTGTACAGTAAACCAACCATTTTTCGTGAATCTTTAGCGATGGATTATATGTACGAGTTCCATGACCAATAGTTTTTCAAGGCACAATGCCTCCACGAGAGGACATCCGTTTATCCTGACTGGTAGTATTTCTGGTTCCGATCGGTGATAGTGGGATGCAATACAGTTTGGTTTTCGAGGTATTGAATATAACCTTCCAGTTGTTTTCTTATAAGAGATTAGAGCAAGATAAGAGGAGAGGTCAGCTGCTAATCTCTGATCGTTAAGAGTTTTAGATGTTCGTCCGTATACCGTCTTATCATTGTCATAGATGTTTTCAAATGATCTGAGATAATGAAAGTTATGCTGATAAAACAGCACAAAAAATATATTGGCCATTTTTCTAACATTTTCCTCGTTGTCTAATAAAAATGAACAAACAGATAGATAGATAGATAGATAGATAGATAGATAGATAGATGGATAGATAGATAGATAAAAACTCTCATCGATATATGACAACAGTACTCCGTTCTTGGCCTGATCTGGCTCTTGTTAACACTAGATGATAAGATGAACTCACAAGAGCCATATAGGGAACCGGCAAATTTAAATGCATCTTTAGCGATAACTCGTATGTATGAGTTCCACTTTAGGTCAGGTGTGAGTTTGAGGCACAATAGTCTCTCCAGGCACAGTGCCTCTCCGTGGAGACATCCGTTTATCGGGGGTTGGAGGCAGCTGGTGGAATGTAATGTTTCGTTTTCGAGGTATTGAATATAACCAGCCAGTTGTTTTCTTACTAGGAGCAAGATAGAAAGAGAGGTCAGCTGTCATTCTCTGATCGTCAAGAGTTTTAGATGTGCGTCCATATACCGTCTTATCATTGTCATAAATGTTTTCAAATGATCTGAGATAATTAA
>OZ010607.1:40325535-40458035 GCA_963932145.1 Acanthosepion lycidas | reverse complement strand
TATATATATATATATATATATATATATATATATATCAGATCTGTCTGCGTGATATCTGTGGACAGGAAATCCAAGGTACATCTTTTTGACAGATGTAATATTGGAAAAATGGAGACTTTTCGCATACAGTGTCAGTTGCAGTGGACCGGTCATGTCTTGAAAATATGTCATGACAGGATACCCAAGATCCAAATGTGCAGCCAGTTAGATCATCGCTACAGGTATGTAGGACGAGCATGCCTTAGATACAAATACAAGCCGATGAACAACTTGTCAGCTATCAATATAGCTCTTAACAGCCTGGAGCGCTTAGACTGGGATCGGGTAGAGTGGAGATCAATGTGTTTTAGTGGACACAATCTGCTAGACTGAATCGTCTTCAAGGAGAAAGAGCAAGATCTAAGAGATCAGCCAATCTAACAGTGACCTCATCCAACAATCCTCACTCTTGCTTCTTATGCAGCCTCCTTTAAAAATCACCTTTGGGTCTTAAGTGTCATTTAAGATTATCGCACAAAATTCATAAGAGAAACGATTAGTTAAATTTTCAGATCCTCATACGTCGAAACCGAAGGCAGAGTCCATTACACAGACACACACACACACATGCATGTGTGTGTGTGTCTGTGTGTGTAAAAAAAGATAACCCTTTATGAATAAAAAATATATAAATCTCCATAGACACTTAACCAGACTAGACGATGTCATCTTCCGCTTTAAATTTAGACATTCCAACCATACCCTGACTTGACGTCTGTGAATGTAACTGAGATATTGATAGAAATTATTAAACCTTACGTCCCTTTTCTTTAAACAATTGCTCTAACCGTTACCATAGTAATCTTAATTTCAATAATGAATATGCTTATAAAACGCGTAAATTTCAGGGATAAGTTATTCCAGTAAAAAAATTTCGCTTGAAGATGGAACAGAGCTTTAATTCAATTTAATTCAAATAATTATATTGAAGTTCTCGGCTCTTGTTTTGAAACATGAGAACTCTTATGTAGCGTTGGAATCATATTTTTAAATAAATAATTCTCTCTCTCTCTCTCTCTCTCTCTCTCTATATATATATATATATATATATATATATCTGTGTCTGTGAAATAGAAAGGTTAGTTAAAAAAAATAAGGACAAACGAATGGGTACCAATATAATCAGTACGAAAAACATTTATTAAATATTAATTCTTAACCATTTGGCAGTAATTCAGCACAGGGTTTAAGGTTTTAAGTTTGGAATTCTTGGACATGTCTGTGGAATAAACAGAGCAATAGGATGTTTTTTGTCGATAGGGTATTTTCTAGTGGTAATTTTGTCGTTAGCAAAAAATCGATGTCTGTTTTATTCCTCGGTAGGTGAAACTTGTTATGAAAGTTAAATTAAATTAAAAAAAAAATTGATCGGTGTAAAAGCGTTAGACAGATCTATTATTACTAATGTGCGGAGTGAGTTTTTAAAAATAGATGAAAATAGTTAATATTTCGGGTAGGTGGAACGAAATCTGGCGTGTCACAATTCGTAGCAAAAATTAGGTGACCAAGGCGGGCAGTGGTTAAAATATGATCTGATGAAAAGAGGGAACAGAAAAGGAAACGAAAGGTGAGGGGAAAATTGAATATATAATAATGAACATTATTAAATAAAATGAAATGAAAAGAAAAATTGAAGAAACAAAAAATGGATAGAAATTTCGATAAAAATTTGGAAACCTATTTTTAACAAAAAAGAGAACACAAAAGTAAAAAAAAATATTTTTTTTAAACATGAAGTTTCTTGAAATATATGTATATATATATGTGTGTATATATATATATATATATGTATAAACCACACACTCACAAACACACACAAACACACCCACATATATATATAATTTAAATAAAAACAGACCACTTTAAGGTTCCATGTAATAAATTATTTCACAAAAGCTCTTTTAAAGGACTGCGGATCATCAGACTTTACTTCCAAAGGTTGAAACGAAAAATGAATATAAATTTACACATTTACGACCGGCCGTATTAAGCATATGTAAATTAACGAAGTTAGCAAGTGAGTGGGGCGAGAGAAGACATGAGTGATTTAGATGTAATTTTTCTATAACGAAGTGAGCAAATGAGAGGGGGGTGAGAAGACATGAGTGAGTTAGATGTAATTTTTCGTATAACGAAGTAAGGAAGTGAGGGGTGAGAGAAGACAAGAGTGATTTGGATGTAATTATTCAATACCGAATTGTGGAATTGAGGGGCAAGACAGTTAGATGTAATTTTCTTTAACGAATTGTGGAAGTGAGGGGCAAGAGAGAAGACATGAGTGAGTTAGATGTAATTTTCTGTAACGGAGTGAGGAAGTGAGTGGTGAGAGAGAAGACATGAATGAGTTAGATGTAATTTTTCTATAACGAAGTGAGGAAGTGAGAGGGAGAGAGAGAGAGAACATGAGTGACTTAGATGTAATTTCCTATAACGAAGTGAGGAAGTGAGGTTGGGGAGAGAAGTCATGAGTGAGATGTAATTTTTCAATAACGAAGTGAGGAAGTGAGAGGGAGAGAGAGAGAACATGAGTGACTTAGATGTAATTTCCTATAACGAAGTGAGGAAGTGAGGTTGGAGAGAGAAGTCATGAGTGAGTTAGATGTAATTTTACTATAACGATTGCGAAAGTCAGGTCAGAGAGAGAAGACATCAGTGAGTTAGATGTAATTTTTCAATAACGAATTGTGGAAATGTCAGGCAAGAGACAAGACATGAGTGAGTTGGATGTAATTTTTCTATAACTAAGTGAGTAAGTGAGGGGGAGGGAGAAAGGACATGAGTGAGTTACATTTAATTTTTCTATATCGAAGTGAGGAAGTGAGGGGTGAGAGAAGACATGAGTGAGTTGGATGTAATTTTTCTATAACTAAGTGAGTAAGTGAGGGGGGAGGGAGAAAGCACATGAGTGAGTTGGATGTAATTTTCTATAACTAAGTGAGGAAGTGAGGGGGAGGGAGAGAGGACATGAGTGAGTTAGATGTAATTTTTCAATAACGAATTGTGGAAGTGTGGGGCAAGAATGAAGTCATGAGTGAGTTATATGTAATTTTCTTTAAGGAAGTGAGGAAGTGAGTGAGAGAGAGTGAAGCCACCAGTAAGGTAGATGCAATTTTACTATAACGAATTGTGGAAGTGAGGGTCAAGAGAGAAGACACCAATGAGTTAGATGTATTTTTTTCTATAATGAAGTGAGCAAATGAGAAGGAATAGAATTCATCGGTGAGTTAGATGTAATTTTCTATAACGAATTGAGGAAGTGAGGGGGAGGGAGAGAGGACATGAGTGAGTTAGATGTAATTTTTCAATAACGAATTGTGGAAGTGTGGGGCAAGAATGAAGTCATGAGTGAGTTATATGTAATTTTCTTTAAGGAAGTGAGGAAGTGAGTGAGAGAGAGTGAAGCCACCAGTAAGGTAGATGCAATTTTACTATAACGAATTGTGGAAGTGAGGGTCAAGAGAGAAGACACCAATGAGTTAGATGTATTTTTTTCTATAATGAAGTGAGCAAATGAGAAGGAATAGAATTCATCGGTGAGTTAGATGTAATTTTCTATAACGAATTGTGGAAGTGAGGGGGTAGAGAGAGGACATGAGTGAGTTAGATGTAATTTTTCAATAACTAATTGTTGAGTTGAGAAGCAAGAGAAAAGACATCAGTAAGTTAGGTGTAATTTTTCCTATAATGTAGTGAACAAGTGAGGGGAGAGAGATAGAGAGGACATCAGTGAGTTAGATATAATTTTCTATAACGAATTGTGGAAGTGAGTGGCAAAGAGAAGTCATGAGTGTGTTAGATGTTATTTTTCTATAACGAAGTGAGGAAGTGAGGTGGGAGAGAGAAGACATGAGTGAGTTACATGTAATATTCTATAAGGAAGTGAGGAAGTGAGGGTGTAGAGAGAGAGAGGACATTAGTGACTTAGATGTAATTTTTTCTATAACGAAGTGAAGAAGTAAGGTGGGAGAGAGATGACATGAGTGTGTTAGATGTAATTTTTAAATGACGAATTGGGGAATTGAGTGGCAAGAGAAAAGACATGAGTGAGTTAGATATAATTTTTCAATAATGAATTGTGGAAGTGAGGGTCAAGAGAGAAGACATGAGTGAGTTTGATGTAATGTTTCGATAACTAAGTAAGGAAGTGAGTGGCGAGAGAAAGAGTACATGCGTGAGTTACATGTAATTTTTTAATAACGAAGTGAGGAAGTGCGGGGGGAGAGAAGACATGAGCGAGTTACATGTAATTTTCTATAACGAAGTGTGGAAGTGAGGGGGTAGAGAGAAGACATGAGTGAGTTTGATGTAATTTTTCGATAACTAAGTGAGGAAGTGAGGGGGAGAGAGAGAGGACATGCGTGAGTTACATGTAATTTTTCAAAAACGAATTGTGAAATTGAGGGGCAACAGAGAAGACATCAGTGAGTTAGATGTAATTTTCTATAATGAAGTGAGGAAGTGAGGGGGAAGAGAGAGAAGACATGAGTGAGTTAGATGCAATTTTTCTCTAACGAAGTGAGGAAGTGGGGGGTGGAGAGAAGGCATGAGTGAGTTAGATGTAATTTTCTATAACGAAGTGAGGAAGTGAGGGGGAGAGAAAGGACATGAGTCAGTTAGATGCAATTTTCTCTAACGAAGTGAGAAAGTGAGGGGTGGAGAGAAGGCATGAGTGAGTTTGATGTAATTTTCTATAACGAAGTGATGAAGTGAGACGGGAGAGAGAAGACATGATTGAGCTATATATATATATATATATATATATATATATATATATATATATGGATATTATTGTTTTGTTTAATAAATTTTTGTTATTCAATATTTGTTACACAATATTTAAATCAATTATTAATGTTTAATTTACAGCTCTGTTATTTTACATCAAGCCCTATTTTATTAACACTAACATTCTATATGCGATTGCTTCGGTTTGATGAACTGGTGGCTGAAGTCCGTGAGAGAGGATATGGCTGCACCTTGGTGCCATTTGAAATTGGCTGTAGAGGATTTCCTGCTGCCTCTTTAATTAGATTCCTCAAGTGTGCTGAGGTTCCAAAAGCCGGTTAAGGTGATAAAGACCTGTGGTGAAAAAGCGGTGGAAGGAAGTGTATCGCTTACGCTAAAGTTCTTATCGAGTCGCATCGAGTTAACATAGACCGGTTGCAACGCAACATCATCCAGCTGTTGCGGGCCCCAGGGTGTAGAGTCGTCCTGATCTTCATGGTCAAAAACTTTGATGAAGCACCGCGCTCAGCTGGTCTGGAGCACTTGATGTGTAATTGTGTTCTATATATATATATGTTTCAGTGTGGCTAGACATCCGATCGCTTCCAAGCCGGGTCCGAAACCCGACTGATTTGTCATCAGCCGGAGATTCTAACGACTAGGTTATCGGCGTCAGGTAGATATGACGATATGCGGGTAGAAAATGCGAATTTGTAAACATTTAGCCACTGTGCCATGTGTCCTTGAGGACAGATGGCACAGTAGATAAAGACATTAGTTAGATCCAGTGACAGGACCCAAAGAGTGTGAGTTCAATACCTGGTTAAGGCAGTGGAGAAATTGGAAAGGAGAATTGACAGGAAATAACTGATAACTGACATCCATTAAACATGGAACTTGGAATTAGAACAATCTACACCACTGAGGGAAATAAAGGGCTCAGTTCGACATTCCAATCACCTGAAGAAGGCCGGGGCGTACAACGGCCGAAACATTGTAATAAATATGGCGACAAAGATGAGGACAATATTGTAAATAATGTACATAATATCTCGACGAATGTGTGTGTACGAACAGAAAATATATAACCATTATTTCTCATGTATAATAAACATTTTTTTTTCAAAAGATATTAATCATAATTAGGGGTATGTATTACGCTGTGCAAAACAATAATACTTTTGATGTGCTGCAGTAAATAGTTTTGGTCAAAATTCTCCGAATAACTTTCTGTGAAAGATAAATATAAATTATTTGAATAACAATATATATATTTTTTTTTATTTCACCAAACTCATATTTTAAAACATGCGACTATCTTCTTGTCTCTATTGCCTGTAAAACAATATATTTTCCCGGAAATCGTCCAAGCTTTAGAATCTATTCAAGCTTTAATAGTTACGTAAGACAAAATAAATAAATAAATACACTGGCAAACATACACCGAGCAAAATAAGTATTCTATTTGGGAGGGGAAAAAAAAGGGACAATTTCTGATCTCTTTCGCCTGAAAGTATTTGTAACGACCAGAATTTTGTGTGATAAATGAAAATGCAACCTGTTTTGTTATTAAAAGTGAGAAAATGGCTTCATCCGTTTCCCGTATCCATAAAGTGACATCTTCACGTGCTCTGAATATTACATACATAGATTACAAAACTAGAAAGCATTTTAAACAGAAATCTCAAAATGTTTTTTTCACTATTTAATAATAATATATACAAACTTTTAAGTTATATATATATATATATATATATATATATATATATATATATATGCAGAGAGAGAAAGAGAGTGAGAGAGAAAGAGAGTGAGAGAGAGAGAGAGATAATGACATATTTGGTAATCTGTATCGATAATTCCAAACAGGATATAGATTCAGAGAGTGGTGGATGTAATAGCAGAGCATATAATAATTATCATTAAAACGGAAACTTTAAAAGATCATGATAATGAAATAAAATATTACCATGCTCTTTTGAAGTCTCCGTCCCTATAATAATTAATACTTATATATATATATATATATATATATATATATATATATATATATATATATATATATATGGGTGTGTGTGATTTAAATAGAAGAAAGAAAATACAAACGTTTTTGATTATAATGCGAATTTTTAAAAAATATATCTTATACTTAATTTTCTGTATTTTTGCTACACGTGTTTCCGGTGGCACCAGTCAAATATTTGTTATTTCCGTATATTATTAAAAGGAATTAATTTTCCTTATGTTTTCCCATTCTAAGCATTGTTTTTGTGTGTTGCAGTAACCCTGATTATATATATATATATATATATATATATATATATATATATATATATATATATATATATATATATATATATATATATATATATATATACACGCTTTTCTGGTTGAGCCGAATACTGAAACATTCAACGTGTGACGTCAGTTATACGAAACGAGTATATTTAAATTTGAAATATAATGCACAGAATAATTATAGCCGATAACACCTTCCTTTTTCTTTAAAAAAAACTTTCACATTTACTCTGTGCAAAGCTCAATAACTACTCAAGCTAGAGTTAAAGACTGGTTGATTTGTTTTCTATTGCTTAGCAACACTTTTGAGGTTATGTAAAGACAGAAAATATTTTATTTTACATTTTAAGACTTTTATTTAGAAAACAATAGTTTAGTGACATATGTATTACTATTTAACTCATAGTTGGGGGAGAAATGGTGGATTCATTCTTTCCACAACGGTATTTGCGCGCAAGCTAATATCATTAACGCAACAGGAATTAGAACTCGGCTCTCCGAGTAACCATTCCGAGCCATTCTCCATTACACCACTCACACACTAATCTGGTATTACCAAGCGGTTACTCATCTAGCTAGTTACCAGTGTTATAGAGTAAGATGCATAGCTCATGGGGGAATTTTGGAGAGGACAACGGTTGGCACTTGCTATGAGCGGTTTATTGTTGTGTTTCGTACGAAGAAGCCGCACGATGGGGAACTTATATTTCACCAATAGAAAACGCAGTTAATGAGGGCGGTTCCCTACAATGGGCGTGGCATGACGTGTCTTAGTAGTGAAGATTAAAACTGATGAATATAAAGAATGATGTTCGTCTGGACCCATTCCAGCAAGGTAGCGACAGATAATCGTGAGGCGTGCGACTTTTTATCTGTGAAAAAGACCTTGATGTCCTAGACTTATTAGGTTGGTGCAAAAATAATGACGTAATAATGTCGTTTTTTGACTTTTTTTTTACGTTCAAAAACGACATTATTACGTCATTATTTTTGCACCGACCTAATATTTTCGACGTCCTTGACTTATTTCCTTGACTTATTTTTGACATCCTTGAATTATTTTCCACCAAAAGGTTACGTGGAAAATAAGTCAAGGACGTCTAGACAATATTCGACAGTATCAAGATTGTAGATTAAAGAGAACGCTTCTCCTAACCATATAAGGCAGTAGTACTTCCGACCTGACCTGTATGTTGTAAAGAAAGAAGATAGCAGAAGGAGTCAGTTACTTACTCTGAATGGCATAGGGGAACCGATGATTTCTCTACCATCTTTAGCCATGAATAGTATATACGAGTTCCAATTTAGCTCTTTGTTGCATGTAAGTCCCACTAGCCACTCAATTCACGCGGACTTTCTCACAGAACACCCTTGCATCGCGATCGCTGAAAGTTCTGAGTCCGTTTGGCGATGATGAATTGTAACTAATTTGGTTTCGATGCATTGAATGTATTCAGCCATTTTTCATCCACTGAGCCGTTATATCATGGTCAGAGTCGAGATCAACTGTCAAGCTCTGGTCATCTAGACTTATGGAGGTGCACCTATATACCATTATATGGATTTTCATAAATGATCGGGGAATATTAAAGTATAGAAAGTAGAAAGGGAGTTGGGCCGAAAAGCGAATCTTCGGGGACTCCTGCATTGATTGCTTGATACTCGTAAGACTGGGAACTTAGAACATTTAACTTCATAACCTACTCGTTTGGAATGACTTTATAATTGATAAGACACTTCAAAAGATAGTTTAGCTAGAGTGTTTTTACAGAATCCCTTCGTACCAGGCCGTGTCAAAGGCATTTTTAATAATTATTCAAATCGTCCTTTAGGTGTATTTCATGTGTAACCTTATGAGTGATGACATGATATCAGAATTGGACTGGGCATTCAAAACCCGTGGTGTTTGTCGCTCAAGATATTTTTTTTATTGAGTTGACCAACAAACTTCTCGTTGATCATAGCTTCAAAAAATTCGCTAATTACAGATAAGATGTTGTGTGTATATTGTGAGAGGATGAGCGCTTACTCGCATTCTATGATACAGTGCATACACTTGGAACCTTCAACAAACTTGAAAAGGAGTTCCTTTCAGGTAGCAGTTAAATATTTCCGTTAAGATTGAGGATAACTCCAAGGTGATATTATTAAGGGGAATCATTAGGATTTTATCTGGACACGTAGCCGTTTTAATATCAAGAGTTTCGATAAATCCTGAGACTTCCCGGGATGTAATAAAATATTACTGAGATTGTTTTCAGTGAGACGGGAAATATTGGTAAGAGGATGACCTCTATCATCTAATGTTCAGTTGAAGGTAAAGATATTCGCGAAGAGTTTTGCCTTATATGACGAGGATGAGATAACCTCAGGGACATTTGTAATAGTAAGGACGTACCCTTTGCCTCTATTCAGAATTTAGGTGGGTATGGTTTTTTTCAGATCTCAAGGGATCCAATTGGTTTGTTTTCAACATCGGCCTGGACTGCTTGTGCATAACTACATTCTATAGAACTCTTTTGATTTGATTGTGGGGAATTCTGAGTTTTGGAAGTGTCCTGGTACACCGCTGCCTATAATACACACTGTAGTAGTATTTACTGTAAGATAGGCAGCAGTGCATCCGGGGGTGAACCTAACATGCTGTTCGTTTTTTGCTGGACCTTGTTCTGTGATATAAAACTATTCGTTACAGAAAGTACCTCTTCTGAGATGATGCTGCAATTTTGGCAGAAGCATTTTTAAAGAAGGCTGTGAGAGGAGATTCCTCCATATAAAACTGTCCCATTCAGTTGTCGTGTGTCGAAAATTTGTTCTATTGGATTGCACATCAAGGGAGGTCATCGGTTGGCGTCAGATTTGACACTGATTACTAAAAGATATGGAGTTCTCCTGGGAGACATCACGGAAGCATTTTTCATGGCAAGATGTGAAAAAGAGGTGAAGGCAGTTTGCTTGACATCCTGTTGTATCAGGACAGCGGGTGTATTGTACAATGACACGTGTCATTTCGTAGGCGATGGAGAAGTCGAAGCTGTATCTGCCTTCTACATAGTTTTTTTTTTCTCCGTGGACTTAGGACATTTTAGGGCGAATATTGAAGTCACATATTCAGTTGAACAGTACATTTCCATCATCCTGAGTACGACACAGAGTGAAAATGAGTTTCGAAAGAGGAATTGACTATATCACCTGCAATAATTGTCACAAGAAATACACCTAAGTGTAACGACGAAGAATTTAAATAAAAGATTTTATATAACTACATAACGGTTCGTTTACAAAACAACACATTCAAACATTTAGTTGCTCAACGAAATGAAAATAGAAAGTGCTTTAATCTTGAGATCAAACTCTGTAAATTCTCTATTTATATATTCCCCCAATAGGATTGGGTTTCCGGTTCCTTCTAAAGTTTACTTCAAATCAATACTTCTGACGTCTCCGAATAAACGCTGAATTGTTTTTTGACCGATTATTTTTCTCCTCCCATAATAGGAGTAGATAGGTTCGTCAACCGTCCGGTTCACACTCCTCTATTGTCTTTTGAACAGGAGTAGTGGTTCACCCCTTGTTCCCTGTTTAAGACTGGGTTTTTGGTTGCTTCTAAAGTTTACTTCAACTCTATATTTCAAACAACTCTAAATTTTTTTACACTGAATATTTTCACCTGCCCCAATAGAAGTAGATAGGTTCGCCTATCGTCCTGTTCACACTTCTCCCCTGTCTCTGAAATTTTATTTACTGTTATTATTTTTTATTTTTTTTTTATCTTGAATATCAAATATTCACTATGAAATATAAAATATCTTTATTATTTATAAAAATAAAAGGTTTCGCCTATCACCCGGTTCAAGCGCCTCCTCGATCGTTTGACCATAAGTACAGGTTTCTGCCTTACCATATTTTTAGGATCGGGTTTCCACTTACTTTGAAATTCGTCTCATTCTCTTTCACTTCGAATAATCCCTTACGTCATAAGTCATTATAAACATATTTTAGTTGAATTGATAAAATAAATCTCATATCAATTCTAAAATCATTTAGTGGCATTGATAAATCTATTTTCCTATAAAGCTGTAGCGATAGGGGTTACCATTGTTGTTTATTTCCGAGGGGATAGCCAAATATGTAGCGGTTGTGTTACCATTGTTGTGAACGTCGAACTACATTATTGTAGTGATTGAGTTACCAATATTTAACTTTGGCTAGGAAAGGTGAGATTAAAGACAATACGTGAATGCAATGCAATTTATATTTGACGTAAATAGCACATAGAATAAAATACAAAACTGAACGGAATGATTTCAAAACATAACAGTTGAATTTATTAATGTTTGATGTACATGCATACGAACTGAAAAGGTAGGACAGAGTCGTGTCCTTTTGATTAGGAATTAGTTGTACCGGAGTTCATATTAAGAAGAAGTAATATTAAACTTGTAATTTAGAAGAATAGTTTGGAATTGTGAGTTGCAAAGTTGGCAAAAGTTCAGATGTGATTTCAGAGTTCGTGAATGTTGGTAATTGTCTTTAACGTCTGGCCAGCAATGACTAAGACGGGAGTTCTTGAAGGTTACATCTTGGCACTTGGTAGCAAGGAAATGAGACGTGGCAGAGAGATGAATGAAAAGAAAAAAATACTACTTGAGGAAGTTTACACATGTTGAGTTTAAATAATGGTCGTAAGGCTCCCAGCATATGAGCGCGAAAACAGATTGGTCGCGTGCAGGCGGTTGGATTGGTCGGAACTGACCAATCAGCAAGCTAGATTTGAGGTGATTGACCAATGAATACTTGTTATATTTGTATGAAAGTAGGATGTTACTTACCAGATAGGAAGAGTGCATTTCCTAAAAAGAGGTAAGGCTGGTTTGTTGTGGAAGATCCCACAAAGCTATTTGAGATAAAGATTCAATAAATTTCAACCGATAGTACTGTTAAGAGTTCAGTCAATGATTACCGAAATAATCACCTGATACACCGCTGCCAGTAATACATACTGTAGTAGCATTTACTTTGAGATATGCAACACGAATGTTTTAAATCTCATATCAATTCTAAAATCATTTAGTGGTTTTGATAAAACTATTTTCCTATAAAGCTATTTGAGATAAAGTTTCAATGAATTTCAACCGATAGTACTTTTAAGAGTTCAGTCAATGGTTAGCGAAAATGCATGGAAACAGCTAATCAAACATAGCCATTATTAATTAATTTAATTGTGTTTAAAAAATCAGTAGTTTTTTCTTACTGTGACGAGCCGGTGTCTGTAAATCTCCGAGTAGGAATATATAACATTGGATTACTATTTAATCATGTCCGCAATGTTGACGGGATCTGACACAAGGTGTGTCTAAAATGGGGAACAATGAAGCGGGTATCTGTATAAAGGAGCAAAATGGAGGTGTTATCGCAGGTCACTGGACTAGTTACATCACATCCAGTTTTTTTTTTTTTTTTTTTTTTTTGCACTCTGAAGACAATGGTATAACCTGAGACATATAATGTAGCTTGCTAGCCAGAAATTTTGTAAACTTAAATGGACAAACGGACATTGTATGTATCTATTTCTATACGCGCATACAGACACACACAGCTGTTTGTTTCTTTTAAAATTGCATTTTAATCCTGTTTGAATCATTTCAACTTTAAATTTTTTCTCTTTTCTTTTAATTTTAATTTTTTATTCCTTATCTTTTAGTTTTATTTTATTTTTCGACAATTCAAGTGGAAGTTTACGGAATTGGATTGCGCCTTTTATGTAAGCATAATGAATTATTGGCGATACATACATACATACATACACACACACACACATATATATATATATATATGTATATATATATATATATATATATATATATCAAAAAGTTGAAAATTATAAAAATAATAATGTTCTTTTATAAAAGTATTTATTTATTTATATATATATTTGATATTTCAGATTGGCCTCAGTCTTTCTTAAGAAATAACTGTCTGTTTACAAGTAGCATCCGTCGGGAGATGCGGATGTCACGTGATATGGAACGGATATACCTAACGTAAATCTAACTGTAATAATATAATAACATCTTAGATGTTGTTTAAAAAATTAAAAAAAATAAATAAAATAAGAAATAAAAAAAAATTTAACTATATCTAAAAATGTTTAACTATTGAAATATTTATAAATATTTCAAATATCCAAGTCTTTATTCAATCCTAGTTTATATGTATTTAATTTTAAAATCCAATATTTTTCTATTATATATATATATATATATAATGTCATCCACAGACAGACTGTTTCGCTGTATCACAGCTCATCAGTGCGGCTAGACATCCGGTTGCCTCTAGCTAGGATCGAAACCCGACTGAATTGGTATCAGGCGGATATTCTACCACTAAGCTGTCGGCGCACGGTCGGGACGAAGGTGGATATTTAGCGTATTTTTTTGGAAACACGCCCAGTGACCGACAGTGACTCAATTCGGCTTGCGAAGAGTCTCGCTATATAGCTATAATAGTCACTGTTTACAAACCCATACCTCAGCCCGAGAGTGCTCAACTAGAATATATATATATATATATATATATATATATATATATATATATATATATATATACTGAAATCCCCCGTCAGTTCTCGAATCATAAGTGTCAAGCAACTCAGTTTCTAGGAACCGGCAATCAGACACCGGCACATATGATGTGATTATGGTGTTGAGGGCTTTGTACAGAACCAACCACACCTATTGAAGAGCTGAATACAGAGACCCGGTGCACTATATATATATATATATATATATATATATATATATATATATATATATATAGATAGATAGATACATACATACATACATACATACATACATACATACATACATAGATAAACCTCTTCGCGTTCAATATTCACCACATGCCAAACAAGCTGATGTAGACAAACCTCGTACTCATCAGTGGCGACGTATTGTAGGGGTAAAAGCTGAAACCGAAGGTTTTATTATTGCTGTCCAGGAATAATGCGTTCTTTACAAGAAATTACCAAGCACACATTCTGAAAAATTATGTTACCTCAATATGCAGTTTCAGTAGTAAATATCCAGAAACAATTGACAATGTTATACCCGGTATTAGCACCCACTAAATATAAACGTCGGCATGACAAGGTTGGCAAATAACTTCATTGAAAAATCTTAAAATTTTACGGAAAGGGATCTACAAAGAACTGGTATGGACACCACCAAAACCCGGTTAATAGGGCCTGTGATAATTTTATAGGATTTACATTACGCATAGACAAAATAATTAAAGCTAATCGCCCAAACATAGTGATCTGAAACCGCAAAAGCAAAAAGTGCCTCCTTATTGACATGGCGGTCCCTGCAGAATGTAATGTATCTTTGAAGATCTTCAAAAAACTATCAAAATACAAGGACCTTAAAATCGAAATTTAAAAAAATGTGGGACATGAGAACATCAGCAATTTCAGTTGTAATTGGTCCCATCGGATTGATTGGAGAAGATTCCAGTAGACGCATTTAAGGAATTCCTGACAGTCCATGACTTAAAGAATACAAAACAATTGTACTCACAACTTAGAAAGGGCTTTATTTGTGTAAGATATGTGTGGCCGTGTGTGTGGATGTTGTTTTGTACTTGTAAAATGCTGTGGAAAATGCTATGATGCCATTTCTGAACTCTGGTTGGGACCTGGAAATAAATGGGTATACACCAGAAATCTAAGCAAATAAAATAGTAATAACAATAAAACACCTCAGAGGTACAAAAGATGAAATAACGAGCCCATAACACAAACTTCTTCATCGAAATGCATAGATGATTGTCTTAAAATTTCTCTTTGACTCATATAACCCAGAGTAGTTTTAGTATTAAGCACATAATATTAATCTCTGGCTATATGATACGAAAGATACTACTACTACTACTACTACTACTACTGCTAATAATAATAATAATAATAATAATAATAATAATAATAATAATAATAATAATAATAATTTGGTGTATTTCCAAGTAATCTCCAAGAAATCACTTCATGCCGTCAGAATCGCTCCTAGCATAATAATCTTGCCAATATTCATCTGAAACACAACATTTATCCTGCGGAAAGTGCTTGCTTGACATTTGACAGAGAGTCACTTAAAACTGTTTCCGGTGTTTGAACCCATCACAGTGAATGTCGGTGGCGTACTGATCAGTGCATCAGCTTACTCGATGGCAAGTGAGCCCTTGATGGAGTGGGCCCCCTATATCAGATAAAAATTCAATAACGAAAAAAACAACTATTTTATTAATAAATATATGCATTTTTCTAAGTTGTATTTATTCGTTATGAAGATTTAATTAGAAAAAGGATGTTGTGTGTCGGCTCTTTTTCTCTCTTGAGAACTAATATTTTACACTCATATCGAAATTGGTAAAAGTTTGTTAATAATAATAATAGTAATAATAATAATAATAATAATAATAATAATAGTAATAATAATAATAGTAATAATAATAATAATAGTAATAGCAATAATAATAATAATAATAATAGTAATAATAATAAAAATAATAGTAATAATAATAATAATAGTAATAGTAATAATAATAATAATAGTAATAATAATAATAATAATAGTAATAGTAATAATAATAATAGTAATAATAATAATAATAATAATAATAATAATAGTAGTAATAATAATAATAATAATAATAATAATAATAATAATAATAATAATAATAATAATAATAATAATAATAATAATAATGGATGATGGTATGCGTCAAGGAACATGAAAGTAGTAAGCGTCTTTACTCCGTAATGAAAGAAGCCAACAAATTCAAACTGGAGCTTCAAATGGGCGTAGAGATGCAACTACAGCACAATACACCGGCTGAAACTGCAAAATACTTGAAAAAGACAGCAAAGACGAATGCAACCGACCAGATACAGAAGCGATGGCAAGATAAACCGCTTCATGGCCAATACTCTGCCCGTATCAACCAAGCTGATGTAGACAAAACCCGTACCCATCAGTGGCTACGCAGTGCAGGGTTGAAAGCGGAAACTGAAGCTTTTACCCTTGCTGCGCAGGACCAATGCTTGCTAACTAGGAATTATCAAGCACATATACTAAAATATTGTGTCAGCCCAAAATGCAGATTCTGTGATAAATATCCAGAAACGATTGATCATCTTGTATCAGGTTGCACGATGTTGGCACCCACTGAATATAAAACCCGACATGACAGAGTGGGCCAATATCTGCACTGGAAAATCTGCAACTTCTACGGGAAGGAAACTGAAAGAAACTGGTACCAACACCACCCAGACCCAGTTACGGAGATAGGACCTGTTACAATTCTATGGGACTACACAATCCACACTGACAGAACAATCAAGGCCAACCGACCAGATATTGTTATTAAAGACCACAAACAAAAACGGTGCATCCTTATTGATATGGCAGTCCCTGCTGACTGCAATGTATCTTTGAAGATATTCAAAAAGCTGTCAAAATACAAGGACCTTGAAATAGAGGTCTCGAAAATGTGGCATATGGGAACATCAACAATCCCTGTTGTAGTTGGAGCCCTAGGACTGGTTGGAAAAGATTGCAGTAGACTAATTGCAGGGATTCCTGGAAGCCCATGCCTCAAGGAGATACAAAAAATTGTTCTGACAAGTACAGCCCACACTTTACGAAGGGCTCTATCTATGTAATTTTTTTTTTTTTTTTTTTTTTTGTCAGTGAAAAGTGTCATGATGCCATTTCTAACCTTAGGTCCCTGGGTGGGACCCGGAAAGAAATGTGTAAACGCCAGAAAGCAAAGAAAATAAAAATAATAATAATAATAATAATAATAATAATAATAATAGTAATAATAATAATAATAATAATAATAATAATAATAATAATATGTCTAGTAGATGTTGTCTAAGAGAACAAATAATCATTCGGATTTTATTTCAAATATGCAACATTATGATATATTTAATATATCACATTATAATTTTAAAAGTTTGCTCTTTGATATGAAAATATACTTTCATGCCGACATGTTAAATTTGTCAATTTAATGAAATGTATTATATGCGTGACTTCATTTAATTTTAGTTGGAAAAAAAGATGGCCTTGACTGATGCTTTGAATTTGTCAAAGAATATTTATTCTAGTTTAGCGTAGATATTTCAAAAAAAGAAAAACATATATCCTTGTGCATACTTGATTCCAAGTGTCTAGCCGATTCAACTCAAATAAACCACCTCCTGTGTTTAATTTAAATTCAAATTCAACATGGCGGGTATATTTTTTGGTAATTTTAACTATGCTTTATTGATTAAATCTTACTATTTATATTTTCAGAACTGTTTGAGGAGATATTCCTTTTTTCTCTTTATTGATTATAGATCTGCGTGTAAAGATATCCCAGTATCAAAATTACGGTTAGCACGAATATTTAATTTAAAACATACATTTTATTAACAATTCTAAGATTACTCGGGCCTAATACACATGAATCAAATTATAGCAGAAACATCTACTCGAAAAATTTATTTAAGATTAATTTGTACGCGCATAATGTTTATTAAGATCTGGTGATGAAAATGAGTTTAACAGACGACAATAAAAGGAGATGTAATTACTTTATGTGTCTTGTTTAATTTAAACTTTATTAGATTTCCACTCACGAAACACTAGTCATTTATTTAGAATAAATAAAAACATATATATATATATATATATATATATATATATATATATATATATATATATATATATATATATATATATATATATATATATATGTATGTATATATATGTACATTTGATACATACACACATATATATATATGTGTGTGTGTGTATGTGTGCATGTATATATAAAGAGAGAGAATAGAGAAACAAATATAGTGAAAGGGAAATAAACATAGTAAGAGAAAAGTAACTTTTCGATATCTAACGATATTTTTGACTTTAAAAGACGTTTGGACGAAATTAATGAAAGAACGCATCCAGATGTAACCACCTAAATAAAATTGAAATTCTGGAATATATTTACATCAAACTTGTTTTTATAAAAAGAAAACAAAACTTATATAGCAATTTAGGACTAGTATTGAAAGAATCAAAACCTATTTCCAGGAATTTATGTGTCGTCTGCTGGTCGGAAGGATATATAAAAAAAAATAACAAAAAAAAAATTACTCTATTTTGTAATTTGGAAGAAATTTAACATCGGAAATAAATAAATGTGTTTAGCCCACACACGCAGACATTTGCGCACGCACATATCCATGTACTGAAATGTTTTTTTGTACAAAGATGGCGGGGTTTAACAAAAAGAAAATCTCATCTCTGCTAATTTGAATACATTTTGGAAAATTTGAATACATTTTGGAAAAATGACCATGCCGACAACTTTTCTGATATCCAGACTATATAGGTAAATATATACATGCACACAACACACACACACACACACAAACACACACACACACACATATATATATATATATATATATATATATATATATAAATGTCGACATTAAATTAAAGACACAGCGATGGCAGGTTGTTTCATGCTTGAACGCAATGCTCAGGTCATGTCTACTGCCCACACTTTAGTGATCTACCCATACTTTAGGGATCTCTTTTTTTCTCGTTAGATTCTACATATTTCACCAGGTCATCTGCTTCACTCTTCGCTGTCTCAGGCCCAGTGGCGTAGCTAACGGGGGTGGGGGGCGGAGCGCCCCGGGTGCCAGCACAGGAGGGGTGACACAATGTCACTCCCAGCAAAATTTTTCAACCAGGCTAAGCTGCCAAAAATAATCAGAAAAAAATGGAGGAGACAGGGTTTCGCAGGCGGGCATATGACTCCCCCCCCGCCCCGAAATAATTTATGACCCCCCAGTTTTGTACCCCACGTCAGAAATTTTCTAAATTGTCGGGAAAATTGTGTGTAGGAAAAATAGCAATGTTTTCAGTTTTCATATGTTTCAGTTGCTACAATCTTGTTTACTAACAAGACATTGTTGTAACATTTTATCGGATGATATGGTGTTTTAACTCTGCATCATTAATAAACAACAAAGCGAAATACGAAGCCAAAAGTGCAACAATTTCAGTCTTGCCTGTGTATCAATTCGCTGAGATACAATTTTCCATTGAGTGAGCGATATACTTTTGAATATATCTACAAGTGTTGGGACGATTAATCGGAATCGGAATCGGAATCGAGAATCGGAAAAATCGGAACTTTTTGGGGTATCGGAAACGGTATCGGAATCGGAAAAATTTGCGCCTATTTTCCGATTCCAAAAACGATTCTTTTAAATTTTTAACTTAATTTTCCATTATTGGTACTAATGATAAATATTTATTGTTTTTAAATTATCACTAAAACTAAAAGCATAATAACATTAAAATACGATGTAAATGTATTTTACTTGTATAAAGAAAAACAAAAAAAAATAAAATTCTCTAGGTAACCTTTAAAAGAATGCAGTTGATATACAATGTTACGAAAAACGCTTAAAAATTAAATAGAACATTTTTGTCAAGAAAAATACTTTCAAATATCATTGATAATTAAATGGTACCCAGAAAATGATGCAACGGAAAATTGAACACCGGAAATTTAGCAACAGAAAATTACGTCAACCATGAGCCAGTCGAGACTGTTAGATCTGGCTGTGCTGCCCCTTGAAAACAAGCTTACAAGACAAACATATTTTGACGATGTCATTGACCAGTTTGCCACAATGAAAACAAGAAAACATTCATTCTAAGACCATAGTATCGAATGTCATTCTTTTGTGAATTGCCTTGTTTTGTATTTAGTTGTTCTGAAAGTGAACAGTTGCATTTTAAAAAAACTGATTATATTGTGGTATTGGATTTTGTCTTGGATCATACATGTAAACAGTAACGTACCGGTCAGTAGAGTAAAGTAGATGTAGAGCATGTATGAAAATTTAGCTACAGCTAACCATTCAGCATAGGGTGAATCGGGGTCATTGGGGTGACATTTGAGCGGATCGCCCCGGGTGACGTTTACTCTAGCTAAGCCATTGCTACCAAACCAGAAAAAAAAAGGCATATCGATTTACATATGCTATATCCCTGATATTGTGTACGTTAAACTATGAATATACCATTAACATTAAACTATGTTTTTTTTTATCGTTAATGTCCTCTGAAACTTGCGTGAGTGTCAAATTCGGGTTACGACTAGCGCCAAACTTTCTTAGGATTTAACATTGTTAAGCGTTATTTGATCGGTCAAGCTACAGTAGACTTCGATCATTTTACTGAGTACATAAGTTTGCCTTAGGCCATTTTTTCTCTCTTTTTTTTACTGTATTGTTGTTTTATTTGAGACTTTATCTGGATAAGTGTTTTAAATTTTGGAAACTTTTCGGCTGGTTCCTTGAACAGGTCTTGTTTTTCTTTTATTTTTTCATTTTTCCATCTTAGACATGTTTTCTTGATTCGTCAAAAACATAAAACTTATTTAACATTTTGAAATCCCATTCCCCCTCCAATTTAATCTTTTAAATATAATACTACTTTCCTTAAAAAGTAAATCATTTTTTCAGAAGTTATTCAATATCGTTAAGAATGGAACAGAAATTTTAATTTTAATTTTTAATTCCGAAACAATAATTTCTGTATCGCGATGAAAACATACTTTTGTGTTGGAGTCGGAATGTAATTATAATTAATATTCTCTTCCTTGCAGAGTTTATATATTTTGGACTTATTTTTGTAGACTAGTCTTCTTTTCTATATTTTACATGAATTTTGTGAGCGATTTTTCTGTTGTTTTTAATCTCCCAGATATGTTTAGAAAGCATTGTGCAGTTCGCGTATTTACTATTTGTAAATGAGTTTTTATGTGTATAGTTTCTTTGTTTCCATGATCATTAAGTTACTCCTATGTATATTTTTCTTAGTTATCTACTTATTATACATTTGCATGACATATTACACTGTTCTGCATGCAATTGCAGTTTAGGTGAATTGGTTGTTTGTTCATCAGTTACAATTGGATTTAATTTGTGCTGAAGGTTCGTTGGTTGCTTGCCTGTTGCGTTTTTTTTATTTTTAGTGTTATATTCTCGATGCAACAGTAAAGGTTTTTTTTACTGTTTTTTGGAATATCTTGAGGAGGGGAAGGGAAGGAAGAAGTGTTTGTGCATGAGTTTAATGAATATTTTTCCTACGACTACTTTTATATTTTTACTGTAAGATGCGTTGAACCATATGATATTTCTTCTCCTTTTGCAGATTTTATGTAGACAACGAATAGGGAAAGCCTAGCGTTGATTGAAGTTGTGTCTGTATATCACACCATAGAGTAAAGATGTCAGTATGTCTAACTTGCACAAATCATTTTTCACCTCTATACCGAAGCCTGACGTAAAGACTACAGAAGGCAGAACTAGACTTTTCAATCCTGCAATGAATTTCTCTATCCATCTAGCATCGCTGGATACAATGAAGCCACGGCAGATGAAAGTAGAAGCGATTTTTCAATGTCAGTTTTTGTGACCTTTTTATCTCAGCCATATATAGAGTAGCTGATAGCCCTTCAAGAATGGGACTCTATGAAGAGTTATTGATAAGATTCTCGTCAACTTTCAACTTCATGTTTAGAATATTTGAAAAAGATCTGCCCACATTTTAATGATCTCTTTTTTCTGGTTAGATTTCAGGTGTTTCACCAGGTCGTCCCGAATAGTAAGGTCGACTTCTGCTTCACTCTTAACTCTCTCAGGCCTACCAATGGAATAACCTGTCACCCTCATAAGTAACTACACTATAGGTATTAACTATGTATAAGTATCGTAAGTCAACGGACTACAGACAGTAGCTGGGATTTGTTCTAGCTAAACAGTCGAACAGCCTCTGAACAAAGAGGAACCCGGACGAGGCTCCGCTGAAGGGCAGAGTCTCGTTCGTTATATTCACTTACGAAATAAACAAAACTTTGCAAAGTAATGTATCCGTCTTCTCTCCAAACTATGGATTAAAAAGTAAATCTTCTATCTGGAAATAAATCACTGTTACTCTAAAAAAATGCCTGATATAATATTCAGTGTTAAAAAATAATATTATTGTTAAAATCTAAAATACGACGTCTAATCATAACGTATTAGGACTGTTGCTATGGTAACATGAGCTAAAATACACAGAGAGATACTTCTTAGCATAGATTGACCTTGAATACTATTGCGCATGTTTGCTCAATTTTGTTCTTTATAAAAATACTTAGGACGAAAATCCGTCATCACACAACACAGGTATCGTTATGAAACATAACTTGGGCAGCAGTTCTTGGCCAAGTTTAGCATTCCCCAGGTCCGAGAGCTACTATATAACTGACCCCAGATAACTATCCTGCTGTGTCTATCTCTCTTCAAAAATACAATCCCGCTTGAAAAGAAAACGATTTTAAGACGGTGAAGTAAGAGAATGCGACAAGGAAACACCAAAATAAATAAATAAATAAATAAATAAATAAATAAATAAATAAATAAGTGAGTTCCAGCAATGATTCCATAAATGAAAAGGACGCTGGATAATATCTGTGGCTTCGTAAGGTGTTTTAGTTTACTTTTTATTGTACCAGCCCCGACAATTTTTTTATCAGACTTTGCATTTATTAACTTTAAATAGGCCACACATCGTTCAGGATATTTCAGGACATAAACTGTTATTGATCTTCACAGTCAATCAGTTATGCACTACACGTGATACACGCTTAGCCGATTATGCATCTTTCGATACATGACTGACGAGGCAATTTTTTTCTCGCAGTAGGTTGCCATTTCTTTCTGCGGTAGACCAGTTGCCATCAAAGGCTAAAGAACCCGGTCTGTCCGATAGTGTGCTTGATTAAATGAACAGTCAGTCACTTCTATGCCATGAGTGATACATACTTAGACGATCATGTAACTTTCGATACATGCCTTACGAGGCAGACATTTTTCCTGCAGTAGGTTGCCATTTTTCTGCAGTAGACCAGTTTTCATCCAAGGCTATAGAACCTTGTATGTCCTGTTATTTACCCATAGTGTGCTTGATTAAATGAACAGTCAGTCAATTATGGGCCATGCATGATACACACTTAAGCGATCATGCAACTTTGATACATGACTGACGAGGCAGTTTTTTGTCCCGCAGGAGGTTGACATTTATTTCTGACCAGTTGCTATCCAAGGCCATAGAACCCGGTCTGTCCTGCTATTTACCCATAGCTAGGAGGGAAGAAAAAGAGAATTCATACATTTCCCAACGGTATTAGCACGTAAATGAATGTAAAGTATTCGACTGGAATTCGAACTCAGCTCTCCGATTCCCTGACATTAGTTTTGTTAATATTTGTGAATTGCCATGAATTATTGGAAATACTCGAGTGATTCCCGGTTGCCTAGTCGACATCTTGGAATTCAGAAGTTTGTTCCCTTAGTCTAGTTTCCAAAGAGGCTACAGGTTTAATCAACTCTACTATCTGAAAGATAGATTCATACCTTTACAAGGAGCATGTGGGCGAACGTACACAGAGTAGGCAAGGCTGGAATTCGAAATCGACTCGCTGATTACCATTTCCGCGCCGATAAACCCTATACTGCCAGAACATCCTACTGGGCAACTATTGGAGAGTTTTACACTGAACTGCTTACACAAATCAGACAGGTTATATTAATATCGATGTTTTATATGATACTTTTCACATTCATCCTCAGAATGACTCACGCCTCGTGCTTTGCCGGTCTTTCCGTGACGTTCCTTCTTAGCAAGCCGCGTTGTTTTCATTGCAAGTGTGCTTCTTTGGAATTCGCGTACCGTGAAAGAAAGTTCTCAAAAACAGGCGGCTTAGTTAAGCGACGCACGATACGACAGAGAGAAGCTAACAGCAAGAAACAGCATCTTCATCTGATCGTTTGAAAGCAATCCGACAATTTTGAATAGCGTATTAAGACACACGCGCGCACACACGCAAAAGAAGAAGCATAAAGGGTTTTAAGCAAGGAATAACAAAAAATAGATATAAATACAAAGAGACATGCTTAGATGTATTCTGTCGTTCTCTTGTCAGATATACGTTTTAGGCCTAGCAGCACCTTGTATGGTGAGGCTGAAGGCCTATAATTCACAGGAGAATAACAATACTGAGAGACAGAAAGAGACAGATAGACAGATACAGAAATTACAGATTATAGCCGCGTAGTTAAATATTTACAGAAATTCATTCTGTATTTTTTTATTATATACTAGCAGGTAAGATATAACTTCTCATTCAGACAAGTATGAAGGATTCTACATTTTATTAGCCCTAAAAAAATTAGCTCTTTTAAAATTTTTCTTGTGTTAATAACTTTCGGAATTGTATGAATCCTTTTCTTCTCTCTATGGGCAAATAGCAAGACAGACCGGGTTCTATAGCCTTGGATGGCAACTGGTCTACTGCAGAAAGAAATGGCAACCTACTGTGGGGAAAAATCTGCCTCGTCTGTCATGTATCGAAAGTTACATGATCGTCTAAGTAAGTATCACTCATGGCATATAAGTGACTGACTGTTCATTTAATCAAACACACTATGGGACAGACTGGGTTCTATAGCCTCTGATGCCAACTGTCATCTATCAAAAGATAAATGATCGTCTAAGCATGTATCACTCAAGACACACAACTGACTGACCGTTCATTTAATCAAGCTCACTATGGGTAAATAGTAGGACAGGCCGGGTTCTATAGCCTTGGATGGCAATTGGTCTACTGCAGAAAGAAATAGCAACATCATGTGGGGAAAATCTGCCTCGTCTGTCATCTATCAAAATATATATGACCGTCTAAGCATGTATCACTCAAGACACACAACTGACTGACCATTCATTTAATCAAGCTCACTATGGGTAAATAGTAGGACAGGCCGGGTTCTATAGCCTTGGATGGCAATTGGTCTACTGTAGAAAGAAATGGCAACCTACTGCGGGAACAAATATAATGCAAAACTGTTACGTGATATTAGTCCAAGTATATACGGCAGTGACTGCTGGACAATCTCCATCCGGATGAAGAAGAGACCGGAAGCATCAGAAATATGGTTCTTCTAAGAAAGGATACAGAGTATACCATGGACCGAACATGCGAGCAACATTGAAGATTTAGAGAAAATGGAATCAAAAAGAAACAATCTATCTATCTATCTATCTATCTATCTATCTATATATATATATATATATATATATATATATAGATAGATAGATAGATAGTTAGATAGATAGCGTGAGAAAGAACTAGTTAACATTTTAGGGTATACAAGGATGAAAGACGGCCAGGATCATTTGATACTAAAAGAATATATCAAAGACAAGAGAACAGAAGAAAATTTCTCACAACTACCTAACTAGTTTTTGCAAACTGATAGCAGAACAGGGTTTTAGTGAGATGACAAAGAGACAAAATTTAGTAAGAGTTACAAAGGATAAGAAATTGTGGAGACCTCTATTCTGTGCATGTCCGGAAGAGACACGGCATGTAGAAAAAAATGTAGAATCCTTGAAAGTTAATACTTCTCTATAAGGACTGCCAAAATATCCTCTTATCAAATTTACATGAAATAACAAACAGAAAAATGTCTTTTCTGTGTACCTGAATGATTGAAAATCGTTGGTCAGTCATGAGGTATTCGCTTAGGCAGATCTGTTTTGTATTTTTACATGGAATGGCATTTTGCTAGACTGCAACTCCGTTACTGTCTATTTATGATAAAGAAGAAGAAAATCTTTTGGCTTAGGAAGGACGATTCCCCATTTAAATGAAGTCACATAGTCAGGAAAGAGGGCTTGCAAAATTTGATATTCACAGGGCAAATTGAAGTCAAGAGGCACGGAAGAAAACAAAGCATAACTTACTATCGTTTCTATAATCAGTAATCCTTTGTGCCATAGTGGCTTTATTGCCTTTCTGTAGATGAAATGATAAAATAAAACGTCATATTAAAAACTTATTTATTTTTAAATCAATTCAGTTCTCTGTTTACTTCTACCTTCGTATTTTTTAAAAGGAAGAGGCAGCTGAACCATTGACTTATTTATTTATATTTAATTTTTTCGTTAGGTCAAAGTTAATATCACAATCTTCCACTCTATTAATATTGCTGGTTCACAATTTATCCTAAGAAATGAAGGAATGACTATTTTCTTAAATTCTCATGAGAGTGATCCATGATCACCAAAACCCTAGATACGTAACATATAAAAGTAGACAAACACATCGATATATATATATATATATATATATATATATATATATATATATATATATATATATATTAAGCATTTCACTCCGACCAAAGCGGGAATGTAAGGGGTTACAGAGTGAAGGGGTGAAAAGTAATTTCAACTTGGAATTAATAGTCCAGTACTATATTAGTGGCAAGGTTTCATAAACTGAGAAACAAATTGGATAGGTCTAACCGTAAGTTCTATGCTAACAGTTTCTTCTCTCGCACTTCTCATTTGTGGAACTCCGTTTTTGTTTTTTGTTTTTTTTATGTTTATTTTTTGTCCCCCCCTCAGTCATCCTTGATCTCCAATGATTGAAATGCAATGCCAATCTTTACCTTTTATCTTCTTAATTCCTGAACTTTTATTCTTCTTTTCGTTAATCGTTTTTTTTCTCGTAAACTCTCACACTCAGTAAGCCAGTGAAACATAGTCCCTTTATTACGCTACTTGTGCCGAAATGTTTAATGCAAACACTCACAAACACCCCTATATATATATATATATATATATATATATATATATATATATATATATATATATATATATTAGTTTGGTGCAAAAATAATGACGTAATAATGTCGTTTTTTGACCTTAAAAATACGTCAAAAAACGACAGTATTACGTCATTATTTTTGCACCAACCGAATATATATATATATATATATATATATATATATATATATATATATATATATAGATAGATAGATAGATAGATAGCGTGACTGAAAGTAAAAGAGGAAAAGAAACATTGAGAGATATGGAAACTTTTGTTAAACCTAATTTATCTCTGCTAATTTACATGCATTTATTTTTCATACAGGTGCATATATATATATATATATATATATATATATATATACACACACATATATATATATATATATACATATATATATATGTATATATATATATATATATATATATATATATATATATATATATATATATATATATGTGTGTGTGTGTTTCAGTAGGTGTATTGTATGCCCGTATTAAGGATCAACATTCTTAATTAACCCCTCTCCTAAATCTTAATATGTAATTAATTTGATGCGAAAAATATTTTTGCATTGCCAAATCTTCAACTGCTACATGCAATTAGTTTTCACGGTCTTTCGACCTTGCGAAGTTGTTCCATATATTATTCTACCTGCATAAACATCAGGTATTTTTTTCAGTAATTAATAGGCACTTTTATACACGGCGTAGCACAAAAATACTCGAATACTTGAATATTTATTCAATATAAATCTAATTTCTATGAAAACTGTCGAAATGAATTGATCAGTTTAGTATATTGACGCCTCTATTTGCAACTTTCTTTAATTAACGAAAACGAAAACCTTTCTCTTATCTTACGGAATAGACACTAATAAGACTCGCAAATAGATTGGCGAAAAGCACTGTTGCTACTTTGGTAGTACTATAAAGAATTAATACAATATTGAATGAAATAAATAATATTAATTTTCTATTTGTAGCTAACCAAACTGATTGATATGTTGTATGCCGAGGTGCCCTTGTGTCTTATTGTTTTTTTCCTGTTTGAAATGTTTAATAATTCCGTGTCTTCATCATACAATACGGCGATGCACGGTCGCAATATTAGCAACATCTAATTGGCATATCGCGAATTGTTCGGAACAGCGAGTGTTGAGATTCACCGCGTCAGTACCCTATGGTTATTTTCCCCGGTCTGCTCAGTGAGACGAGATGTGACACGCTGTCTCCCCAATAAGATGGGACGCGACACAATATATCCCCACTGTGATGAGATGTGACACAATGTCTCCACACTGTGACAAGATGTGATACAATGTATCCCCAATGAGACGAGATGTGACACACTGTCTCCCCAATATGGTGAGACGTGACATAATGTCTACTTAATGAGACGAGATGTGACACAATACTCCCACAATAAGACCAGATGTGAAACAATATCTCCACAATGTGACAAGATGTGACACAATGTCTCCCTAATTAGACGATATGTGACACAATATCTCCACACTGTGACAAGATGTGATACAATGTCTCCCCAATGAGATGAGATGTGAGAAAATGTCTCCCCAATGAGACGAGATGTTACACAATATCTCCCCCAATGAGACAAGATGTGACACAATATCTCCACACTGTGCCGAGATATAACACAATGTCTCCGCACTGTGACACAATGTCAGGTTTAATGTTTAGAAACCGAGCACGTACACTCGGGTGATGGCCAAAAATTCCATAGACCCCGCAACCTAACAGTATGCATTTTCCTCGTCTGCATCTCTGTCCCCAGTGAGAACCACAATTGAATTGCACTCTGTTCGAAGATAGAGAGGCAACTGAGTGATGATAAAAATCTATCCGGCATGTGCCAGGTAAGCATTCAATACTGCTATACTCGATGGAGCTCAGTACATAAACAAACCCTATATTATCGATTACTATTAGACTGTTTCGAGCAGTTTCAGTACTTAGCAGTTGCATATAAATATTTGCTGCGTTATTGTCGAACGAATATCTTCAATGCTGTTAGGTGTCGTAAAATCTGTATAAATAATACATTAATTGTGTGCAACACAATAAGAAGAATTAACATGTTTATTAAATGATGTATACACTTGAGTCATAAACCAATGTTCAAATCGAAATGATTTTATTAAAAATTAGCAAACATTGTAATGTTATTTAAAAACACAGAATAGCATTGTTAAGTCGAGTCTTGAAAACGTAATATATGCTTCTTCTTTGAGGGTTAACCCAGATAATAGCTCTCCTCCAGGAGCGATCTCTAATGCTATCATATGGAGCTTGCTCATGTGTCAAAAATCTAAGACTGAGTAAACGTTATATTTTAAGTAAATTGTCTACTTGTAAATGAATGTTTTGTACCTATTTTTTCCACAGATGATGCATTGAGATTTAGTGAAGTAATTGATCTCATATTTCATAAAGAATTTCTAAACTTTTTCTATTGTTTCAGGTGTTTAAAATTTGTATAAAATACTAATATGTCCCGGAAAGGGATATATTTGTCCGAAGTAGCAAAGTGGTTGTTGACTACTGTAACCGGATAGGACAATCTAGCAGGTAACCATAATGGACTGGTCTTCGTCGTAGTGGTAAGCAATAGGCATAGGCAACGGTGTAGTTCATGTAACTCCACATCAGTCCGTATTTATGGCTGACACCAGCCAATCATATTACTGTGCGGGAGAACCCAGGTGTATGCATAATCATTACATCAAATACATTCGCTAACCTACGGCATTTCATAAGTTGGAAGCCAAGGCAAATAACTTATCGAAATCATTTTGCCTTTTTACGTCAATACTGTTATTTATATCAGCAAAATTTGCGTTAAAATCATTATTAGAATTCTTTAATCAAGTGGAAGCTACCCGAAATTCACAAATGAAACCAGTATATATATATATATATATATATATATATATATATATATATATATATATATATATATATATATATATATATATATATGAAGAAAAATATACGGAAAAAACAAACAAAAATCCTTATATGCAATTATGCTGTTTTAATGTTAATATAATGTCAACGTCGGACGTTTCGGTATAATAAACTATCTTCAGGACATATTCATAAAATATAATTAACATTATCAGTTCAACATGACAAAGACGATGGACATAAGAACAAGACTTATCCAAACAGATAACTGAAAGTTTTATATGATCAGCTTTCCGTTTAAACATTGTCACGTTGTCGTCACGTGGGCGACGCTGTGAATATATATATATATATATATATATATATATATATATATATATATATATATATATATATATATATATCCATGAATAGGAGTGTGGGGAAAAATCTGCGAATGATGGGCATTTACTCACGTCCTTTAGAATTTTCGAGAGATGGGAGATATATAAAATCATTCAAGACCTTTTCGTCGTCAAAAGTTACAAGAAAAGTTAGTCCATAAACTGATGTGAGCGGAAAAATAATCAGAAGAAAAAGACCATAAAACAACTGATGGATGAGTTTAATCTATCCAATTTGATGTCAAACGTATTCTTCGAGAAAATAAAACGATGCTAGTTATAGCTGCTAAGGAGAAAAAAAGAAGACAGCTTCAAACTAAACAAATGTGAACGCCAGATTAGAATGTTCAGATGTCGGAGTTACCTCCTCCTAAATTTTAAAACCACTACTTGGTGGCGCTTCCGTAATGCTATATATATACTCAGCGAGATATGGTTTTATTCTTTTTCCTTTTTTTTTTTTACTTCTCATTTTCAGTGGACATTACAACAAAGTAATCTCTCGTGAAGATTGCGTTTTTCCACTTTGTGGGTGGGGAGCGCTATGCGTTTCCTTCCGGAAGCACATTATACGCACACACTCATACGTACGAACATTCATCTACTCTGAAACACAAACTTTCCAAGTAATTCATAAACACATATTATTGGCTATCATTTTTTGTAAACAGTTTGTTAATACAATTTTATTTGTTTGTACATATATATCGATCTTTGTTGTTTTTTTCACATTCCCTTTTACATTTCTTATTGGTGGATTCAATCTCCGAGTCTGCCATTTTTGTTGTGGGTCCATTACAGGTGACACACCTCGAGCAAGGGAGTAATGCAACTAAAACACAAGGGTTACGGGGTGTGGAAGAATTAGGAACAGAAACATAAATAATTAGCAGAAAGTAATCAGGAGGACAGTAGATACGGATTGACATTTCATTTAAATTTTTGCAGATTAAAGTTGTCTGGAAAGAACGGAGCCAGATGTAAGTTCCACAAGCGAGAAGTGCGAGAAAAGAACCCGTTAGAATAGAAATGTAAATCGATGAGATATTGACGCCAGTGGTACGCTAAATTAAAAAGAAATCTAGGTACCATAGCAGCGAAGAGCTCGTTCAAACACTTCCCATGAAATTATTTATAGAAAAGACATAGAAAGGCAACCTTATGGCTGTGAGAAAGTAACTGAAGCCGAGCTGCCTGATCAGGACCAATAATTTTGCAGAATCTTCTTTGGATTTTATCAAGGAGCTCAAGGTGAATAGCAGGGGCTCCGGACAATATGTTGCATAAATATTCTAAGCATGGGCAAATAGTAGACTTATAGATATGTAAGATAGATTCTGGAGAGAAAAATGTCGCCCGACATAATGAAACGACCTTATTAGTATAAATGGAAAAAAAATCGAACTCTCTTTGCATAATCACTACGTTTTAAAATTAAGGGAACCGATGACTATCTTCACATTTTTAGGTGAGTGTGAGACTAAGATACTATATTTTTATGCGTATACGACTCATTATTTTCTATAATATATCCCTGCAAAATCATCCTGCGTCCTATAAATCACATGTCAGTGAAAGGAGTTATAATTTTAGGGTGTAGTGTATGCGTCAGCTTGCCAGTTACATCAAATTCCAGGCCGTTGAAGGTAAAACAAGTCGAGTGTTTCAAAATTAAACAAGCGATGTTTTCAGAGAAGCTATTCATATAGTTGGAATATTGAAATATTGACAGGAGGGGAAATACTTGCTCCAGTAGCACCTGTTTATGTAACATCTAATAAGTTTTTTTCGCTGGTATATACGCTCTCTAAATTCTTTTCTAATTATTATATTCAGATAACTATATATATTCTTTTGCATATCAAGGTCAGTATCGTGCTAAATATGTTATATTGGTACAACGTACAGATGCGCACGAAAGAGAGTTCTGGGAATTTTAGAATGTTCTTTTTATACGTCTAGCCGAATTTTTTTAATATATATATATATATATATATATATATAATAATTATATATATATATATAATAATTATATATATATGTGTGAGTGTCTGTGTGTGTGCATATACAAATGTGTGCGTATATATATATGTGTGTGCGCATATATATATATACATGTGTGTGTATATATGTGTATGTGAATAAATATATGTATATATATATATGTGTGTATATATGTATATATATATGTGTGTGCGCATATATATGTGTATATATATGTGTGTGTATATATATGTTTATATATATGTGTGTGTGTATATATATATATGTGTGTGTGTATATATATATATGTGTGTGTGTGTGTATATATATATATATATATATATATATATATATATATGTTAAATCGCCAGCACCCCCCGTTGGCGCACATGTTTAGTTGTACTAACAAAACAAATTTAGTACGATGAAGTTCTGAAGAGCGTAACGCGTCACAAGTAAATTTTTTCCACTTTGTTATACAATTTTCTCTAATAATTACGTTTAAATAGTTATCATAAATTTGGTACTTCTCATTCTGTGATGAATTTGTCTTGATTAGTCAGTCTTTTATGCTGAAAATGTTATACGACCGACAGAAAGAGACAGTCCACTATGACTATGAAGTATAAGTAAAAAAAATAACTTTTATTTTCCCCGATGGAAGAGGCTATTTTGCTCTGACCAGCAAAATAGATATATATATATATAAAATAATTATATATATATGTGTGAGTGTCTGTATGTGTGCATATATATATGTGTGTGTGTATATATATGTGTGTGCGCATATATATATATATGTGTGTGTATGTATATGTGTATGTGTATATATTTGCTCTGACCAGCAAAATAGACAAACAGGCTTTTAAGATTATTTTATCTGTCTCGGTAAAATAGACCCCCATGCAATCTTTCTAGTATTTTTTTTTATTATTATGAAGGCAGGTAATGTTAAAAATAACATCATATATTTAATATACAAATTTATTTATTTTTTACCATCATCATTCAAGACAATTTAAAATCTACTCCATCATCAATTTGTAAAGCACGAGTGAAAATCATTTATTCATCATCAATTATTAAAAGAAATATCGAAGTCTCTGGATATTTTAATTACCTCAGGTACAGCAGTTTCTGTAAATCCAAAACTTGCACTTGAGCATGGTTCTCGAGCAAAGACATTTCAGGTTCACGCACTGATGACAAATGTCACAGATCATAGAATTCATGTTGTTCACTGCTCACACAACCACTGCACTGACGATAAGCTCTTAAACACTATTTATAATTACCGGTAATATAGCCATGGTATATATTTTACCGGTATCGGCAAAATAATTTGTCTTTTAATGTTTCGGAGTGTTTTATAGGAAGCGAAATAGGTAAATATGCAGGGAAAATTATATGACGAGACAGAAGAGAAGAAAAGAGATTGATTTATATGTCTGAATACACTGTGAGATTTGACCAGGATTGGAGGTTTGGTAGGTGTCAAGAAATGTTAGAGATGCTGGGTGGGGGATAAGTTACAAGAATATAGTTTGCAGAAATGCTCTCTTATCCAGTCACTTCTTTGACAATCCTGATATGCCAGTGACGGAAGACATTTGACAAACTGCTCTGTAAAGTGACAGTGAGAAGTGAAGAGGAGAGTAAGGCATTTCGCAGTTGGATTAGAGCCAAACGAAAATAGTCTAGAAGGAATTTCCAACAAGGATATCTGTATGTAAATTTAATTAATCACTTCAGTGTGCGAGGAGGAACTGCATGTTTTCCGTCAGATTAGAAAGAGGGGTAGATAATTAATTTCAACTCGGAACTAATTTCAACTCGATTTAAAAACCCTAAACCTAACACTGAAATTAATTTTGTACCCCTTCACTCTCTGTAACTCGCTTCGTACTAGTGACACTCCCCCCCAGGCTCGGAGTAAAATGCTTAAAAAAATATAGCACGAGTCTATATGAATTTGTCTTCTTTTATATGTTACGTGTCTCGGATTTTGGTGATCATGGATCACTCTCATGATAATTTAAGAATATTGTCCTTCCTTCATTTTTTTTTAGGCTAAATTGTGAATAAGCAATATTAATAGAACTAATTTAATCTCGGAATTAATTTCAACTCCGAACTAATTTCACCTCGGACTTAAGGGATAGGCGTTAGGATTTTTGAATCGAGTTGAAATTATTATCGAGTTGAAATTAGTTGTGTCACTCTAAAAAAAAAAACAAAAAAAAAAACTGCAACGGTAACATGTAGCTATTAGATTATTTTATCAGATTTTAAGGAGTGGTTCCAGCTATAAAACTTACAGCTCACTCACTTACGTATTTGTATGGTTTCTTTCTTTCTTTATTTATTTCGTTATTTTTTTTCATATTTCTAGTAAGAGCGGTAAATCCAGCTCCCTGTTTTCTGTTTACCTGTCTATCTATCTATCTATCTATCTATCTATCTATCTATCTATCTATCTATCTATCTATCTATGTCAGTCTCTTTCTACCTATCTCAGTCTCTTTTATCTATCTATCTATCTATCTATCTATCTATCTATCTATCTATCTATCTATATATATATATATATATATATATATATATGGCTGGTTGGCTGGCTGTCTATCTATCTATCTATCTATCTATCTATCTATCTATCTATCTGTTTGTTTATCTATCTATCTATTTATCTATCTATCTATCTGGTTGGCTATCTATCTATCTATCTATCTATCTATCTATATATATATATATATATATATATATATATATATATATATATATATATATATATGGCTGGTTGGCTGGCTGTCTATCTATCTATCTATCTATCTATCTATCTATCTATCTATCTATCTATCTATCTATCTATCTGTTTGTTTATCTATCTATCTATTTATCTATCTATCTATCTGGTTGGCTATCTATCTATCTATCTATCTATCTATCTATATATATATATATATATATATATATATATATATGGCTGGTTGGCTGGCTGTCTATCTATCTATCTATCTATCTATCTATCTATCTATATATATATATATATATATATATATATATATATATGGCTGGTTGGCTGGCTGTCTATCTATCTATCTATCTATCTATCTATCTATCTGTTTGTTTATCTATCTATCTATTTATCTATCTATCTATCTGGTTGGCTATCTATCTATCTATCTATCTATCTATCTATCTATCTATCTATCTATCTATCTATCTATCTATCTATACCAGTACATTGAAGTCAGACCATGACTCGTTATTGGTGACCATAATCCTAACAAAATAATATATACAGATGACACAGTGTCGATAGTAGACACAGAAAAAAAAAAACCTTAAAAGACTTATACAGAAATAAATCAAAGAAATCTAGGAGAAGCGACTAAGTAGGAATTGCAAAGAGATAAAATGCATGTTTTTTTTTGTTTTTTTTGGGGTTTTTTTTTGCAAAAGGAAAAGCCCCACATAAAAATCATAATTCAAGATAACAAAATCAAACACGTACAATAATTCGTATCTATAGGAAGTATATAACGTAGGACGGAAAGTGTGACGCTTAAATGCCTTCCAAAAGCAAAGCAAAGTATTATGAAATAAGAAAACTAGCGTTAGAAACAAAGAAAAGAGTACAGAAATGTTTTGTAATATCAGTTCTCCAGTGAATGCTGAAAAATTTACACAAAGCTGAAGTCGAGATTTACGCAACAAAATGTGGTTTTACATAAGAATGATGAGGATACCATGGACCGAACATGTGAGACACGGCAATTTTTTTAGAGAGAATGGAAACAAAAAGTACACTGATACATAACATTGGGAAAAGGCAGTCGGCATTTCTATGGCCCATAATAAGGAAACGGGGCTTGGAAAATCTGATATAAGACAAATTGAAAGCAAAAGGGAAAGAGGAAAATTATGCATAACCGAGCTTGAGTAAATAGACAGCGGAACAAGGTTTATAGCAGAGATAACATACATAGAAAATGTCTCAAAAGGTAGAAGAAGAACAAGAAGAAGCTATCTATCTATCTATCTATCTATCTATCTATCTATCTATCTCGCTACATATAAATCTATCTCACTCGGTACTTATTTATTTATCTATTTTTTGAAGCTATATCATACATATAAAACCCAGGTTGTGTGTGTGTGTGTGTGTGTGTGTGTGTGTGTCTGTTCGTTTATATATTGGATCGGATTTCCCACATTTCTGAACCGATTTCAACAAAACTTCATACGACTACGTAAAATTACCTTGCGGTTGTTCTGACAGCGCCAAAAATTGGAAAAACATGAATTGTTTTTGCACGAAAACAATTTGAAAACACGATTAGAAGGAATCGCTGTTGCGAGAATGGAAGAGGGACAACTCATATCGAGTTATACTTATTATAAAACCCAGGTTGTTTGTGTGTGTGTTTGTGTGTGTGTGTATATTCGTTTATATATGGATCGGATTTCCTACGTTTTTCAACCGATTTCAACAAAACTTCACTTTTTTTTTGGCAGGTGGTGTTTCTTATTGTCTTGCACACTTTTTTCTTTATTTTTACATTCAGGATGCTTTAAAAAGTCCATTTAGAATACAATTGTTTATAATAAAATTCTATTCAATCGGTAGACTCATAACGATTGTAAACAATGTTTTTGTTTGAGTTTGGGTTTGACCAATTCGTAAAAAAACAAACAAAAAAACAAACAAAAAACAAAAACAAAATAATTAAGACATGCGTGTCCGTCAAACTTAAACAATAATCTTTGTCAATTTTTTTTTCAGTCTTTATGATGGTCGATACTTCATATATCTCTTACTGTTACATCCCCGGGCAACGCCAGTTTCTACCGCTAGTATTCTATATAGCTATGTTCATAAAATGTTTCCTTGTAAGGAAAAATCTAATATAATCATTACCGGTATTCTCTAAAGAGATGAACTCTCTTTCTTTTTATGTGCGACGTCCCTTCAGGACGTAGGCAATCATGGCTCTGCACCTACCTTTATTACTTGCAGCTCTCAACAAGTTTTTCCCCTTATACCCCACCCCGACCACGTTTTGTCAACCACTTGCTTAAATCCACCAGGTATGTCACGCGTTGTTTTCCTTTATCTCTCTTTCCCTCTATTCGACCCGTGAGTATCAGATTCTCCAGATCCTCCTCCCTCAATATGTGTCCAAGAAACTTCTCTGTCACCTCGAGTCTCTTCTTCATCTTTGAGGAAATCGCCCAACTTTCACTGCCGTAAAGAAGGACAGATGTCACGTAAGAGTTTAGTGTTCTTTTTCTTTATCAAAGATATCCTCCTGTGTCACAGTACTCTGCCAAGCTTTTGGAATGTGTCCTTGGTCATCCCGACACACCCACATATCCTTAGAGCCTTGCATACGTTTGCGTTCCTGTTTTCCCATCCTAGGCCAATGTTCTGATGAAGAATTAGGCTAAGTCGCCACTTTGGTATTCGGAGTTTTGCTAAAAAAAGATCATGAAACAAAAAACAACATTCACTACCAAATGTTTCAAGAAATATAATAACACTTGATGTTGACGTATACACTAAATTCAGCATAAAATTAAGGATACTGAAGTCGGAATACTAAACATTTAAAATGAATCGACATGTATATAAATTACAACTTAATTTTGTACCGGAGATTAGGAAATTGGACCTTTCTTTTAATGAGTATAGTTTCGCACAACACCGACATTTGCTACTAAAACAAAATATTGACCTATATAAAACATTGATATTCTTCTCGTCAGTTTGAGTCTTTAATATAGATGTCATGTAAGGCACCATACTTCAGAAATCTCGAAACTATCTAGCTGTATACAAGCAATTTCTCAGATCAAAACTATCTATCATTATATAACCAATTTCTAAGACCAAACAATATCTACCTGTTTACAACCACTTTCTAAGATCAAACGATATCTATCTCTATACAACCCATTTCTCAGATCAAAAACTATCTAGCTGTAATCTGACATAGATCACTCAGATCAACGGTTACAGATGGCTTCCATCAAAGGAAATCCTTAGGCCTCATCGACAACCATACTTCGCAACTTGTGGAATGGTGGTACAGAATAGAAAATATACAACTGTAGCAAATAGCAGAAATGATATCAAAGTAGGACTTTCAATAACAGCAACAACTAAAATGGATAGCACATTTAACTTAGGGAGAAAATAATTATAGACGTTGACGTTTTGCACTATTTGGAATGAAAGCCTTGAACAGTACTAGATACAGATCAATGACAGTTACTGGATATGAGAAACCTATTTACCAGAACAATTAAATTTCAAATGAAAGTAGTACAAGCTGTCCCGGACAATTAATGCTGATTATATTAACATTACAATTATAGTTCTATCTATCTTTCTTTCTTTCTTTCTTTCTTTCTTTCTTTCTTTCTTTCTTTCTTTCTTTTTTCTTTCTTTCTTTCTTTCTTTATCAGCGTGTTCATGATCTATCTATCTATCTATCTATCTATCTATCTATCTATCTATCTATCTATCTAAGTGTGTTCATGATCTATCTATCTATCTATCTATCTATCTATCTAAGTGTGTTCATGATCTATCTATCTATCTATATATGTACATATATATATATATATATATATATATATATCAGCGTGTTCATGATCTATCTATCTATCTATGTCAGTCTGTTCATGATCTATCTATCTATCTATCTATCTATCTATCTATGTCAGTCTGTTCATATCTATCTATCTATCTAAGCGTGTTCATGATCTATCTATCTATCTATCTATCTATCTATCTATCTATCTATCATATATATATATATATATATATATATATATATATATATATCAGCGTGTTCATGATCTATCTATCTATCTATCTATCTATCTATCTATGTCAGTCTGTTCATATCTATCTATCCTAGCGTGTTCATGATCTATCTATCTATCTATCTATCTATCTATCTATCTATCTATATATATATATATATATATATATATATATATATATATATATATATATATATATATATATATATATATCAGCGTGTTAATGATCCATCTATCTATCTATCTGTCTCTCTGTCTGTCTGTCTATCTATCTATCTATCTATCTATCTGTCTATCTATCTATCTATCTAAGCGTGTTCATGATCTATCTATCTATCTATCTATCAATTTATCTATCTATCTATCTATATATATATATATATATATATATATATATATATATATCAGCGTGTTCATGATCTATCTATCTATCTATCTATCTATCTATCTATCTATGTCAGTCTGTTCATATCTATCTATCCTAGCGTGTTCATGATCTATCTATCTATCTATCTATCTATCTATCTATCTATCTATCTATCTATATATATATATATATATATATATATATATATATATATATATATATCAGCGTGTTAATGATCTATCTACCTACCTATCTGTCTCTCTGTCTGTCTGTCTATCTATCTATCTATCTATCTATCTATCTATCACTTCAGATGAAATATGTCTATTACTCAGAGTGTTCCTGATCTATCTAGCTATACCAGCGTGTTCTCTATCTATCTATCTATATATCTATCTATCTATTTCGGCGTGTTCATGATCAGACTATCTATTCATATATTTATCTATCTCAACGTGTTCATGAGCTATCTATATATTTATCTATCCCGCTAGCTAGTTAGCTATCTCAGCGTTCTCGTTCTCTCTCTCTCTTTCTCTCTCTCTCTCTCTCTTTTTCTCTCTTTCTCTCTTTTTCTGTTTTTCTGCGAATTTATGATCTATTTATCTATCCGAGTCTGTACATATCGTGTCTCTCTTCATAAGTATCTATATATGACGGGACGATGTTTTCAGTTAAGCGTTTTAGAAAGCTCTTAGTTAAATTTTATTTTGATGCACAAGCCTAGCTTTAAATCACCTCGCATAAATTTGAACTTTACGACGTGCAAAAACTATCGACTAGTTCATTTACATTTAAAGATTATATTTGGTAACCTTCCAATAAGTCTGTCTCTATTAAATTCTTTCTTACAGTCTATGTCACATTTGTATCCTGACCGTTGATCAGTGGAGTCTTGACACTAATTTAAATAAAGTGTCCGTCAAAAGTATTTATGCAAATAAACATCTGGCGGTTGGTAGATATGTACTGATCTGCTCTAAAAGAAACCCCCAACCAAAATATGTTCATTAGAATGACAGACCGGCTTACGACCATATCACCTTGAATCACAAATTTCCATACGCTCATCGAAGTTAAGCAACGCTGAGTCTGGCCTGTATTTAGATGAAACGAGTGACTGAACTAATTTCAACTCGGAACTTATTTCAATTCGAAACTAATTTCACCTCAGAAATAATTTCACCTCAGAATTAATTTAATCTCGGAATTAATTTCAACTGGGAAATAATTTCGACTCGGAATTAATTTCACCTCGGAATTAATTTCACATCGGAATTAATTTCAACTCGGAATTAATTTCACCTCGGAATTAATTTCAACTCGGAATTAATTTAATCTGGGAATTAATTTCAACTGGGAAATAATTTCGACTCGGAATTTATTTCACCTCGGAATTAATTTCACCTCGGAATTGATTTCACCTCGGAATTAATTTCAACTCGGAAGTAATTTCAACTCGTAATTAATTTACTCTCGGAATTAATTTCGCCTCGGAATTTATTTAATCTCCGAACTAATTTCAACTCGGAAATAATTTCAACCCGGAATTAATTTAATCTCCGAACTAATTTCAAGTCTGAATAAAATTCAATGCGGAACTAATTTCAACTCGATTTAAAAATCCTAGCGATAACCTATTTTCCAGAACGATTAAATTTCAAATGAAAGTAGTACAAGCTTTCCTGGACAATTAATGCTAATTTATTAACATTACAATTATAGTTCTTTCTTTCTTTCTTTCTTTCTTTCTTTCTTTCTTTCTTCAGCGTGTTCATGATCGATCTATCTATCTATCTATCTATCTATCTATCTATCTATCTATCTATCTATCTAAGCGTGTTGATCTATCTATCTATCTATCTATCTATCTATCTATCTATCTTAGCCCTTAGTTCCGAGGTGAAATTAGTTCCGAGTTGAAATTAATTCTACACCCCGATGAAACATCGCTTCGGTATACCATGTGCCTTGAGCTTGGATATGCAGCCTGTGTGAAAGATAAAGGCTCGGAATTTTTAATCCGATTTCGGAGTTCCATTTTTATTTCGAATTGTCATATTCACTTACTCGCAAATACATTTGGGAAAGGTATGAGTTCATCCCTTCTTATTCAGATATGGCTCAAGGAAGCACTAATATATTATTATCTCAAAAAAATCTTACAATCTCTGCTGGCTTTAAATAACCTGTAAGGGGTTGATAATCCGTAAAAACGAATTAATCAATAAATCTAAAAAATGACACCCAATCGAGCCACATAAACTCTTCTGAAACTCTAGGAGAGAAAAACAGAAATTTCGCTGATTTCTTTCCAAAAAATAGATGATATGGCCCTCTACATCATTCTATCTTTCAAAGACCCTTAATTTCCTTTATCAGACGTTGTTTATTTTTCTCAACATTTAAATACGTTAGTTAACTAACTCGAAGATTCGTTCTGCCCCTTTATAAAATTGTCTGGCTACGAAACATTGAATATCAAGAGGTACATATTCACAGGTTCTTATGAACTTCCCGGAGACTTGAGACGTATCGACTCGATCAAGATCTGGTGCGTCCTCAAAGCTTACGACATAGGACAGTCAGTAATCCGATATGAACACCAACACAATCAACCGAATATGATCGCAAAACAACTGATGGATGAATATAACCTATCCAATTTGGTGGCAGCAGACACCGTCAAACGCATTTTTTGAGATAATACATTGATGGCATGTATAGCAGCTGAAAACCCTTTAACTTTTAATACCAAATTAGAATGGTCATAGATGCGTATAAATTGGGGTATATTTAATTGGAGTAAAATCTTATTTAGGGAATAAACAAAACTTGAATCGTACTCTAACAAAAGAGACATTTTTAGAAGACAAAAAGCAAAATGAAAACACCAAGCGAAACTACAAAAAAAAAAAAAAAATGGAAAGTTCTTAGGCCAGATTATAATGCTTTGGGGCTATATAAAAAACGATGTTTCTAGAAATTAGTAAAAATAGATAGGAACTTAAATATTATTAATATATTTAATTGCAGCAGTATACTTGAAATATGAATGCGCGAAAAAATAACTTCAGCATAACTGTGCTCTATGAGATGCTTTATCGCATCAAGCTCAGTCAAGAAAAACGTATTAAAAGGTTATTAAACGTATTAAAAGATTGGTCAGCATAAAGGCCGAATATATATTTTATCGAGCAAATGTGTACGGAATTAACTCTGTGATAGTCACCGCGGATAATCCCTTCGGGTGGATACACATCCCAATGCAAAAAGGCTTATATTGTTATACTTATGTAAAACATTGTCTTCTTGCCTAAATACCGTAAAAAAACTAAAATTCTGGATATATCCCCGATTAACAATTAGTGAAAATATCTTAGAAACTTCGACGCTCAAGATGTGCAGTTTCTCTGGTTCTTTTGAAGTTTCAAGATAATAGAGATTTATCAGATCAAGAGCTGGACGTCCTCAAAAAAGTAAGCAGTTCGTAAACTGATTAAATCAATAATAATAATAATAATAATAATAATAATAATAAGTTGACAGTAACAGTTGACAATCGTCGTTGTTTTATTGATGCCTATTATTATTATTATTAATAGGCATCAATAAAAAAACGACGATTGTCAACTGTTAATCGCTTAATCTAAGTACAATTTTCTTATCGGTTCCATTTTTCTTTAAAAACTATTTCGTTGTTTACTTGCTTACTCGATAGTATTCTCAGAAAGATACCGGAAAAAAAAAAAACAAAAAACAAAAAAAAGTTCTGGTTTTTAACAAAATTTGCTTGATTCTCTTTTAATACTTTGTCACGCTTGTGGAATCAATTTTCGCTATTCCAAGACTCCTTTGCATTCCTATGTCAAATTTTCTTCTATCTGTTGTAACATTTCACAGATTGAAAAATGTACTTAACGTATACATTCGCGTATCATGCGAATGTTTTGAAGCTAATTTTAAGGGGGTCACATCATACACGAGATATAAAATTATTGTATGTACCGGTGTCCCATACAATGATGTGATTTCTAATCCCAGCTATTCAACCTATACATTGATACGATGCCAACGGAATTAGAAGTTCTAGGATTAATTATAGGCGGCTACAATCTTAACATCATAAGTTAACGACATGTCAATTCTTAATTGGTCATTTAATGGCGGAATTTACAAATAATAATATGGTTTGATTTTTTTAATGGCATATAGGTCATTTAATGCCGAAATTTGAGTGTCTTGGGAGCTTTGAAGCAATAAAAATAGGCTTTATGTTATTCTGCTTTCACAGTTAAATACATAATAGATACGCAGCTTTCGATCATCTAAATGTTTGTGTGGACATAATTAGTAGAGGCGGAGATATGAGTGTTTTTTATTGTAGTTCCGTTGAAGTTATATTTTTGAATACAGCTTGATTTCTTTGAGAACTTGTAGGACATTACCTGCGTTGATATCATGCAAGAGTTCTTTAATGTTGGTTGTTTGGTAGTATTTTAAACGGATTAGGGTGATGAAGTCGATACGATTTCTTAGTATGTGCATATTGTTGGTAATTTTACTAGAAATATATATCATTTGTAATTATTTTAGTTAAAAATATATTGCTTGTATTTTTACTATAAAAATCTATATTTATACTTTCATATTCTTTAGTTTTCGCTTGGAGAAATTGCCTATTTGCCCATAGCTCGAATCTTGTGATCGGTGACGTTGTTTGTTATAGTTATATCCAGAACTGGCAAACATTGGACAGACTGATAATAGCGATTTATCGAATGGCACCTGGAATTTTACGTAAGGATATCATTCTACTGAATGAAATGTCACCACGCCCGTCGTCGATTGGACAAAACGATGTCTCTAACGATATATTTTAGATGTTTTGCCGTATGCAACACACAGGTTCCTTCATATTGTCATCACTTTCCTCCCCTCAAAATATTTTATGCAGAAGCCTTTGCAAGTCTGCATGTTGATTGTTTTGACTCCCCAGAAGTGGGACCAGATGAGTCTCTCCTTATAATGCTTCTTCTGGACACTCTTGTTGCGGGGGCCAAATGGGATCAGAGGTATCCTTTCTGCAGGTGATAAAACATCACATTCGAAAAAGATCACGCCTTGTGTCGCTGGGTCTTTATAAGTATATTGTCTATGAGGAGACCCATTGTTTTCTGGAAGACATTCACACTCGTAATTAAATCGTAAAGAAGGATCGCGCAGACGGATGGGATAGCATTATGGAACCCAATTCTTGGTGCTTTACGGAATGTTTGTCAAAGCCGCAGTTACGTAGACCGTGATTTTGGTCTCTCGTTTGAGATTGCTTTCTGTCTTTGCTCACCTTTCAATAGACGCTTGGAGTTTATCATCCTGTTGTCAATAATTGTGTCAATCCTAGTGTCTTGAAGTTGAAACTACCGTGGCAGCAAAATTACGACAATATATTCAACATGGTCTGTTTAACCCTTTTTATCTCTATGTATCTGATGCATTGATAAAACAAGTAGTTCTCTCTCGGTGAAAAATACGTAATAAGTGGTATAGTAAGATTGGCAAAGTTTTAATTTTATGGTAATGAACATATTCGCTAAATAAATGATTGCATCTTAATTTCAGACATCTCTCATATAATTTATTTAAATGAAATTTGGGGTATCTATGTCGGTTAAAAACGCGATGGAAATAGAACTATATTCTTAACCAAAATTTAATTTTTAGATTGGCATTTTCAAATATTACTTCTGTTTAGATAAACACCCGTGATAGTGTCTGAAATAATATCTGCGTCTCCTCAGTGGAATGATTTTCGATAATGGCACTGATGGTAACTATACTTATTTTCTCACTGTCCCTAATCTTGAAATCTGAAGAAGTTTGATTTGATTGATACTGTTATAATATAATATTTTAGCGACGTTTCCTCCATATGCTGAGAATATTACTACAGTGAACTATTTCTTTCTCCCTCACTCTCTCTCTCACACACACACACATATATATATATATATATATATATATATATATATATATGTCCGTATGTATATGTGCGTAGGTGTATATATACACAGGAGTGGATGTGAATATATATATATATATATATATATATATATATATATATATATATATATATATATATATATATATATATAGAAAGAAAGAAAGAACAGTAAGATATATAATCCGGTCTCCTCATAGATATTTTTATTTTTACAAAATAGTGCTCACTGTAAATTTACAGAGCAATAATATTATAAATTAACTGATTTAAAATAAGTTTTTCGCTACACCATTCTAACCATGTTTCAAAAATGGAAGCTAAAAGCTTCGAATTTAATTTTGTAATTAAATTAAAGACATTTCATCCTCAAGCGAATTTTGGAGTAAGTTATTTTTAAATTTACAGGGTTTTAAAGGCACAGCAAAAATCATAATTTACACTTTCCAAGGATACAGAGAAATACATTCATCCAGACAAGGTGTGGTTGCGTGTTCATTTTATTAACTTTTGTTGTATCACAGTTATTAGTTACGTTTGAAAAAGGGGTTATATTTAGGCAGGGGTAGGGATGTGTATTTCAATGAATTCTGACATCCGTTAAATGCATGTAGTCTGGATATTTTTTTTAAGAAAATCTTATTGTTAACAGCAAAAAATCTTACGGCATTTTTTCTATTTGTATACGTTGGGGATGTTTAGGTTAGAATACCTTTTATTTAAAATATTTTCACTTTTAATTTTTAAATATTTTAAAATGTTTTCACTTTTAATTTTTAAATATTTTAAAACATTTTCACTTTTAATTTTTAATAGACCATATTTATTTTTAAAAGAAGTAAATGTTTTAGAATTACTTCTAGTATGTAAAATTATTTTTTCATATCAAGTATAAGTATGTATATTTCCAGGTCACATTTTTTGTTAAATATTATATTTAAAGGTTACTTAAGTAGAAATTATGATAATGACGGCAAAAATAGCTAATTGATTTCTCTGATTTAGTACACTTTTATTTCTATAAACTTAGTAATATATTGTTTCTCATGTATGTAAAAATACATATTCTAGCTTTTCATATTAATTTCATTTTATTGTAGGTGTTTTATTGAATTCTTTTAAGTGCTTGTAGTACTTTGAGAGATGTGTTTAAGTTGGAATACGTTTTATTTAACTATAATTTTAAAAGATGTTTTGGTTAGAACTCGTTTTATTTAACTATGATTTTAAAAACAATTTTAAAATATTTTCACAGTTAATTTTAATAGAATATATATATTTTTATATAAAACAAGCAAATGTAACAGAATTTCTTACAGTATATAAAATGATTTTTTCACATTTAATATAAGTATGTATATTACCAGGTCGAACTTTTTGATTTTATTTTTAAATATTATTTAAGGAAAATATTTGACAATGATGGCACAAAATAGCTATTTCATTTCTCTGATTAAGTGATTTTTTATTTTTTTTATAAACTTAGGAAAATATACTTTCTCATGTATGCACAAAAGAATTCGGTCATTTAATGACCTACATATTCTAGCTTTTCATCATAATTTCTTTGGTATACGAATGATTCTGTGCGACATTTATTTTTTTAGAGAACACTTATGAGTGTTTCTACAGTTATATAATCTTTGTTTATCGTCATCAGTTTTTATTTTTTCATTGTCTAAATGTTTTTGGTTTTGGTTTAAGTGCTTATTTAAATATTAGCATTATGTTTCTTAATAATTTTTCTAAGATTTCAGTACAGCTGTAACTTAATTTTCGTGTATTTTTATTGAAAATAGTACTTAGTTTACTTTCACTAGGAACATCCTTGGCTATTAATGCGAGGATTTCAATTTGTTCTTTGCCATTTGGTTGGTGGGGGGGGGGGGCGTGTATCAAATTGTTTTTCTACTTCTGTTTTTTCTATGCTTTCTATTTTCATTTTTAATATAAGTTAGTTTTGGGTTTTTGTAGCCACTATCTTTTAGAGCTTTATTATAGAAATTAGTATGTTCATCGAAAATCTTGTCATTTCCTGAATTTGTACTTATGATTTTTTGGATAGATAAAGGTATATGTTTAATTATAGATGAGGGTGATTTGACTTAGGGTGTATATATAAAGGATTGGTATAAGGATTTTTATAAGGTGTGTTTGTATTTTTCTTTAAATCTAGTGTTATATCAAAGAAGTAAACTTTTTTTTTAATTTAGTGCTAACAGTAATTTTTAAGCCCATGCTTTTAAATTCTTTATATAATACCTTTCTAATTTTATCTATTTTGAAGTCAGTAGACTTTCTAATAACCACAAGGCCATCGTCTCCCTACAAACCAATGTCACTTATATTAATATCACGTTGTGCTGTAAGATTGTATGATATAAATAGACCTATGAGATCAGAAAACTCAGCTGAGTCTAGTGATCCCATTGTGATATCAAAATGGCCATATGAATTCTTTATCCATTGCTCACCTTTATGTATCAGTAGCGATTTTTTCGTATAAACAATTGTGACACTATTTGGCTTGCTAAAAAAGAAAGAAGAAAAAAAAGCGGTAATTAAATTTAGGTGATAAGAATCCATCACGAAAAGGACACTAAGTGGTGTTATTTTTCTGACAAGGACGAATGGTAAGATTAGTATGTCCATTTTCAAGAAAGGAAGATACTGGATTTAATCTGATTTATGTTACGGGGCGGGTGAAAATTTCAGGTTGGTCAAATAACCTCAGAGACAGAATTCTAAAGAGATAAAAATTAACTGTGTCGCAGAATTTCAAAAACAAAGATGCCGCTGACCACAATGAAGGAAAGGTTAAGTCTTTGTCTATATGTAGAAATCATTAAGAGGAGCATCTGTTTATCGTCAGACTGGCTAGGATAGGGAAACTATTTTATCGGATCAGTAATTGGCAACAAGAACGCAAATACGTTCACATGACCACCCACTTGATGCTGGCGAAAAGCTAATTGATGAATTCCAGGTAATACGGTTAAAAGATAAAGAGTCTAGGTGTGAGGTCTCCTTGAAGAGAAGAAGGCAAAGGAAAAGTGAAAAAAAAAAAAAGATAAAATTTTTTTTCTTTGAGCAAGATTTTTTAAACCGAGGCTAATTTGTCCACACCCACGCTGCTGAGCGCCCATTGGCTGAATGATAGCAGGAGTATTGGGTGGAGGTAATCATGTGAAGAAGGAGGGGAGGCCTGTTGCGCCCCTCTGAAGGGATAGGTGTGAGATGCCACTGTAAGAGAGAGAGGAAACACGTTGACACCCTCTGAGGGCATGGTGAGATACCAATATGAGAACAGAAGGATGTGGGAAGACGAAAGACTTCCAAAAATGAAAAATAATAAAAATTTTCCTGACCGAAACCAAATAAGTGTATTGTGGGTTGAGAATTATCAAGGAACCTCAAACCCCGACAAGCCCATCCCGGTTTTGGTCGGCGTCCATATAAGCAAAGTCGCAGCGAGCGAAAATCAGTTGGAGTTGAGTTGCAGTTTGGGTTGGAGACAGAGAGGCAAGCAGTAGCAGTGAGCTGAGCGCTCTGAAGATCCGCCTCGAAGAAGCTGACTAAGATTCGCGCAAATTCCGAACTCAATTTCTAACCAAGAACAATTTATTTTTTTGAAGATCGACTTAGACTCATACCACCAAAACAAGTTTTACGAATATCACCTGAAGATACACCAAGAACCAGTTTCTTAAAGAACAAACAACTTAAGATGTTAAGACTCGCCTAACAAACACAAAGTGTCAGGAATCTATATAGCGGGTTGGGAAGTAGACGCAGTCCTGTATTCAGCAACCATATATAAAATATTGTTATCCTTTTTTAACACATTTGAACTTTTCGAGTTATTATTTTATTTTTTTTTACATATACTTGTGCGATATCACCCATATTCGAACTCGGCTTGCATTACGGTCCGGCGCCTGATTGATTTCGTCTGCCTAAGATCAATTCACAAGGTGGGTTGGTTAGACTGGAAATCAAAACAGTTACTTCGGTAACCAGACGTTGGAAGCGAGCTGGGAACGACAAGGCTGATACCGAATCTAACCAGATTCCCATCCGAATCACCAAAAGGTTAGAACGTCACATTTGGTGCCGCAACCAATACCAAGCCAGTTGGTCGTCCCAGGACAGGATAGCACGACGGACGCAGCCAGGCAGACGTCACATTTGGCGCAGCGACTCCGGGGGGACGTAACACAATAATGTTCTTTTCTTCTTCTGTAATATCTGTGTATTGGGTGGCAAAGTCCAACGCATTCACGAACAGTTCTTTAGATATTGATTAGTAATTTTCAATATCAAACTGCATTAGTGTACAGTTGATTTTTTCCTGTAGATATGTAAACCAGTTTATCATGTCCTTGGTATTAATCCAAAGTTTCAGACTTATTTTTGCTTTATTTATATATATATGTACACGCGTCTATGTATGTATGTATGTACGTGTAAATATATACATACATATATATATATATGTATATATATATATATATATATATATATATATATATATATATATATATATATGTATGTATGTGTGTGTGTGTGTATATATAGTAAATTCAAACAAAATTCTCACTTGAATCATTTCCACAAGTGCTTTCACCCTGAAGATGACAACTGAAAATTGTCGAAATGCTTGGCCCAGTATCATCAAGTTCATCTGAAAACAACTCAAATTTAAGTATCATATTATTCAAAGAATTGATAGTAAGTTAATGTCTCCACTTCGTATTTATATAAGATCTATCCCTGATATTGAGAAATTTTATATATAAAAATAGCATATCATAAATAAATTAGCATATCTTTAAAAATAGCAACTTAAAACTATATTTGGTCATATATATATATATATATATATATATATATATATATATATTTCTTCATTTATATATATATATATATATATATATATATATATATATATATATATATATTGGGCGGCGGTTCCGGAGTACTTTGTAATGGTACTACATTCTTTTTCAACTTTTGTGTTTTGCCTGACATTCGAAAGTACACAAATTAATAAATAATCTGTACTTTTTTAAAACTTACTAATATGAAACAACTAATTCCAAAATTTGAAAAATTAATAAAATGTTTTAGACAGATATGTATATATAATGTATGTATAATATATATATATATATATATATATATATATATACACATATATATATATATATAATGCGAGATATTACTGTGCAAAATAAAGTCCACTTATAATTATAGTACTTTCTTTTTGTTTTCTACCATATTTGTTACCTTTATGAATATCATTTACATAGCTAAACTTCAGAGTCGGTTACCGTCCCAGGTATGACGAAAAACTTAATCCAGCAGGAAGGCCTGTGATGGGAACCTTTTGAATAGCATGGAACCACCTCTTAATAACTGCTGCTCCCATATACATACGTGGTCGTAGCATGTTAGGATCCCAGCTATGTCCAAATAATTAACACCGAAATTGGGCTTCATACGCTGTGAAAGTATAGATATAGATTTTTCATATTAAAAATGCCAGCAATACATTTTTGTAAATGAAATTACTAATGATGCCAATAAAATTATATTTCTGCATTAAATGACCCATAAATATTCGATATACCGTAAAACACAATAAACCGAAATCAAAGTCCGTTGCAGGTTTTTAAAATTTGTGGGGAAAATATTCGCTAAACTATGAAAATAGCCGTGTTATAATTCTATGACAGCTTAGCGTAAATTACAATTAAACTCAGCGGAATTATTGTTAAACATTTCAACATAATTCGGGTTAACAAAATTTTAGATTCTCTTCGTAAGAACAATAAATCAATCCGCTTTCTTTAATGTCAGACTTTATTTCCATTCTGCTTTACATTTACTTTTCATATTCATTGAGCTTTTTAAAGAAAAAAATATATTGCCATAATTTAATATACCGTTATTTTCTAACAAAGTTTTGAATAGAAAATGTATGTTTTTCAGGAGTTATTTAAAGCAAGACGTATTGGTTACTCGCAGTCATTACCAGATTTCCGTTAAAGTTTCCATTAATCCCGTCAATGTGGTATGATACAGCCAGTAATGTTACTATTACCACCGACAGCTAAAGAAAATTGTTTAAAATTCACAAATATTAACATGTTTAAATGTATCGAAAATATTTAAAAAATATTTTAATAATATTAAACAGTATATTTTTTATATCCTACGCATATTAAATCAAGCAAAATAAATTGAAAATACGACTGCAAAAAGCAGAGAAACTGGGGTGTGGCTATCATTACTAATATTGATTAAATCAAATTTGAATTAGAATCAAATAAACAGCTCGGTGATGCTTGCATGCGTGCATACGTGCGTATTTGTGATTTAGGTCCAAATATCAAATAAAATTGCATTAATTCCAGATTCGTTTTGGTTACTTGACGAAACCATGTTTTAAAAGTAGCAAATAAGAGAACAATTTCTTTTGCAAATGGAACACAGCTGAAAACTATATCGAAAATGAAAAACACAATCATAAAATCTCTCTCTCTTAATAACACTGGTGTTTTCATATATATATATATAAATACTGAAGCTGCTTTAAAATGAAACAAAACGGAAAAAAATATTATTTTTTACAATATCTTAAAAAATGTAGTGACTTCTTCTTGCGACCAAAGATATTCCCTCCCGTAAATGTCTGATGCCGGTCAAAATTGATGGAGTCACAGTTGACTACCATGACAGTTGACGGCGATGCCTGCCAGAAGTCTTCTGTTTTGTGCTCGATTCTTGCTTGGTAAAATGGGAAAAAAGTCCTTTCCATTTGCTGTCAAACCACGCCTCGTTTAAATCATCTGTCATGGTATCGGCTGAAATTACTTGTTGAGAAAGAAGTTTATAGTCACGAACAAAGACTGCAGAATACCCACCTCTCGACAAAGATTATATATGTTCATGTTTCTCTAGTTATTTCGAAAGTTATCTTTATTTCTGATTCAATTTAAGAAAGACCTACATTATTGTAGGTCATCCTTGGTGGTCTAGAAGAACGTAAATAGAAGAGTGAATTGCCGCTAATATATAGTAAAAATATTCAGACCGTCTCCAGGCATAAGCAGTAACGCGTTTCTATATCGACCAGGTTTAATGTCGACATTTGAGTTTTGTTATCGTTTGTCATTGAGGTGGAACGTACGAAATTCAGAAGTACACATAACTTGTTAGCTTTACCCACTGTTCTGGGGTTATAGTACTATGTAAGCTATTTAAATCACATCCGTAAATCTCTCCTATAATTAGCGCTATTTCGGATTTAAAACCAAAAGTTTCCGCAGTTGTTTCAGCATTGCACATTGTCCCGAAGTTCACGTGCATGGGAATATATTTATTATGGAATCGACGAACTCTCAAAATGTGATCCTATATCAGATAATATAGGAACGAATTTGAAGGTAGGAATCTTTGAGTGTAAGAGCATTTTCATTTTTGGCAATTTGCGCGTGCGAAGGCCTTCCTGTTCTGAGTCTCGTTCACACACTATCGAAAACGCAACAATGTTCCTAGGAGTCTCTGTTGAATCTTCAGTTTAAAAACTGAATAATGACGGATTATCTCTAAACACACAAACACACACACTAACACACACATATGTATATATATAGATATTTTTTTTTATTATGTTATAGTAAATATCTCAAATTCCGACACGAAGTAAGCTTTTAACGGTGTTGAATGAGACTGACGAAATTTATTTTTTCGTCGGTTGAAATAAGCTTATTCTTCATATGACGTGATTTTGGATTTTATTGTGTATTAATTATTTGCTCTGTAATAAGAAATATATTGAATTTTTTTGTGGAACAATTTTAATATTTTTATATTACTAGGATTCACTTAGGTTATATACCAACGGATTTATATATATAACTGCCTCAACAGGCCGACTAAATTTTACTATATGTTATAGATTCAGTTAGACAATTTGAAATTGAGATTATTTTTTTTAGAGTGGGGGCTTACACTACTGAAAAATCGGTAGTCCATATTTTTTTTCAAATGTCTGTTTTCTGGACACACAAACACACGCACAAATATGTATATAACAGTTGAAATAAATGTATAACCGATTATAAAATGACTATATCTTTCCCTTATTATTTATTTATTCATATTGCTCTCTATACGAATTTATACATTGACGTCACATTATGAATTTAACTTTTTAATAATAAAAATACCACATCGTAATAATCTCTACCATCTACGGATTTTGTATATATATATATATATATATATATATATATATATATATATATATATATATATATATTAAAAAGAAGAGAAGAGAGGTAACGCAAAAGTTTTTGTGTGATGTGGATTTCCTTAGAAAAAATATTATGCTTTTTTGCCATAATTTTACTACACGTGTTTCTGCTCTCGCGACCGTCTTCAGGTAAAAGCGAAGAAAAACAAAGCATAATATTTTCTTCTAAGTAAATCCACATTACAACCAAAAACGTTTCTCTCTTCTCTTCTTTTTAATATACATACTTTTCTCTCGTTGGAACCAATACAACCTCTTTCTGTTATATATATATATATATATATATATATATATATATATATATATATATATATATATATATATGAGTGTGTGTATGTGTGTGTGTGTTTATAAACTTCTAATGTAGTCTATCGTTAAATTCGAAATGCCACAAATTATACTAACAATTATTTAACAAGACAAACACACACCAAACATGATTTCACATTGAAAATCACACAATAGAAAAATAAATATACCAGAACTTTCACTTCTCCCATCCATATCACATTCTATGATGAAAATTTAATAAACTTTAATTGTGAAACGTTTCCTGTCCTTTATCTATCGGTTATATATATATATATATATATATATATATATATATATATATATATATATATATATATATATATATATATATATATACTTACATACATTGCGTTTTGTTCTTTCTGATGCCTCGTTCGTGTTCATATAATCTTTTATTCATATCTCTTGAAATTTCTCCAATATAGTGTTTCTGGCAATCCCTGCAGTTGATAGAGTAAATCCCTCCTTTAACTTTTGTTTTGAAATGATTAAGTTTTTTTTTTATTGTTTTGGATGTATCTGAGAAACATCAATAAGTTTAAATAAAAGATTATATGAACATAAAACAGACATTTTAATAAAATGACTGAAAACCCATTGGCTGTTCACCGTAAGGAAACTGACTATATATATATATATATATATATATATATATATATATATATAACTATACTGTATTATATACTGACTATATATATGTATGTGTGTGTGTGTCTATATATATATATATAGATAATATTAGTGATAAATATACATATATATGCAAAATCCACAGGTGCATATACACACATGTATATTTTTTGAATAAAAAATTCCGAGAGGATAGAATCCAGGTAGAACTCAATGTCCAGGACAGAGTAAGGATATAATAAAAAGGCTTAAACACTAATATTCCATGGTCATAATTTATTCCATTGGATTCGTAAATACGATCCAATTCATCAGACCTACAAATTCAAAAAGAAAACAGAAAAAAAACTACTCCGGAAATAAAAATAGAATTTACAGAGAGTGTAATTATGAGAGTGTGGGACGAATATTAGTTCATAAGAGAGGGGTTTAACAAAGAGGGTTATTTAAAAACTAGGTGTGAGTGGAAGGGGGAAAAATGATTGTTGTCGGATGTCTAATACAATAAAGATACATTTCGTGGTGACATATACACACCATGGCCGATCAAATCTTAAAGAAGGAGGGAGAGGTAAGGAAAGAAGTGGTGGGGAAGAAAGATGGGTCGGGTGAAATTAAAATTGAAAGGGACGCTGTGTAATTGAGAAAATTTGACAAAAATAATATCGACTGCAGGTTACAAATCAAATATAAACAATAAATATGACGATTATCTAATCTAGCGAGGACCTATATTTTTGTTCAAAACGCATGCAAATCCACACATACACAATAACTTATACACGTATATACATACACATCGCCGTGTACCTACATACACACATACATATACCCATAACACATACACATATATCCACATATTCACACAAATACACACATACATATACATACACACACACATATACATACATCTGATTCAATATCTCTGATACTAAGCGCTTTCTAATAATTACCGCGCATACGATATACAAATAATTACACCTACATATATACATATACACATACACATATACACATACACACACACCTCCATATATATATATATATATATATATATATATATATATATATATATATATATATATATACATACACATATACATACATATACACGTACACATATACACATACACATACATACATATATATACATATATACATACACACACATACATATACACAAACATCTACACACATAAATACATGTATATACTAGACACACACATACATACATATATATATATATACATATACATATATATATATATATACATACACACATACATATACATGTACACACATACACACATATACATACATATATATATACATACACACACATATATACACATATATCCACTTATACCATATACACACATTTTCCACATACATATACATAAATACACATGCACCCACATACACATATATACATACACACACATACAAAAAACAGATATATATATATACACACACACATATATATATATATACATACAAAAATGCACACACACATACCTACATATACACACATACATCCATACACATCCACTCCTTACACATTTACACACACATGTACATATGAACATACGCATACATGCGCATAAACATATATACCTAAAACCATACATTTCTATACAATTAAACAAAAAAACAATGTATCCCTGTATCTATCCGTCGAGCTATACATAGATACACATATACACGAACATATATACCCACATACACACATATATATACACATACACGCATACACATACATATATATGGGTACATATATACCAAAACATACGCACACATATATATATATATATATATATATATATATATATATATATATATATATATATATATATATATATATACACACATCCCAGCATATATATACATCTACATATACCTACATCCATATACGTATACATGAATATATACATATACACACATATCCATACATATACATACATATACCTAGTTTAATGCTAACCATTTGGTTGAACGGAGGTGTATACCAAATGATGTTTCTTTTCCTGTTTTTTTTTTCTTTTGGTTATTGCAATTGTCCCTATATTTAATGTTGGCATTTTTATAACCACTATTTTTTAGGGCAGTGTTGTAGAAGTCATTATGTTGGTGGAAATGACTTCTACAACACTGCCCTAAAAAAAATAGTGGTTATAAAAATGCCAACATTAAATATAGGGACAATTGCAATAACCAAAAGAAAAAAAACAGGAAAAGAAACATCATTTGGTATACACCTCCGTTCAACCAAATGGTTAGCATTAAACTAGGACAGAAGTTCTTAGCTCTAATCGATAAACACTTTCCCACCAAAAGTAGGCTTAGTAATATATTCAATAAGAACACACTAAAATTGAGTTATTGCTGCACTGAAAATCTAGAAGGTATAATAAGAAGACACAATAATAAAATCCTGAACAAACCGCCTTACCTGAATAGTTTTAATAACTCTACACTTAAATCAGATAACGATAGGGAAAAATTATGCGATTGTAGAAACCCGGTGGACTGCCCATTAGAAAATAAGTGCTGCATCAAATCTGTGGTATACCAATGCACTATATCATCCACGGAGAACCCTAACAATAATATGATATACATTGGGTGCACGAAAAATGCCTTTAAAACCAGATGGAGGCAGCATAAATGCTCCTTCAACAACATAAACTTTAGACATCAGACCTCTCTATCTAAATATTTTTGGCACCTGAAAGAAAAAAATAGGACACCTAAAGTAAAATGGAAAATCATTAACAGGACTAGAACTTGCAAAACTTGGGATGACCCATGCACTTTGTGCCTCCATGAGAAACTACACATTATTAAGCTCCTAAACAATAAAAACCTATTAAACAACCGGCAAGAATTAACGGTTTTCTGTCGACACAACCGAACTTACGCTCTGAATAACTAGCCTAAAACACGCATACAAAAAAATAAATTTTAAAATCCATAGCCCATATACATAGTTTTAATTAGCTACAAAAATTGATAACCCTTTATGAAGTCGTCAAATAACAAAAGTTACGGGCTTTTCATATACACAAATCCCTTTCATAAAGAGATATAATAAAAGAATAAAATAAAAATAAATTAATAAATCTCCGTAGACCATCAAGCCAGACTATGCGAAAACTTCCTCCGTCGTAAATTTAGCCACCCCCACCTTACCGTGACCCGACATCTATGAAAGCAACTCTATACTGATACAAATTATTAACACCTCACCCCTGCCGATTCTAAACAATCCGCCCTTGATGTTACCATGGAAATTTTTGATTTCAGTTCTGACCATACTATTAAAACTCGTAAATTTCAGAAATAAGTCATTCCCAAAATATTTCGCTTGAAGATGGAACAGAGCCTACTTTAACTCAAGTTAATTCAAATATTATTCTGAAGTTTTCGGCTCTTGTTTTGAAACATGAGACCTCTTATGTAGCGCGTTGGAATCATATTTTTAAATAAATAATTATATTTATGCTCTACTTTCGTATCGAGCACTATTTTTTAAAAATAATTACAAAAATACTAAGGAACTTTGGATTATTTACCAAACCAGTTTCTTTCCTATTTTCTACAATATTTTCTCACACATATATATATATATATATATATATATATATATATATATATATATATATACACTTATACCCACATACATAGAAATACGTACATATACATACATATAAATTAGAATTTAAGAACTAAATAAGTAAAATTTCAACAATTTGGGCGTAAAAAAAATACACATAGCGCATCACAAAAACATACACAATGCTCTATATAGAGATAAACAAAATAAACATAATAGTCATTCCGTTAAAATGTCATGCCCGATGTTTTGAACCAAGATGGAACTGACATAAGTGACAGAAAGTTACAAAACGGTGTTTATGTTTTGAATCTTTTCTTATGTCTACATTTAGAAAATATCTCATTACGAAGATTCAACAGTTCATCTTGATTTTTATCTTTGATAATAACATTTTTTCCGCCAAGCACAGATCACACCTATCACGGAAGTTATTAGGTGTTTTGGCTCTTGATAGGTATCTCCATTTTAAAAGTGGGGTTAACCCCTTATCCACCAGATCCCAGTAGTGTTTGGATAAGGAAGTTTGACTTCTAAGGCATCTATATCTAAAAGAGTGTCTATGGTTGTATAGACGCTACTTCCAATTACCGGCGGCTATACCTATATATCTTTTTTTCTCGTTTATATTTTCCTCGGGAAAGATTGTTGCCTCATATATTACATTTTTATAGTTACATTTACCCCCGATTGGACAATGATCTTTATTCCTACAATTGCAGGTAGGGTTACTCGATTGAGTTACATTACAATGGTAGTTTCTAAGTATTCTGCAATTATGGGAAGATATGATTTTCTCCATATTTCTAACGCATGAGTAACTAATTTTCAGAGTCTTCCTATTGAAAATTTTACTTAATGGATGTTTACTGTGAAAATGTTTATCAATTAATTTCAGAAAAAAACTTCCTATATCAATGTTAAAGAGCTTGCAATATGGTGGGTTGAACCATATTACCTTCCTCTTTCTATTTTTAGATCTGATATTATTCTGATATCATTATCTAAAAATGCGAGCTAGCATCCTATTGGCAGTTAAAATCGTCGTTAAATCTGGCGTGCTTGCTCTAGATTGGCTTCTTTTCTTGAAAAGTTCAGGTCGGTAGACAATAGAGATGAATAAATATTCTGTTTAATAAATAAATGAATCATCTACTTAAATATAAATAAATTAATCCGTTACTTTTTTATAAATTGCTTTTCCTACTTTAGGATAAGTAAATGAATAGAAACGAACTTTAGAGAATCAGGGAAGGTTATGTTTTATGAGGGATAATTTGATCGGCGACGCACTCTGTGTTTGAGTCCGTTTAGAGCACGTCAGATTTAACGACAAAGGAACTTAGGTTAGAATCCTGCCGAATAGCACATATCTGTCTTTAATAAAAAGAATTATCTTATATTCCATTCGGCAAAGGAAAATAAATAAATATACAGTTTAATAAATAAACTGTCGAATTAAAAAATAAAATATACATTACTTCTTCATGTGTGTCTGTGTATCCTAGTTAAAGACGAAAGATATGATGTGACGAAAGAGGCCCTGGATGGAGTGTGGACATGTTTGTCAATACCAGTTACATCCAGATTTTCCCCTTTAGCAGCGGGACAAATTGGTCTGTATACGTCAGGCATCTCTGCTATTGGTCAAGATCCGGGTCTTTTTAAGATGCCTCATACCAATAAAAGCAACGGGGAACTGTTTGCTGGCATGACACGGAGTCTTGTGACGTTAGACCTGTGAGCATTTTTTCCTAACATTGCTGTTGTTTCCGAGGCAGTGTAATTTATGGTACCTCCCGTTTCGTACCCCTTTCTTCTTATTACACCCGTAGTAGCTGAGAGAGAAAACGGTTAGGTGTTTGCACCCCCCAATCTCAACACACACTTTGCTTACATTACAATATATAATAAAAAAATATATTAACATCCTGACTATGAAACCTCATGTTAGATAAAAAAAAAGATAGTAACAAGATATTTACTTATTTATATCTCTTGACATGAAATTATACTTCTATGTTACAGACGAAATATTGTTTGAAGATCTCACCATTTCTATAAAAGAAAGCCACGACAATAGGAAAGCAAACAGGTTTGGCGTTCAGGAAATATTGAGTATTCTAAACTTAAGACTGGAAAAGGTTTTTAATGCGCTTCACTCTTTCAATAAGTGTACTTTATCAAGAGGGTGATCACGCCTACTTTTTTAAAAAAGCATTTTCAGCACGCATGCGCAAAGAATAGTAATTAGATTCCGCCCAATGTGAAACAAGTCGTGACGAAAGATAAAAGCAATTGATGAACGTTATCATTAAAAGACAACAATGAAATTCCCAACGTTATAACCATTGGAAACAAAACTGAAATAAACGATAGCATGAAAAAACAGTGTTAACCAAGATTTGAAATTCATAACATCATTCAATTATAATTACCTTGTTCACAGCTGAGTTGGGTAAATACTCGTGCTATTCGCTCGCAATATATATATATATATATATATATATATATATATATATATATATATATATATATATATATATATATTGAACAATAATAAAATATTAAAAAATCAAAATCTTCAGATATACTGGGTTGTAGATTAATATTATTTCGTTTTTATTATTATTATTATTCCATTTAGATTCCTCGACTAGTTTCGGACAAAATAGTCATCATCATGAGAAGAAATATTTCTGCTTGCTAGTAGCAGTAAACTATGGAAACGATATATATATATATATATATATATATATATATATATATATATATATAAAATTTGTTAGCTGCTGCTAGTTAATGTTAAAAGTTCTTCGCTATGAATTGAACCTCTGGTAACCGGTATGGCTTATATCCCGTATATAATGCGTAAAAATTACCTTTCTCCGCCGCCAGTGCAGATGGCTTAAGGGTGAGTAACTTTCGATCACGGCTTGAAGCATTCGAATGTCCTGAACCACTGATGATTTTTGATACAGCAAAATAGCTTGTCTGTGAATATATATATATATATATATATATATATATATATATATATATATATATATATATATATATATATATATATTAGCTTAAAAGCCGCTCTATCGGGCGTCATTTAAGATTGCTCAAGCGGATGTCTCATAATTGGACTTTCAGTCTGTTCAAGAGTTTGACAGTCGCCAAGTATTTGCATATTATCGGCAGCTGAAGCTTTCTCGTCTGTAATTTGATCTGGCTTTTCATTTGCACGAGAATTTCTTTGCCTCGTTTCAGCCTTGGATCTTTTGAATTGCAATCTGGTCCTCCGTTAGAGGAGATTTCTTTTTGCGAGGCATACGGTTACCGTATGCTATAGGTACAACAATAAACTACAGAAGTACTCAAAACTGATCGCAGCATTTAAGTATTGCATTAATATTTAAGCTTACCTTTTGAGATTTCAAAGATATTTCTTCAGCCGCCACTAAATTTAAAGACCATTCGATGTACGTCGGTCCTTACTTTCCGTACAAACAATTATTTTTATTTCATGGATTGCTTTCGCTGGATTTCGTAATTAATTTCTATTATTCTCAAATTTATTTCCAATTTAGACAAATTGTTATCGTACAAAAAATACGCCAAAAAGAATCACGTTAAAAATTCGCCGAAAACAATCGCAGTAATGAAACGTTGGGATTCCAAAATTTCAGGATTGTTGGTTTGGATTGGGTCTGGAATATTTTTCATTTGCACACGGAGTCGGCCTGATTTCAAAATGGTATGATATGCGTTGGGCTAAGGCCACGCGGGTTAAAGTTGAAAAAGTGTGACACACTGACATTTGCGTTCATTCATATATATATATATATATATATATATATATATATATATATATATGGGATAATGTTCTCAATATCAGAGATAGAGCGTGTGTAAATATAAAAGTGAACATAGAAGTCAACACTTAGAGGCGACAGTCTGTTTCATGCTAGATGAAATCGTCAGGCCTGACGATTGCATCTAGCATGAAACAGACTGTCGCCTCTAAGTGTTGACTTCTATGTTCACTTTTATATTTACACACGCTCTATCTCTGATATTGGGCACTTTATTCCATAAATATAGCACACCATAAGACTATATTTCTTCATATATATATATATATATATATATATATGTATGTATGTATGTATGTATGTATGTGTCGACACTTGGAGGCGACTTCTTTGTTCACTTATATATATATATATATATATATATATATATATATATATATATATATATATGAAAAATAAAACATTAGAATGTTAGGAAACAATATTTTCAATTAGCTGAAAATAACCGTATACGTATCTACATTATTTCTTAATTGTTTCTAGAATAATTTGAAGTTTAACCGTCACCGCCTACCAATAGCCGTTAGGATAATAGAATACACATGGCTACCCATAATGCATCAGCATATACAAATAGTTGAGCCAGCATAAATGAACTGAAGTATGCGTTATGTGGCCATTGTTAAATGTAATTGGCAGAAATGCCCAATAAACAGAATTAACAATGTTTGCAATGAACAATGATAGATTAAAGAAAAGAGCAGGATAAAAATTATTATAAACAAACAATATATGCAATACAGAAGTAGGCTAAGCAACTCTAACAAGGTAAAAAAGTTCACAAACTAAGAATAAGTTATACCTGATAATTGGCTCCCAGACAGTGATTTGAATTTTTGTTGGAAGTTGTTTCATTGGTTGGTTTTAACCAATGAGAATGTGGTTAATGCTGATAGAAAATTGAATAGAGGGTTATACAGTAGGAGTGGGTGAAGCTAGGGTTATATTAAACCCGATTTTTCGTATATCAATCGTAAAGATCTCATAGATCATAACACGTTTAATGCATTTTCAGCGTTATTAAGTCAAAACTGCGATCGGAATATTTCAGTGACACAAAAATTGTTGAGTCTGTTACTTAATATTATATCTCCTCCATGTTTTTAGCTTCTTTTCTCTAAACATCGGAAATGATTTGCCAGTATAATTTGGAGGTCATTGATTACAATGCATTTGGTAGGCTTCTGTTTCTGGTTAAAAAAAAAAAAAAAAAAAAAAAAATAAATAAAAAAAACAAACTTTATTTAAATTAAATTTACTAATTAAGGTAGGCTTAATGCAAAAATCAATTGTGCAGACGTTAACCGTGAAGGTGCATTTGGTTTATCTCAAATAAAATAGCATTTTCTAATGTCTCGGTGTTATCGATTAGACATATGTCAGGCGAGAAACATTTCTTAATACTCTTATATAGTTTCTATAGTTTCTATTCGATAAAGATTATCTGCGTCAGGTGCATTGTATCTGCTGCAGGGTAAACAACTGTATTAGCATAAGCTATTTATGATAAAGCAATATGTTACTTGGAATGTTATTTAATACGTTCAACATTTTCAAACAATCACTTTTCAATTGTCTCAAAATTTATTATGTTGGTAGGAAGAGGTAAATGGTGAGTGTTGTGACGTAGCTATTGTGTGACTAGATTTCAAACAATTTTTGACGTTATTTTGTCCGTGTTTGAGAAATAACTTTCGTCATTTAAGAAAGTTCATTAAAATTAATCGCCACAAAACTTCCATTTGTTTTAATATATTTGCATTAAAAGATTAGCCGCCAAAATACACAGAATATAGGTTTGCCTATCACCCCGTTCATACTCCTTCCCGGTTTTTTGAACAGGAGGATAATTTTAACTCTTGTTTCCGGTTTAAGATTGGGTTTCCGGTTCTTTCACCACAGTACAGGGTGCGATGGATAAATTGTCGTCTAAATTGCACACGAAAAGAAAATATCACTGACATGTTATTTTAACATATATATTTACCGAAATTACACAATAATTTGTTGAAATATTAAAGAGTGAATTTATTCAATAAAATCGAATTTAATATGTATATATTCCTCTTTTCATTATCATATTGTCTTGTTACAATGTTGAGCGATATTACCTCTAATGGAACATATTCTACAGGCTGTGATGGATAAATTGTTGTCTAAAGCACCCTAAAATGAATAGAACACTGACATCTCATTTTAACAGATATATTTACGCAAAATATCTTAAAATACTAAAGAGTAAATTTATTCAATAAAATTGCCATTGGCGTTAGCCATGGCCTCCGGGCGATTACGGAATCCCCTGCATTTTTTCTGAACAGTCTCCTTGTTTTTATGTTTGGTGAATTCTGTCATAATTTTTGCCTTCAGTTCATCTTTGGTGTCATAAGGAGATTTATTGGCCTTTCGCTCAATTGCACCCCACAGATAATAATCAAGGGGGTTGTAGTCTGGGGAGTAAAGTGCCAAATATAAGGGGTGATGTGGTCGCAGAAATTGTCTGAAAAATATGACTGGTTTCTCCTGCTTGTGTAGCATAGTAAAAAGTGCTGTTGCCAGGCATAGGCTCTTACACCAGCCACCTTCTTGACGCAGGACAGCCCAAACAGGGTACGATGGATAAATTGTCGTCTAAATGCCGCAAAAATGAAAATAACACTGGCATCCATTTTAACAGATACATTTACCAAAATTACACAAAAACATCCTGATTTACTAAGGAGTCAATTTACTCAATAATCTTTGCCATTGATTTCAACCACGGATACTATACGACTTCGTAATCCCTTGCAACTCTTCTGGACGGTCTCCTTGTTTATGTTGGAGAATGCTGCCATAATCCTTACTTTCAGTTCACTTATATTACAAGGAGTTGTGTACTTTCCTAATCACCATTACACTCATCCAACTCTTTCTGAATCCTACGTAATGCCTTCAGCTTGACACCCAATTATTCTGAAATGTTCGTATTGGAGCTTCCGGCGCGAATGCCAAGTATTAGAGCAGGCCGTATCCAAATTTCTAGCGGGGTGAATTGCGTCATCTTTTTCTCACAGACGGTGCTCAAATGACCCTACTATACTGTGCAGTTGACAAAATAGAATATAAACGCGACAGTTTACCCCCCCACACACACACATACATATATATATATATATACATAGATATATAGATATATATAAGGATATCGGTGCTGTGGATTTCACTGATTAAATACCGATTTTCCAATAATTAATTTTTTACGAACAACAGACGCTAGATTTCTCAATTATTTTTGCACAAGTATTTTTAAAAATTCGAACTCCGTAATTTAAAGGATTTGGATGTTGATCAAATATTCACATTTAATATGGGTGTATAATAGAATTTGAGCTAAAGTTTAGCTTAATACCAGGAAAAAACATAAACCAAGTCTATTTACAAACATACTTCCTCCAACAAACCAACAGTTGTAAATAATCAATCACATTTTTGCTAAATAGCCATCAGGATTATCCCTAATATGTGAAGGATCAGTCACATATATACATAACACATTATGTAAAACCCCAGTGGAAGTGTATTGGCTTATGATTTTAATAACACATTGAAGCGTGAAACAGTCACTATGCCATGTTGATTCCTGTGTTTGCACTGTCTACATATGGCTATTTATATTTTAGCGACTTGAAACTTAGATTAGACAAAAGGTTCCTGCGAATATAAGACATTTAATCTCAGATTGCACAGCAGAATATATGAACGATTCGTCCACTATCTTGTGCAGAACTCGGTCCTCTCAGCCTTTGCGACTATTAGAAACAATCTACATAAGTTACGTCAACCGCCTTTGTGCAGACAGTAAAAGCATTTTTCCATTTTATATTCTCATGGAATCCCTAACATAAGCCTTTTTACTCGTATATTTACCCGTTTTTTTCCCTTCCCCTCATTTTATTAATAAGTTTTATTAATATATTTTAATTTAGCCATGGTTCCTTTTTCTTCTCATATTTTCTCGCAATGCGAATTGTGTTTTCTTGGTCAATTAATATTTACCAACATCTTCTTGGCCAAATAATATTTTCCAACTTCTGATGATGCGTTGCTCGAAAGAGATCTCTAAAAAAAGAAGAATCCTTTCCTGCTGTTTTTTAATTTCAGTATATGTTCTGTGCCATCAGATTTCTGTTTACATACATACATATATAAATATATATACATTATAATAAAGAGAAAGAACAGTAAAATATATTATCTGGTGTTCTCATAGATTTTTTTTATTATTTTAACAAAACAGTGCTTAATGTAAATTTACAGAGCATAAATATTATAAATTAAATGATTTAAAATATGGCTTCTTCGCTATACAGGAATTACCATGATTCAAAAAGAGTTTAAATTGAATATAACGTATTATGAACAAACGCCCCTTTTAGAAAGAATCTTTATCTATACAAGTACGAATTTAAAAGCACAAAAATGCCGAAAAACATTTTCTACGTTGAATGGATGTCAAAATTCGAGGCAAAATGCACCCCTACTCTACCTAAACTTAATCTCTTTTTCGAACTTAACTCATAATTGATACAATAATAGTTAATATAAATGAACACGCTACCCAAAACTTATGAATTGTATGTGCGTTTAAAACTCAGTAAATTTCGATATAAGTTATTCGAAAATTCCCTTGAGGAAGCTAATGCTTTATATTTAATTATATAGTTAAATTTGAAGTTTTAGCTTCGGTTTTGAAACATAGTAATTCCTGTGTACCGAAGAAACCATATTTTAAATCAGTTAATTTATAACATATATATATATATATATATATATATATATATATATATATATATACGCTTTGGCTAAGATAAGTGTTCCTTTTGTCCTTCCTCATTATGTGGTCTAGAAATTTCAACAGTCTCTTCCTGATGTTAAGTATAAGTTACATTTTTGTTCCCATTTTTTCTAAATCTTCGTTGTAGCTCACACGTTCAGTTCATGGTACCCGCAGCATCTTTCTGTAGAAACATATTTTTCTTGCTTCAATTCTCTTCTTCATCTTTGAAGAAATTGTGCAGCATTCACAGCTATAATGTACGAAAGACATCACGTATACAATATACTCTTTCCTTTGTATTTAAAGAAGTTTTTCTATCGTTTAATGCTCTGTATACCTTTTGGAATGCATCTTTGATTATCTAAATATGTCTTCGGATTTCGGTGTTCCATTTTCCGTCCTCTGTTAGGACATTTCCCAGGTATTTATATGGTTGATTTTAGTATTTGTATTTTGGGCTCATCCTTTTGCTAATAACTATGCATTCTGTCTTCTTGCAATCAATGTACACTTCTCGCTTTTATTCACGTCATTCTGTAGGAGCCCTTTTCATCTCTGTTATTAATACTTTGTCTTCTGCAAATCCGATGTAATGTATATGCATACACCTGTGTTCACCCTCACAGTAATATGATTGGCTGGTGTCAGACATAAATACAGGCTGATGTGGAGGGACAACTGTTGGCTACCCCTACTGTCTTCGCCTATTGCCTACCACTACGATGAAGACAAGTCCATTACGGTTACCTTCTAGATTGTCCTACTCGGTTATAGTAGTCGAAAACAACTTTCCTACTTCGAAGAAATATATCGCTTTCCGGGACATATCAAAATCTTTTATTGCTAAGATTGTAAGCGTTAAGACTGAGTCCTGGTAGAACATATAATTGTCCCAGAATTACCTCGCTGTATCGGTTGAATAAGTCCAGAGAGAAGACACATGCTTGTTTTCATCCCTTGTTATCTCCGTATATCTTTTGAACTCCTTTTCTTTACAGTTACAGGTCGTAGCTTGTAAAAGTTCAGATAATAGAAAATCATATCTCTAAAAGAATAAAGAGAAAAGGAGAACTTATTCGACGCGTTTAGTCTTCTGATGGACTTTATCAAGGAAAATGTAAGGGTTTCGTTTGGCAACAAGAACTGAAAATTTGGTTAGATTTCCATAATTTTAAAATGTAAGTACACTCATAAATATACAGCAGGCTAACCTAATGTCGAGGGAAGTGATGATGGATGCTAAATGATGCAATTTAATGTCTAACAAAGGCAAATGAATGAATGTCGTTCTATAAATTTTTCCTTTTCAAGCAGATGATAAAACACGTCCTCTAAGATAAGTTTACTATTGTTTTTATTCATATACGAGTGTGTATGCGTCAGGGAGAAAGCTTGAGATATTTTCAATTAAATTAGGCTAATATTGCTATTATAATTTTCTTTTCTTTTTGTTCGGCCTTAATTTTTATTTGCTTTTTCTCTTCTACACGTATCTGGTGTTTTTATTTTCTTTCCTACCTTTTTTTCGCATCATGAATTTCCTTTTCACGAAAAGTATCCCCTACATCTACAGGTGACATATCCTGTATCTTTTCAGAGTGTCCTTAGTGTGGCTTTGGGCGCAAAGATCCAGTCAAACAAAAGAGACATCTAATTGCAGTGAGTGCATCTTGAAACTATGAGGGAGGATAACTCCACCGTGAACTTCCGGTAAGTTCCAGGCACCTTCACAGTCTCACGAATTAAGGTATTCGCTAAATACAATAAGATTCAGCTTTTTTAGAAAGTTTAGAAGTGACGAGGAATGACAAGACGAAATCTTATATTTCGGGATGTAGTAGAAGGTAATAAGGTAAGTCGAAGATTGCTATTCCACCAGGAATTAAAGCAATAGTCATACGCAAAAGTCGAATGGTTACAATGTTTGATTTTATGAGATATCAACCTTTGCCGGGTAAGTTATTCGCGAATTTTCGTATGGACAACTCAATAAGGATAAAACTCACTAATCGGCAATAATGGTCACGAAAGAGCAAGTTACACAGACGCTTGAATTATAAACGTTTTTTTTTTTTTTTTATCTTTTCTGTTTGCATTTCGAAAAGCAGTGTCCTCCCGTAATACCGTATACTGGTTGTAGGGGACGTATAACTCCGCGACAATAATTATTAGGTGCAAAAATAATGTCGGTTTTTGACGTTAAAAATACGTCAAAAACCGACATTATTTTTGCACCAACCTAATATAAATCCACTAACATACATACATACATACATACATATATATATATATATATATATATATATATATATATATATATATATATATGAAGAAATATAGTCTTATGGTGTGCTATATTTATGGAATAAAGTGCCCAATATCAGAGATAGAGCGTGTGTAAATATAAAAGTGAACATAGAAGTCAACACTTAGAGGCGACAGTCTGTTTCATGCTATATGCAATCGTCAGGCCACGAGTGCTGTTATTTTTCTCGGCTATTTATATATGTGTATATATGTGTGTATATACATATGTGTACATATGTGTGTATATATATGTTTGTATATATGTGTGGGCGCGTTTATATTTGTGTGTACATATTTGTGCATATATATGTGTGTACATATGTGTATATATATATATATATATATATATATATATATATATATATATATATGCATATATGTGTGTGTATATATATATATATGTGTATGTGTGTATATATATGTTTGTGTATACGTGTGCATGAGAATCTAGAGACAGTAATCTTGAGTAAAATTTTGAGTTTGTGGTGAAATTTAGATTAAATATGTATATAGATAAGCTAAACAAGAAGCAAATTGTGTGCAGTGTTTCACGAATGTTTTTTTTTATAGATCTGTGTAATGAGTGTCTAGATAATTGAGTTAGTAAAACACAAGACATGTCTGGGGATTTCTTACCTCGAAGTTTTATTGCGTGCTACATGATAAATATTGCAATTATGGCCTGAAAAGTAAAAGAGATGAAGTTTTCGCTGACGCACGTTTTAACGACCTGCTTTTGTGAACTGCTTATAAGTATGTCACGTGTTTGTGTGTGGAGTAGAAAAGTGAGGTCGATTCTCATTCGTTTCGAATGAATGTTTAATGATAATTGTAATTGCTAATATTATTTTAATAATTTCTTTGACACTCTAATTAATATTTATTTTCAATCATTTCACCCCAAGCAAGGCGGGACGGCCACTAGTATGCAGGGGATTACAGCGATCGAAAGTGATGGAAAAGACTGAGAAAAGGGAGGACTGAGGAAAGTACAAAATACGACGAGATTCAAGAAGACGATTAACGTTGAGCAAGTTAACAGAATGGAGTTTTCCACGGGCATGTAGTGTGAGAAAAGTAACTGTTGGGGTAGAAATGATGGTTGCATTTAGATATTTCAACAACAGACGAGTTGGATTTAAAAGCCAATCTTGTTGCACGCTTCAATTCATGTACTCGGGGCACCAGAGGGAAAAAAAGCTTGTTAGAGTTGATATGAAAATATTTGTAGATAACGTCGGTTAAAAAGTGACTGAAGTCGTAATGCTAAGTTATTATCTATTACAGATCCTTTTTTTGATTGTGTCAAAAACCTCGAGATGAATAGCAGGAGCACCAGACGAGATATGGCAGCGGTATTCAGTGCATGAGAGAATGGTAGATTTGTAAATGTGAAAGATGGACACTAAGGAGAAAAGAACTATGGACAGGACAAGCTATTAGAGACAATAACGCGTCAAAAACGTTGACTCAATATCCAAAAGAGTAAGGTTATAGATAAATGCGCCTTCTAAATTCTAAACAAAGACAGCGGTAAAATATCGTTAGTTACAAAGAAAACAATGTTGATCTAAAATACCAAAGCTATCTTCACTTCTATGGGCAAATTCCTTACAAATGAAGAAGAATCTCGAACAAAGAATCTTCGATCCATGTCATTTTTAGCATCCTTTTTTAGAACCACATTTCTGTTGCTTCAAGTCTCATCTTCATCTTTGAGGAGATTGTCCAGTATATACTGCTTCGTAGGTGAATAGATATGATGTAACAATTCAGCACTAATTCCTTGTTTAGCTAATTTTCTCTATTCATTTTACTCTGCTTATCTTTTGGAATGTTACATTTGCTATCCGAATATGCCTTCGGATTTCAGTGCCACAGTTTCCCTCCTCTGTTAAAACACTTCCTCCATGATTAAATTTCTGTAATAGTTTGATTTTGGTATCCATTGTTTTGCAGTTCGCAATTTGGACTCATCCTTTTGCTAACAACCAGACATTCTGTCTTCTTGCAGTTGATGTTTAATCCATTCCTATCGTTTTCCTGGACAACCTTTTGTAGATTTCTTTCTATGTCTGCTGTTAACACTTTGCTGATAATTCAAATATTAATTCGCTTACAAACACATAAAATATTTTTCCGCCATCTTGAATTTATTTGCAGCTTGCTGCTGGTCGAATCGGCGACCTCATTCAGGGAAATTCGGTGAAAATCCTCAAGAGGCTACAAAAGAAAAATTGACAACGTTACCACAGGGAAAACGGAAATAAATAAAATAAATTGTATCTTTCTAGATGGATGTATGAGTGAGAAATGAATAAGTGAGTGCCTGCGAAAATGAAGAAAAAAGCGAACAATAAGGGAGAAATATAAAAGCAAAAAGTAAAACGATAATAAAAGACAAATGCTAAAAATAACGTTACGATAAGACGATAAAAGAAAATGGAGAAAAAGAAAACTAGATTTTTTTTTAAGCATTTCACCCAAGGCAAGGCGGGAAGTCACTAGGATGCAAGGGGTTACAGAGCAAGATCAGATAGGAGTGATAGAAGAAAGGATGAGGAGGAGGGTCGTGGATAGATCAAGGCAACTGGAGATGTCGATTGACATTACACTTGAATAGTTGGAGATTATAGCTCTCAGGGAATAGGGAAGGGAGTTTCACAGGCGAGAGGTGCGAGACATGAAGCTATTGGAGTAGAAGAGACGGCTACATTTAGGAGTTTCGACAGTGAATGGATGAGAGCGGAATGCCAGCCTCTTAGGGCGCTTGAACTCATGACGACTGGGAACCAACGAATGCAGCTCCTCGGAGCAATTTCCATGAAAGTATTTGTAAAACAGACAGAGAAAGGAGACGGTGCGTCTGTGAGAAAGTGACTGTAGACGAGATGCCAGATCAGGACCAATTATATTGCATATCTGCCTCTGGGGCCTATCAAGAACCCTGAGGCAAACAGAAGGGGCACCAGACCATATATGGCAGCAATACTCCATGCATGGACGAATTGTTGATTTGTAGATCTGGAGGATCGATTCCGGAGAGATAACACTCAAACGAAAATAATAATATGTAAGAAAAGAAACGGAAAAGAGACAGGAAGTAAAATGATATAAGTTAAAATACTCCTGGTTTACATCTCGAGATTCTTAAAAAAACAAAAAAAAAAGAAAGAGCTGTTATGTAATCAATACTCACCTGGCATCTTGATTTCAGCCCTTTTCTCACCAACGTGAAGTGCCTTTCTTCTGTCTTTTCTACAATTATTGTCATGGCATGTGTATGCTTTTTTTTTCTCCTGGTTCCCAGGCTACATGAATTTAAACATCCTCCTAAATTATCAGCTAGGTCACCCCGATTTGCTGTTGAACTAGCTAGATGCAACAGCCACTACTACTCCAACAGTTTTGTTTCTCGCCTGTGAAACTCCCTTCATATTCTTAAGGTTCTCTGATAGGGAAATTCTTCTAAAATGTAAACGCAATGTTAATCGTCAGATATTAGGTTGGTGCAAAAATAATGACGTAATAATGTCGTTTTTTGAAGTCAAAAAACGACATTATTACGTCCTTATTTTTGCACCAACCTAATATCTTCTTTGACCCTGTCCTTTTTTTTTTTTTTTTTTTTTGTCCTTTTTTTCAATTCTCGTGATTCTCAGATTTCTCGTTATCTTTCAGTTTAAATCCGGTAAACCCCTGCGTTCAGGTGTTATTATCACCTTGCTATGTTTAAAACGATTAAAATAATACTTCATTTTTTCTTTTCTTCTTCCTCTTATTCTCTGTCTCTTCAGTAGGTGGAAACTCATGGCTCGTCACATTTTCAAGTTCTTTGTCGCTTTCGGAAAGTTTTTCATTTTTGCTGTCTCTCCTAATCCCTGTTTTGCTAACCATTTACACAAATTCGTTTGGCAAGTTATCTTCACCTTCTTCTATTCCTGTTGTTTTACATATGTCCTGTGATTATTACATTTTCCGAGCCATCTTTTCTCAATATGTGCCCTATATACTTCAATTGTCTCTTTCTAATTCTAATACTTAGAGTCATTTTGGTTCACGTCTTATCTTTATTATGCGCCATTGAAATTGTAACCGTGCCTTTCTGATTCTATTCAGAATGGCCCTTCTTGCTTCTCCCAAACATCGTTGTTAATCACATGTTCAGTTCATGGCATTCTCAGAGTCTTTCTACAGAATCATATTGGTGTTGACCGAAGTATTTTCTCCATCTTTGATGAGATTGTCCACTATTCACTGCCATAAGCACAGCCGATATTACGTAGTACGAAAACTGATGAAAATATGATGAAAAGGAAGAAAGGCAAGTAAAATCTGATAAGTGCATTGTTAAAAAAAGAGATAAAAATGAATAAAAAAATATTATACTGACAATGCAAAGAAATGGACGGAGGTAAAAGAAAAATATAGAAAGAGAATGGAGTCCAGACTAAAGGAAATTGAAAAGTGAATAATCATGGTTAAAAAAGAAGCAAAAAAAAAAATGAATTAAAAAGAGTGAAGAGAAAATAACGGCGTAAAGATCGGGCAGTAAAGAATTGGGCAAAAGAAAGGAGAATTAGAAATGGCGGTAAAAGAACGGAGAAAACAGAATGGGGCAAATAAACCGAGGGAAATGAATGGAATAAATGAACGGATAGAAACAAATGGTGTAAAAAGATGAAGAAGAAAGAATGAGGTAAAAGAACTGAGAGAGAAAAAAATAGTGGTAAATAAACTGAGAGAAAAGATTGGCGTAAAATAACGGAGAAAAGAAAGCTGTTAAAAGAATGAGGAAAAAAAAATGTCGTAAAAGAAATGTGGGAGAGAAAGGGACGGTGGTAAAGAAACGGAGAAAGAGGAAGGGTGAAAAGTAACGGAGAGGAAATAATGGAGTACATGAACGGAGAGAAAATCACGTGGTAAAAGAACGGAGAGAAAAGAAATAAACGGTGAGAAAATAAGAGAGTAAAAAAACGGGAAGAAATGAATGAGGTAAAAGAACTGAGTGAAAAGAATGGAGTAAAAAAAACGGAGAGAAAAGAATGAGGTAAAAAAAACAGGGTGAAAAGAATGAGGTAAAAGAACTGAGTGAAAAGAATGGAGTAAAAAAACGGAGAGAAAAGAATGAGGTAAAAAAAAAAACGGGGAGAAAAGAATGAGGTAAAAGAACGGAGAGAAAAGAATGAGGTAAAAGAACTGAGTGAAAAGAATGGAGTAAAAAAACGGAGAGAAAAGAATGGGGTAAAAAAAAAAAAAAAACGCGGAGGAAAGAATGGGTTAAAAAAATGGAGTGAAAAGAATGGATCAAAAAACTGAGAGAAAAGAATGAGGTAAAAAAAACGGAGTGATATGAATGGAGTAAAAAAACGGAGAAAAAAGAATGAGGTAAAAAAAACGGGGAGAAACAAATCGATTAAAAATACGGAGAGAAAAGAATGGGGTAAAAAAGACGGGGAGAAAAGAATGGAGTAAAAAAACGGAGAGAAAAGAATGGAGTATAAAAATGAAGAGAAAAGAATGAGGTAAAAAAAAAAAAAACGGAGAGAAAAGAATGGAGTAAAAAAAAAATCGGGGAGAAAAGAATGAGGTAAAAGAACGTAGGGAAAAGAATGGAGTAAAAAACGAAGAGAAAAGAATGAGGTAAAAAAACGGGGAGAAAAGAATGACGTAAAAGAACGGAGTGTAAAGAATGGAGTAAAAAAACGGAGAGAAAAGAATGAGGTAAAAAAAAAAAAACGGGGAGAAAAGAATGACGTAAAAGAACGGAGTGAAAAGAGGGGATTAAAAAACGGAGAGAAAAGAATGAGGGAAAAAAAAAACGGGGAGAAAAGAATGAGGTAAAAGAACGGAGTGAAAAGAGGGGATTAAAAAACGGGGAGAAAAGAATGAGGTAAAAGAATGGAGTAAAAAAACGGAGAGAAAAGAATGAGGTAAAAAAAAAACGGGGAGAAAAGAATGAGGTAAAAGAACGGAGTGAAAAGAGGGGATTAAAAAACGGAGAGAAAAGAATGAGGAAAAAAAACGGAGAGAAGAATGAGGTAAAAGAACGTAGTGAAAAGAATGGAATAAAGAAAAAAACGGGGAGAAAATGAGGTAAAAGAACGGATAGAAAAGAATGAGGTTTTTACCTCATTCTTTTCTCACCGTTTTTTCTCCGGACGGAGAGAAAGGAATGAGCTAAAAAACCGGGAGAAAAGTGTATGGTAAAAGAACGGAGCGAAAATAAGCATGTAAAATAGCACAGAGAAAAGAATGAGGTAAAAAAAATCGCTGGGAGAAAAGAATGTGTGTAAAATGCAAAGAGCGACGAAAAGTAGAGGTAAATACAGCTGAGAGAATTGAATGGTGGAAAAATAAAGGTGGGATGAAAATGGAGGTAATAAAGAAAGGTTAGATAATAAGAGCGGAATGGTGTTGAAATGAATAGAAGTTCAACGTAAAGAGAGATAAATATGGAGATAGAAAAAACGAAATTTTAGCAATGGAGGTTAAAAGAGCAGGTGAGAGACGAAAGTACGCAAAAAGAAAGGTGAGTGAAGAATCCGATTACAATAGAATGGGAAAAGAAAAATGGCGGTAAAAAAAAACAAATAAAAGAATGATAGTGAAAACATGGAAGTGAAGAGAATCTCGAAAAGCAGAGAAAGGAGCGGGGGGGGGTAAATATAAAAACTCATAAATGAAGAGAAGCAAAAGGAAAGAAAGAAATGTGAGATAAAAAAAAATGAAAGTAAAGAAAATAATCTTAATGAAAAGTACATAGAGAAAAGAATAGGGAAAAAAGACGCGCCGTCGCCTCCCTCTGTCTGTTCTACAAATACTTCCATGGAAATTACTCCGAGGAGCTGTATTCGCTGGTTCCCAGACGTCATGAGTTCAAGCGCCATACGAGGCTGGCATCCCGCTCTCATCCCTTCACTGTCGAAACTCCTAAATGTAGCCGTCTCTTCTACTCTAATAGCTTCATGTCTCGCACATCTCGCCTGTGGAACTCCCTTCCCTATTCCTGTTTCCCTGTGAGCTATAATCTCCAGCTATTCAAGTGTAATGTCAATCGACATCTCCAGTTGCCTTGATCTATCCACTACCCTCATTCTTTCTTCTATCACTTCTATCTGATCATGCTCTAAATTTTCTGTAACCCCATGCGTCCTAGTGGCTCCCCGCCTTGCTTGGGGTGAAATGCTTATAAAAAAAAAATTGAATTGAGATAAAAGGCATGAACATGAAAAAGATAGGTTTACTAATTAAAATAGATAGAAAACAAAGCAAAAGAAGAAAGAAACGTACTGTAAAAACATGCGTATCGTGCGACTTTTCAAGACGTAATTGTGAAGTTAATTTTAAGTGAGTCGTATCATACACGAGATATAAAATTAGTGTATGCACTGCTGGTCCTGTTTACGCCGCCGACCAAACTCTATATCCATTTACTGTAGTAAAAAATTACAGCTGTATTTAAAATAAACATGATTTTGATAAAACTTATTGTATTTAACTGTATCTAATAATAATGCATGCAATATTTACAATTTATCATCGTATTATTAGGTTGGTGCAAAAATAATGTCGTTTTTAACGTATTTTTTAACGTCAAAAAAACGACATTATTACGTCATTATTTTTGCACCAACCTAATATAAAATACAAACATAGCGAATATGCATCTTTTTATTGTTTACGTTGATGTTTAGAAGTTTCTCGTTTGGTTGTTTATGGCCGTACTTATTTAAGTAACTATTAGGTTGGTGCAAAAGTGATGTCGTTTTCTCACATATGTTACTTTTATATATGAATTCTGAATTAATTCATTGATATATATAGCCATGTTATATATAATTTTGAAGCGCGTTTTTCGCCCTATCAAATCGTGTTATTCGTTACCGTTCTCAATCTCATTCATTTTTTGCAGGCTTTTCGACAGCATGGACAAAATTCAAATCCGCACGATTTTCTTGTTCCAGTTCAAATTAGGCCGAAAAGCGGCCGAGACAGCTCGTGATATCAATGATGCGTTTGGCCCAGGAACCACTAACGAACGTGTGGCACAACGGTGGTTCAAGAAATTTCGCAATGGTGACGAGAGCCTCGAAGATGAAGACGGTCGCGGCCGGCCGACTGCGGTTGATAACGAACATTTGAAAGCCTTAATTGAAGCCGATCCTCGCAAAACCACACGAGAATTTACTGTTGAACTCGAGGTCGACCACTCAACAGTCGTTCGCCATTTAAAGCAAATAGGGAAGTCATAAAGTTTGGATAAATGGGTGCCGCATGAATTGAACGATAATCAAAAAAATCGTCGTTTTGAGGTGTCTTCTACGCTCCTTCTGCGCAACAAAAACGACCCATTTATCGAGCGGATTGTGACGTGTGATGAGAAGTGGATCCTCTACGACAACCGGCGACGTTCGGCACAGTGGTTGAATGCCAGAGAAACTCCACAATACTTCCCGAAGCCGAAATTGCACCAAAAAAAGGTTATAGTGACTGTTTAGTGGTCTGCGGCCGGTCTCATCCATCACAGCTTCTTGAATCCGGGCGAAACGATTACGGCGGAGGAGTACTACCGACAAATTGACGAAATGCACCAGAAGCTCTAACGTATGTGCCCGAGATTGGTCAATATGAAGGGACCAATTCTCCTCCATGACAACTCTCGCCCACATGTTGCTCAACTGACCCTGCAGAAGCTGAACAAATTGGGGTACGAGACTCTGCCTCATCCACCATATTCACCGGACCTCTCGCCCACCGATTATCACTTTTTCAAGCATCTCGACAACTTCCTGCGCGAAAAATGCTTCAATGACTTCATCGCTTCCAGAGCTCCGGATTTCTATGCTAATGGGATAAATAAACTTGTTTCTCGTTGGCAAAAATGTGTCGATTCTAATGGTTCTTATTTCGATTAATAAAGTTTATTATGAAAGGAGTTATGATCTTTTGAAGTTGAACGTCAAAAAACGACATTATTTTTGCACCAACCTAATAGTATAGCGTTAGTAACGATACTTTTATCATTCTCTTTTAGTTTTTTTTTCTAACTTATTTAACTAGAAGATGAGATAAAGAGGTAGTGGGAAAGAGGTCAGTCTATTTTGATTTTGTCTCTCAAAAAAGGAACTCGAAAGATACACGAGATACATGATAAAATCGTTTTTTATAAGTGAAAATTTTGGGGTCGCACGATACGCGAGATTGCGCGTTACACGAGTATATTCAGTATATATTCTAAGAAAGTACGAAATGTAAATATCAATTATTTTAGTTATGTTTACATGATACTGTGGCGAAGAGTATTCCAAGGGAGAAAGAACATGAATCATCTCTATGGTATTGATGTAAGGTGAGGAAGAATCAGGCGAAGTTGACGAGGATGAAGAGGTTTAGATTACAATTGATACTTGACTAGAAAAGTTTGATATTGTAGTGTTGGGGCCATACGCGCAGGGCATTGTTTCACAAAGTAGCTGTTTCTGGGAAGAGACGCTGCGTGCCATTTTTTTTCCAATGGGACAAGAAGAGAATGAGGCTGATTGAACCCAGTGGACACAGAATTACAGCCCGAAGCTTATGAGTTTGTATTGTTGGGACTTCGATTAAGTACAAACACAAGTAAATATAAAAATTTAAGAAAGGGAAAAGAAGACGAAATATAAAGCAAACAGCAAGAAAATCAAGAAGGAAAAAGAAAGAAAGAGGAAAAAATAAAGCAAAAAACGAACGAAAAAAGAAAGAAAATAAGGATGAAATTATGCAAAATCGAAGAATGGACAAAAGAAATAAAGAAAGAAAGAAAAAAGAAAGAAAGAAATAACGAGAAAAAGAGCGACTATAAGAAAGAAAGGAAGAATGAAAAAAAAAACGAATGAAAGAAAGAAAAAAGAAAGTGAAAACCAAAACGTAAAACGGACGAAAGAAATGAACAAAGGAGGAAAAAAGAACGAATATAAGAAAGAAAGAAAGAAAGAAAGAAAGAAAGAGAAATAAAGAATCACCCACTGCATGAAGTAAGTAAATAAAAAAAAACTATTTATGAAGTAAATAAAAAAGAAATATTTATAAAATGTTATCTAAAAGGAGAACAACATTATATAGCTCGAAGGACGAAAGGCAAAAAAAATAAATAAATAAATAAATAAACGAATAGAAGCAAAGAACATCTGACATCATAGAAAAAAAAAAGAACGAATGAAGAAATAAAAAAGAAAGAAAGAACAAACAAAAAACCCCCCCAAAAAAAATCCGGACGAAAGAAATGGACAAAAAACAAGGAAAAGAACGAATGAAAGAAAGTACGAAAGAAAGAAATTACGAAAGAAAAAAAAGAATAACGAAAGAAAGAAACAAAAATGCAATCACCGAACGAATTATGACAATGAAGTAAATAAAAAAAAATATTCATAAAACGTTAACTAAAAGGAGAACGACATTATCCTTCTGCGAACGAAGCAAGGCAAATGAAAAAAATACGAATAATACCAAAGAACGTCTGACACCATAGAAAAAAAAAGAACGAATGAAAAGAAAGAAATATCGAACGAATGAAACAATCTGACCGGGTGAATGAAAGAAAGATTTCCTGATAGGTCATAATCGATAGATAGTAACAACATAGACAGGGATTTTCTTGTATATCCTTCCTCTTCCATCAGTATAAAAAATGTTTGGTATTGGATAAATGTCCCTGCTACCATCAAAGAAATAGTTGAAAGCTAAGTATTTCAAGTTCTTAATTAATCGGGAGAAGAAAGAGTGCAATTTCCTGCCCTCGGGTTTTTATTGCGATCACAGCGGAGTGCAAAGCTTTGCAAGAGTTCTTATACCGGTGGGTGGAAGTGATGGACAATGAGGTGCTGGCTTATCATTTCCGGGGATGCGCAAACATTGCAGGAGTTTTTATGAATTTGGCAAGGTCATCAATCAATGGAACCTAATAATAAAATGTTTGGCTCTAACCATCAAAAGAATATTGACCTTTAGTTCCCCGGAGAAGATTAAAAAAAATGAGTTTAAGAATGTAAAGTAAGCGAAACCTGAGTTAATACGTAATCGTTACTTCATGTGTTTTTATTTAAAGAAAATTTATGTGAAGAAGAGGCAAAGATGTACGCATTCCGCGCTATTTAAACCGATGCAAAATTTTCATGATGGTCGATGAAATCCCAAGATGAATTGTTGACGCTTAATAAAAAAAAAATAAATAAATATAAAGACTTAGACTATACAATGTAAGTCAAAAATATCTCCAAATTCTTGATTTTACAGCTTTCACTTACTTTTATTTCTTCAGACCGAAGAATGTAGAGATCAAAGTAATACATCTTTATCTAACCATTTTTTTTTTCGAAGAGAAAATTATTAAGGAATTAAACTAATTTGTCGGTCTTTAAATGTTTAAAGTGCCCTGCATCGTGACTAACGGAGCCGTGGAGATGCAGAGTGGAACACACGAATTCAGATTTCGTTATGCATTTCCTTAAACTCTGCAGTGATGTAAGCCTTCATGGATTTTCGCTATAAATAAAATCTGTCGTAAATCCCCATTGAAATAAATATATAGATGTAGATGTTTGAGGTGAATAAATCTTTTGACGAAACCCAAACAAAAAAGTGAAAATCAAGAAAATTAATAATTTGAAAGAGAAATATCATCAACATGACTTCTTAGAAGCTGGACACTCACCATGTTTAGAGAAATACGGTCTCGTTCATCTTTGATTTTTAGCTTAGAAAATGTCTGACAGCCTGTAAATAGGTTTACTTTTTGGAGCTATTTAACAACAAATTAGAATAGACTATTCCAGTCGAATCCATTACATTCACAAGTGCTAATACCATTGAGAAATGTACAAATCCTCTTTTTCTCACCCCCAGTTATGGCTAAATAGCAGTAGAGACCGGGTTCTATAGCCTTGAATGGCAACTGGTCTACCGTATAAAGAAAGTGCAACCTACTGCATGAAAAAATCTGCCTCGTCAGTCATGTATTGAAAGATACATGATCGCCTAAGCGTGTCTCACGCATGGCACATAACTGACTGAAGCCGAGCTTTGTTGGAAACTGAATATCCTGCAAAAGGCAGGTGAATGTTTCGTAATTGATAGGCAACAGAAATATACCCTACAGTTCAAAGGTTTGTATGTCTCCTTACTATTGATTCCTTTCTAGTATCGTCATTAAATAATAATAACTCAAAGCGGTACATTTACTAACGAACTGTTCCCACCTACATCAAGTGTAACACATATAGTTACTCCTTGTTATGGTAGAGGGCTTGCGTGTTCCAGTGATCCTAAGAGTGAAACCGCCCGGAGTTATATTTCCTGTAGAGCCACCCAGGGGGTTAAGATCGGCGAGAAGAGTCCAAACTGGACGCGACCAACACCCGAAAACCCCAAAAGCGGAATAGGCAAAGATATACAAGAAACGGTGGAAGAAGAGGGCCTGAATTGGGCTGGTTTTACGAAGGTGGACCTTGACAGACCAAGCTTACTACAGCTCGATGCAATCTGATATTGGTTGTCTCAATCCCTTTGGAACCGTGAGGGAGGCGCTTCTTGCCATGTATGTGGGCTTCTCCGTCGCTCAGAGTTGTCTACCAAAATCAAATTCACGAGAATGGTCTCGTACAAACTCTCGTTGATTCACATGCATCTCTGTCTCCGCAACAAGGGTAGAAAGATGACATATATATCTCCAAGTATATAACTGGTGTATACGGAATGAATTCCAATAACCAAAAATTACTATTATTAAAAGAGTGCTCAATACAGAGTAGAGCAGATATAATTATTTATTTTAAAAAATTATAACATAAATATGTTATAAAATCTTATCAAGTGATGATGTTCATCATCACTTGATAAGACACCGGAAGTGTTGAAACAAAATGGCTATTTTTGTAGTGATTATATAACATATTTACGTTATAATTTTTTAAAAATAAATAATTATATATATATATATATATATATATATATATATATATATATATATATATATATATATATTGTCGGAGTTAGCTCCCTCTCAGCTTAATAACCCTTCACCAGGGGTCTCTCTCTCCTGGCTATAAATACTGACTGACCCTTCGCCTCGACATTTTTTGCTCAGGCCTTCAGCCTTACCACCTCGCAGATGTTAGCTCTCACAGATACAACGTTTCCAAAATTCTGGGAACACGCTAAGAACAATACACGTACGTACGAACACTCACCACTTCACAGACACACGCATAATATTCCACACACGCACTCTGTGAATGTAACAACTTTCTCGTGTAGTTGGACCGGCTACGATGAAATTCTACCCACATGTGTTCTTCACATCTTCACCGCCACGGCCCTCTACATAATGGTGACTTTCGAACGTGATTTATCTTTCAACTCCTGCTAAAAACACACAGGAGGATATATATGTACAAACTCACATTTACACACACTTTTCCAAATTATCTGGATGATTTCGGCTATCCTTTTTGAAACACGAGAACTCCTATGTAGCGAAGTAATCATATTTTTAAAACAAAAAATATCATATATATATATATATATATATATATATATATATATATATATATATATATATATATAGCGAGAGAGAGCTATAGAAATAGAGAGAGAAACAGACAAACAGAGGTGGGAGAAGAGACCAGACTGAATGCGATTAATTCCGGAAGACCCCCATCGTAGTCAAAGATCTACATGATTTGAAAGGCCAAACCTATGCAATAGTGCAACGCCAGTCGGGCTGATATCAACAAGGCGTACCTTGACAGACCAAGTATCCGAAAGCTTATCTCGATCCCGTTTCAGCCGCGAGGGGGGCGCTTTGGGCCAAATGTGTGGGCTTTTCCCTTGTCCACCAAAATCATTCACGTGAATGTCCTCGTGAAACTCATCTCTGCGGCTGCAACTATGGGAGAGAGAAGAAATACAGAAAGAGGATGATGATCCCGATTCTCGGATGCGAGCGGGTGTCGACTTCTATACATTCCAGTCCCTAATTCTACCATCAGGTTACACAATATAGCTAGGTAAGATACACGCTGTTCTCATCTGCCCGGTTTGCTTTCAATCTGTCCTGTGAGTGTCGAATTGTTCAAAACCTCTTTCCTCATGTTTCGTGGAGATTTCAACTGCATTTTCTGACTGCAGATACAAGTGACATTTATCTTCATACATTGCTTAAATTTTCTTCGTTACTCACGTGTTCTAATCTTGTAGTAACAGAGTTTTCTGCAGAAGCTGTCTTTGAGGTTCTTTTCAACTGTAAAGAAAACTTTCAGTAGTTATTATCGGATAGAATGGTATCTGTAATATTGGCTTTTATAAAGAAACATTCGGATTTTATTGACCTAGCTATCGGTGGTACCAAAATTGTTGATATTCAAAAAAATCTATCTCTTAAAACAATTGTTCTGTAAAATAAGTTTCTCAAGTCCAGGAAAAGTTATCGCTCTTTCCACCATTGAAAGAGGCTTCCTCCCTAATCTTTTATTTGAAGTAATGTGAAAAGGCAATATGTCGTTTATCTCATTTCTTCGAGTCACTTCTGCTACTGATTTTAGTTGTTTCTGCTTTTGAAAGTCCCCAAATGATGCGGTTTCTGTTATTTGGTACATTTTTTGGGGGGTGGGGGTGATTTTGTAACGCCAGTCCACAAGGTTTAAATAAAGTATGATCCGCGCTTGAATCTACAGGTTTCATTCGTATTAAAAACATTTTAACCCTTGACCTGATAATGCGTATTCATATAGTCGACAATTCAGATATTTCTGAACGAGTTTGGCGCCATACATGACGATTTAGTGGCATCGCAACTTTCATTCCAATTCCATATCACGATTTTTGTTTTGTAACGGTTTACATTAACTCTAATTTTCTGGAACATTTGTTAGAGGATGTTGATTTTTGTTCAAGATTATTCCCATCTCAACAATGTCGTCACCATATGACCCCCTCATCGTTAAAAATATGTTTTCCTTTGCTTTGGTTTTGGAAGGCATTATACACATTTTCTAATGATTATTTAGATTTCTTAGTTACGTCGTCTGTTACAACACTTACGAGAGAGTTACATTTTGTAACTGCTTGATTTTCATGTCCCTAATTCGTGCCTGAAATCTTGCAGTGCGCTTTTGGCTAACGGTCATAAATTATGTTTTATAATCAAATTTTAAAATAAATTATTACAGCTTTCAAAACTATCGCAATCAATACTAACCTTATACTTACCCAGTGAGATACTTATTGAACGTGACCTGAAGAAGAAAAATAAATATGATAATAATAATAATAATAATAATAATAATAATAATAATAATAATAATAATATGAAGAAGAAAAATAATTATAATATTAAGTAGAGGAGGAATAATAATAATAATAATAATCTTAATACTACTACAACTACTACTACTACTACTAATAATAATAATAATAATAATAATAAATCAAAGTTAACCGCCCACAAAAAGGTGGCTCCTTATTTATATGGAAGTACCTGCAGACTGCAATGTATGATTGAAGATGTTCAAAAAACTATCAAAATACAAGGACCTTGAAACCGAAATCTCAACAATGTGGCACATGGGAACATCAACAATCCCTGTTGTAATTGGATCCCTCGGATTGGTTGGAAAAGATTCCACTTAGACTAATTAAAGGGATTCCTGGAAGCCCATGCCTTAAAGAAAATTGTTCTCACGAGTACAGCCCTCACCTTACGAAGGGCTTTATCTATGTAAATTCTTTTTTTTCTTTTTTTTTTTCTTTTTTTTTTTACAGTGGAAAATGTCATGTTGACATTTCTAACCTTAGATTGCTGTGCGGAATCCGGAAAGAACTGAGTACACACCAGAAATAAAAGGAAAGAATAATAATAATAATAATAATAATAATAATAATAATAATAATAATAATAATAATAATAAGAAGAAGAAGAAGAAGAAGAAGAAGAAGAAGAAGAAGAAGAAGAAGAAAAGTATTTATAATAATAAGTAGAAGAGGAATAATAATAATAATAATAATAATAATGAGTAAAAGAAGAGTAATAATAATAATAATAATAATAATAATAATAATAATAATAATAATAATAATAACAAGGACCGCGTCCCTCAGAGAGGAACCAGAACTCAATACCAAGTCGACAAATAAAAAGTAAACGAACGAAATGGAGCCGGGAAGAGTATCGACAAGTCATGACATCCTTCTTCACTGCACTCGAAAACCTAGCAAAGAACACCACCAATCAAACATACCAAATATGGAGATGTATGGTGGGAAATGATATAAGACCTAACCTCAATCCAAACATGCTTGCCAATGTCCGTAGGGATATCATGCGAAACAACAGACTCTCAAAGGCAGAAATAGATAAGATAAAATTAGATATAAGACAAAATACTATGACCCATCACTCAAACTCTATTGAGATGAATGGAGAAATAAGGAATGCGACAGAGGATGAGGTGGAGGCTGAAGCAAATGAAATACGAAATAATCTCCCAGGAAATGAAACCCAAGACTCAAGACTTCAAGACTCTACCTTAGACACAACCTGCTGTTCTCCAGAAATTGTCACTGAAGATGACTCCAGATACATTAAGTTAGAATTCCTTGAAAACTACGAAGCTGAAATCACCGAAGCGAAAAATGACGTCATCCAAGTACTCAGCAGAGTAACTTTCATACAATTGTCAGACAGAGACCAGCTCCCGAAAATCCATATGGCGAATTCCAACAAGCACATCGTAAAAATATACAATGCTGCTCTGGAAACACTGTTAACAGATAAACCACCAGGAAACATCACAGAAGTTAACAACGTCATATACGCAAAAGCTTTAGCAGCGACTCGGAAGCTTGGGATCAAGACAATAAATAAAATTAACAGACACAGAGAACCAGCTTGAAAAACCAAACTGATACGAGAAATAAAACAAATCAGATGTGAGCTTTCTATATTAGATGAGCTCACCAGAAACCCTAATATTTCCACACGTAAGTGCAAAAAGAGCAAGCGGAAATATAACATTAAATCCCTAATTGACATTCCATCAATCAAGGAATTGCTGAAGCAGAAACTTCAGCTAAAGGCACAGAGAACAAGACGATACGAACAACGTTGTAGGTTCTATTGCCAAAATAAAATATTCCGAACAGATCTTAAGAAATTTTACAGGGAAATTGGAAAAACACCGATACATGTCGAAAGGCCACCATCGATTGATAATGTACAGACATTTTTGGAAAATATTTGGAGCAGCTCAAAGGAATATAACCCAAATGCAGAATGGATACGACGTGAAGAAAAACGACTGCTGGATACACCTCTTCAAGAATGGGAAAATATATCCACAGATTATGTTAGGCAAGCTCTAACGAAATCCCAAAAAGGGAAATCCACAGGGAATGACAAGTTGCCCAATTTTGGCTGTATCATCTCTCATCTACCCATGACATTCTTGCAAAAACATTATCAACGCTTGTAAATAATCCCAATAAAATCCAGGAATGGATTACTGAAGGTATTACATACCTCATACCAAAAACAACTGAAACAGACCACCCGAAATATTATAGACTGATAACATGTCTCTCCACAACGTATAAGTTGATCACGTCTGTACTGACGAACCGTACTTATTCCTTTTTCGAAACAAACAGCATTCTCCCGGGATGCAGAAGAGGTTCATATGGCTGCAAAGATCAACTTCTGATAAATAAAATGATCCTGGAAAATTGCAGGAGACGACGCAGAAATCTTAGTGCAGCGTGGATTGATTATCGCAAAGCCTTTGATGGTGTTCCGCATTCTTGGATCCTTAAAACTTTGGAAATGTACAAAGTCTCCCCTGTGGTATTAAATTTCCTTAAGCACAGCATGGGAATGTGGAACACCAAACTATACCTTAGTCACACCGGGGGCACTGCCATTTCCAACCGTCTGAATATCCGACGTGGAATCTTTCAAGGAGACTCTCTGTCACCCCTTCTATTTTGTTTATCCTTAATCCCTCTAACATGAACTGAACAACAGTAGCTATGGTTACAAAATAAATAAGAAAATATTCAATCACCTACTCTACATGGCTGATCTCAAACTCTTTGCCAAAGACGACAATGAGTTGAAAGGCCTCCTCAATATTGTAAAATACTTCAGTGACGACATATGTATGGACTTCGGATTAGATAAATGTGCAAAAGTAACATTCAAGAAAGGTAGACTTAGAGAAACACCCTTAATAGATTTAGATTTTGTCACAAAGATTAGGGAACTGGAGCATGTTGAAACTTATAAGTACCTAGGAATTAGCGAAGATGTCATACAACACCCCCAAATGAAGGAAAAAATAAGAAAAGAGTACTACAGTCGTGTACGTCTGGTACTAAATACAGAGCTAAACTCAATAAAACAATATCAGCTATAAACACATTGGCTGTCTCTGTGGTGCAATACAGCTTTAATGTCCTTAACTGGACCATGGCTGAAATTAAGCGAATGAACGCCAAAACGATAAAGCTTCTCACTTGCTATCGCATGAATCATCCCAAAGCTGATGTTGATCGTCTGTATGTGCCCAGATCCGAAGGAGGCAGATGATTAGTTCAACTAGAACTGTCCTACAAAACTACAACAATTGGACTCCAAAGATCCTTGGAAACTACAGAAGACTGGATGATGGTATGCGTCAAGGAACATGTAAGTAGTAAGCGTCTTTACTCTGTAAAGTGGAGTTTCAAATGGGCGTAGAGATGCAGCTACAGCACAATACACCGGCTGAAAAAATAATAGTTAAAAATACAAAATACTTAAAAAAGACAGCAAAGACGAATGCAACCGACCAGATACAGAAGCGATGGCAACATAAACCGCTTCATGGCCAATACTCTGCCCGTACCAAACAAGTTGACGTAGACAAAACCCGTACCAAACAAGTTGACGTAGACAAAACCCGTACCCATCAGTGGCTACGTAGTGCAGGGTTGAAAGCGGAAAGTGAAGGTTTTATCCTTGCTGCGCAGGACCAATGCTTGCTAACTAGGAATTATCAAGCACATATACTAAAATATTGTGTCAGCCCAAAATGCAGATTCTGTGATAAATATCCAGAAACGATTGGTCATCTTGTATCAGGTTGCACGATGTTGGCACCCAGTGAATATAAAGCACGACATGACAGCGTGGGCCAATATCTGCACTGGGAAATCTGCAACTTCTACGGGAAGGAAACTGAAAGAAACTGGTATTGAACACCACCCAAATCTGGTTACGGAGTTAGGACTTGTTACAATTCTATGGGACTACACAATACACACTGACAGAACAATCAAAACCAACTGCCCAGATATTGTTATTAAAGACCACAAACAAAAACGGTGCCTCCTTATTGATATGGCAGTCCCTGCTGACTGCTTTGAAGATATTCAAAAAGCTGTCAAAATACAAGGACCTTGAAATAGAAATCTCGAAAATGTGGCATATGGGAACATCAACAATCCCTGTTGTAGTTGGAGCCCTAGGACTAGTTGGGAAAGATTGCAGTAGACTAATTGAAGGAATTCCTGGAAGTCCATGCCTCAAGGAGATACAAAAAATTGTTCTGACAGGTACAGCCCACACTTTACGAAGGGCAGAATCTATGTAATTTTTTTTTTTTTGTCAGTGGAAAGTGTCATGCTGCCATTTCTAACGTTAGGTCCCTGGGCGGGACCCGAAAAGAAATGTGTAAACGCAAGAAATCAAAGAAAATAATAATAATAATAATAATAATAATAATAATAATAATAATAATAATAATAATAATAATAATGAGAAGAAGAAGAAGAAGAAGAAGAAGAAGAAGAAGAAGAAGAAGAAGAATTATAATAAAATATAAAGGCTAAGAAATGGAGATTCAAATTTTCACTACGTGTAAGGATTATTATTGATATGAATTATCAATAATATTCTTACAAAATACGTGACGGCATGAAATAAGTGTAGAACATTTAAGAATTAATGTTGAAACTCTATACTTTGCTGAATTCGCTCTTGGTCTGTTGTCAAAACCATTATCCGATTAGCAAGCTAAAGCGATTCTTAAAATCTTTTACGGTATATCTTCAGGATGCGTCACCTATGCCGCAAACTAATGCAATTTATTTTATCAAAAGTCAGAATTCATAAGAATTAATATGAACCGATCTTCAGAATTTATCTTTCTCTAATCTGTGAACATTCTCAGATTATTCCAACAGGATTATTTTATGCCATCAAGTATGTAACTGCTGAAGCTATTTTGAAAACAACCTTAATATACATTTATCTTCTTTTTCTTCTCCTTCTTCTTCTTCTTCTTCTTCTTCTTCTTCTTCTTCTTCTTCTTCTTATTATTATTATTATTATTATTATTAATATTGCTTTTATTATTATTCTACTTCTTCTCATTATTCTTCTTTTTCTTCTTCTACTTCATCTTCTTATACTTTTAATTATTATTATTATTCGCTTTCTTTTTATTCATATTATCAATCTACTTCCGCCTCTTCTTATTATTCTTCTCAATATTATTCTTTATTTTCTATTTATTATTATTATATTTATTATTCTTTTTATTCTTCTTCTCATTATTATTATTCTAGTTCTTTTTGTTCTTACTATTATTCTTCTTCTTCTTATTATTATTATTATTATTCCCTTATTATTTTTATTATTATTATACTTCTTAGTATTATTCACATTATTCTTTTTTATTCTTCCTCTTCTTCTTATCATTATTGTTTTACTTTGTACTATTATTATTATTCTTTTTGCACTTCTTATTATTATAATACTTATTCTTTTTCTTCTTTTTCTTCGTATTATTATTATTATTATTATTGTTATTATTATTATTAATATTAGGTTGGTCAAAAATAATGTCGTTTTCACACATAGTAACATATGCGAGAAAACGACATTATTTTTGCGCCAACCTAATATTATTATTATTATTATTATACTCATTTTTCTTTTCATTCTTCTTTTTCTTCTTAATCTTATTTTTGTTGTTGTTGTTGTTGCTGTTGTTGTTGTTCTTCTTCTTCTTTTTCCTCCTCTTCTTCTTCTTCTTCTTCTTCTTCTTATTATTATTATTATTATTATTATTATTATTATTATTATTATTATTATACTTCTTAGTATTATACTTTTTTATTATTATTCTTTTTCCTGTTCTACTTATTATTATAACTATTTTTCTTCTACTTATTATAATTATTATTGTAATTATTTTTCTTATTATTTTCTTATAATTATTTTCTTCTTAATATTACTATTCTTATTATAATTATTTTTCTTCTTCTTCTTCTTCTTCTTCTTCTTCTCTTGTTGAATTGATATATGAGTTTCCTTTTAGTTTGTGTTACCATTTTCTCTAAATCTTCGTCTTTGCTCATATTTTAGGTCTATGATATCTTCAGCATTCTTCTGTATAAATATATTTCTGTTGCTTCGCTGCAAACAACGAAAATCGTACCATAAACATGCAATATTTCTCTCACATTAAACGTTATTTTTAGTACACACCCTTTTTTGAGTAGACGCCCCTTTTATTTTAAACAGTATATATATTTTTGCCTACAGACCTTATAAGTCTAGAAATCCCAATAAAGTAAAAGATTCACGCACTTCCTGGAATCGAATCTACCACACTTTGTTTCAAATAAACGGAGCGTCTAGTCAAAAATTCGACCAGAAATACTATAACAGATTTGTCGTGATACTTCTGGAAGAATTTTTGAACTTGTCTCATCGAATCGCGAAATGAAAGTTGTCATGAATGGTCACTGTTGTAGATGTTTTTACATTAATGTAGACGTCCCAAATGGCTCTAGCTTTGGACCAATCGTGTTCGTAATTTTCATTAACTATCTACCTGATGGCATCAGTTCTCAACAGGTTATATATCCTGATGTTACAAACATTTATTCTTGTCTTAAAAGGGAGTCTGAGCGATTAGATAAATTCAAATTGGCAGCCTATTTAAAAAAATTGACGATCTACTTTCTGTTGATCACTGGGCCAAGAAATGAGTAGTTAATTTTAACCCCCTCCAAAACGAAACCTTCTCCTTTCTAACGCCTGATAGAACTCTTCATAACTTCCAACACCATTGCTGGTGATAACCCCCAGGAGAGGGATTGATTTCGCCGTCTCGTAATGTTTACTGTTGACATGAAGTGGATAGATTATATTGAATCAAATGCTAGGTCAGTCACTAAGAAAATTGGTTCCAGTGTCGTACTAGATATATTTTCTATCACTAGAATCATTTTTACATATTTATAAATATATCATTCGTCCTTGCTTTGAATAGTGCTGGAATATCTGGTGTTCTTTCTATATATTTGGAGATTCTTGATGAAATCCGACTTGACCAATCCTGGCCTGGTATCACGCCTTCAGTCACGTTCCCATCGCATTAATGTAGTTTCCCCAGTGTCTTTTTCTATAAATGCCTAAATGGTAATAGTTATGATGAAATCGACTTGTATCTAAACAGGAAATTACGCGCACTACTGGATTGGCGGGTAGGTCTCATCAGTACTCTATGCTAACAGTTTCTTCTATCACACTTCTAGCTTATGGAACTATGCTCCGGCTTCCTGTTTTCCAGATAACTTTGGTCTTCAAAAATTTAAATGTGATGTCAATCGAAATGTACTGTATTGTTAATTCTTGCTCTTTTAATGTTCTCTCTACTTAATAGTGATTTTTTTTTCCTTTCATATTCTTTAACACTCAGTAAATCCTTGCGTCTTTGTGGTTTTATTATCTTGCTTGTTATAAAACAATTAAGAAAACCATATATAATGTGTCATGGAGATACATAATTCACACCGTCTGCAATGGCAGTACACATAAAAAAAATAGCAGTAGTAGCAATGTTTCAGAACTATCTCATCGACATTCTCTTCAGAATCCTGCGGGAAAACAAGACCTACGAGCGCTGGGGATTCAAGTAACGCCTTTCCCGCGATTCATGACACTCGTTTGAATTCAAATTTTTCTTTCTCCAAGACTGGCTATTATCCAAAGAGAATACAGTCTATCCTATAGTTTAAATTATAATTGGAATAATATCGATTCTTGTCTTTTCCAAGGGCTTTGGGGGCTAAGGGAACATAACAGAAGTGGTCAGAATCTGAATCCGGCCCGTCAATTCCACTTTTCTCGCCGAGAACAGAAACATCATCCTCCCTTGATTTGCCCATTATATACCCATACCGTAAAATATTAACTTTACTTAGTTATTTTAATAATGTTATGTGAAAATTATCAAATAAGAAGCTGAAATTTAATTTCCTAATTATTAATTTTCTTTTAATAATTACCTGCTGTACTGATTACCATATAAATAAAAAAAAAGATATCGCTATGCTTACAGCTATTTGCTGAGATCTCGTTAGTAGTGTTTTTCAAACCGTAGCTCAGATGTGGCACAAAGCCGAAAGTGTGGGGCACCTAGTGAAGATCGAACTCACTACTCAGTCGTAATAGTTCTAGCGAAACAAGCTTACTAACCATTACACCACCTCGTGGTGCTCCTGAGATCTCATTAGTATGTTACAAACCCAAGTGAATAAAACAACATTGGAGAAGTATTTTTTTTACACCAATATTATAAGTGGAAACGATTTGAAAACCAGGATCAGAAATATATGTTTTCTTTTTTAACCTGAACCCCAAAACTGATCCATATCATTTGAGTGAAAGAATAACAATGTCAACCAGGATGCCGGCTAAGTAACGCGTCGTTGATTCCTCCTGTTAAATGAGGCTACAATTTCGAATGCTGCCGAAGGGCACATTTACTTTTTTGCAACGAACACTCATGCCCACTTTTGTAATGTCTACGAATACTTGTTGTCACGTTCGTAATGCTCGTTATAGTGGAGACTTGGTAATCGCAGATACCACTACACTAACACCGCTGAACAATACTTGTGTAAGACGACTTCGAATATCACTCGCATTAATAGTACTGGCTCAAAAATACTCGCTCGGAAAGTACCAACGAATAGAGAAATAGTATAGTGAATAGACAATAGCGGTCCGTATAATAATAGAGGAGAGAGAAGAAATAGCGATCTGTATAGTATAGAGGATACAGTAGAAATAACGATCGTTAGCCGTCAGCTACTTCCTACATATATGCGTTTCCTCTATGGTCACGTGGTCTACACAATTCAATAATTGGATCGCCTTCGTTTGCTCACTGGCGAACTATGTTCAGACTCAATTGTCTGCAGCGACACTTTATTGTCATATAACAGATTTTCTCGAGTGAAATGTGCTATAACAGTTCAAACAATACACTAATTGGGTCTTACTGCAACGGCAGTTACCCTCCTCTGGAATAACTTCAATGACTATAAATCGTGATTCTTGTTTCATAGTGTGGATTGCGCGAACATTGATTGACGTTTGTACTTTTATCCTTCATCGCCCATATTAAACATATCTCGTTGAGATGTTTACGTAAACAGGCAACAGTTTGGTTTCATTCATGTTTTCAGAAAATAACTCTAATCTGATTCTTACCTCTCTGTTTATATTTATAACAAGAGCTTGTTCAAATATTTTCTCAATCATCAATCCAAAATTTTCTTGCTTATTAATCTTTCATGTTTTCCATTAAATGTCTTTTTATGGCATTGTGAAAATAGATTTGCCTTTTTATTCTTATCTTAACTTTTATTATTTTTTCTCTGGTCTCTCTTCAAATTTTTGCCATTTTCCTCCGTTGCGTTTTTATAACTCAATAACTTAACAATGTTTTTGTTTAGGGTTTATATATTTTGACATCTTTGGGCTATCTTTATTAATCTGAAACTAAAAAGCAAAATTTAAATATATATATAAATATAACCACACATCGTCGTTATAAATCCTTTTCCTGACAAACACATCACGATGGTCGAAGGTGAAAAATATTGGTTTGTAGTTGAGAACAATACCAGCTCCAAACCGTATTGTTGTACCATTTGTACACATTTATACATATAAATCTGAGGTATTGATTTCAGTGTTTCATGGCAAACTGATTATATGAATTGCCTAGTCAATCTCATCCCCTCTCTCTCAACCCCTCTCTCTCTCAACCCCTCTCTCTCATCCCCTCTCTCTCAACCCCTCTCTCTCAACCCCTCTCTCTCATCCCCTCTCTCTCAACCCCTCTCTCTCATCCCCTCTCTCTCATCCCCTCTCTCTCATCCCCTCTCTCTCAACCCCTCTCTCTCATCCCCCCTCTCTCTATATTTATTCATTTATTTATTAACGACATGGCACAATCTTGTTATATACGAAATTATCTAATTATTTTTATTATTAATTGGTTTATTATTGTAATGACATTTGCTTTTTGATATGGTAAAATAAAATAATAATAATCCAGATATGAAATAGAAATGTTTATTTACAGACACACGCACACATACAGACACACATATGAATATATATATATATATATATATATATATATATATATATATATATATAAAAGTGGCCTGACGATTGCATATAGCATGAAACAGACTGTGGCCACTAAGTGTTGACTTATTTGCTCATTTTTATATTTACACACGGTCTATCCCTGATATTGAGCACTTTATCCCATAAATATAGCCCATCTTAAGACTATATTTCTTCATATATATGTATGTATGTATGTATGTATGTTATTTTTCATTTATTTTCTTTAAACTTCATTTTTATGGATATTCATATTCGAGTAGAAACGCTTTTTTAAAATTTTACAGTATTTTTTACCAAAATTCTCTACAGGCCTGAATAATAGAAGAGTAATATGATAAAAAATACAGTTAAATAAAAAAAAATCTACTCGGACATATATATATATATATATATATATATATATATATGTTCGAGTAGAATTGTGGGATGAGATCACAGTTAGATTGGCTGACCTTTTAGATTTTGCTCTCGCTTCCTGAAGATGATTCAGACAAGCAGATTGAAAAACTAAAACGTTGAATATTTATATATATATATATATATATATATATATATATATATTAGGTTGGTGCAAAATAATGTCGTATGTGAGAAAACGATATTATTTTTGCACCAACCTAATATATCTATCTATCTATCTATCTATATATATATATATATATATATATATATATATATATATATATATATGTAGGATGACCCATAAACATTTGCTACAGAAATTTATTTTCAATATATTTGGTAGAGCAGAATCAAATACAAATTACGTCAAGAAAAGACGCTGTAAATATAATTTACACATATTGTGCATTTTTTTTTTTGTAAGCAGATATGCATTTTTCATAGATTTATGATTGATTGATAAAACAAACAAATAAAATGTTGGAGTCAGGACGGTGTAGTAATGGATAGCGGCTCGATTTTAGGAATCGGAGATCTGAATTCAAATAACATCCTACTTATGTGATGATGACCTTGAAAAATGCGGAAATTCACGTGTTCTCCACCAACAGATATCGGTAATTAGCATGACGTACACGGGCCTCACACCTCGTGCGGCAAAATTTGATTTGACCGTGTCGATTGATGGCCTCGCGTTTCACAGCAAATATATATTTATTCATAATATGAATTTTACTTAGGTCTTATATTTTAGACGGAGCAAAGTTTTATTATTACCAGCCGCATTCATTGCACGTTATGACGAAGATTCACGCCAAATTCTTCGCACGAGGATCCGACAATATCATTCATTTTGTATGTGTGTATCGCATGTGCCATTTCTATCCCGCTAGTAACTTGCATGCAAGTCCACATATTGTGCAATGGCGAAGATCTCGGGACATATCAACTGGAATATTTTGTGAGGTTTTTCACCGTTGTCTTGGTACCTTATCCCCTACACACACACACACACACACACATATATATATATATATATATATATATATATATAACACTTTGACTTTTGGTGTTAAGAAAGTAGTGCTAGATTATTTATAGTAACAAATAAACATAATATTCCTCTCCAGTATACAGAATTTAAATTTAAAAAAAAAAACGAAAAAACAATAGACCCGTTTACGTTTAATATAACTGATAAAACCAGGTTAATTTGAATAAAAATATATTTTTTATATATGTAAGTTGTCCATCTATTTCTATATGTTCTATATACATCTTTTATTATACCCATTTATTTTAAATACTATATATATATATATATATATATATGTGTGTGTGTGTGTGTGTGTGTGTGTGCATATATATATATATATATATATCAGGCATATGAGTTACCCACACAAACACACACAGACATATATATATATATATATATATATATATATATATATATATATATATATATATATATATATATATATATATATATATATATATATATATATATATTATGTAAGTGGCTCGGTGAGTAGTGAATAGCGGCTCGGTCTAAGGAATCGGAGACCTGATTTCGAATTACAGTGAATCCATTACAATTACATTCACTTACGTGCTAATGCTCTTAGGAAATGTATGAATCCTCTTCTTCTTCCTCCAGCTTAGGATAAATATCTTTGGATATGAGAAGGTCTTTTGGGTAACTTGTGGCGCGTATTCAAAAATTGTGGATGGTTCTGCACAGAGCCTTAACCACTTGAATCAGATCATATGTGCTCGTGTCGATTCCTACCAATTGAGCTGCTTGACACTCATGCGTCCAATATGACAGGAGAGTCCATAAATAAATATACATATATATATATATATATATATATATATATATATATATATATATATATATATATATATATATATATATATATATATATATATATATATATATATATATATATATAACTTCCATTGTATATAATTTTAGTAAAATGAATATTCACTACTTCCCGCTCAATAAGCAGACAAGCTTAAAGGATTCTATTTTTGAAAATCATCCTCTAGATTTTATTCTGCCACAACATATATAAATTCTTAATCGACTATCAACAATTGTATAGCAATATTGTATAAAACTAATATCGCAGAGTGAGTATGCCATACAAGTGTACGCATGCGTGCGAATGCACAGAAGCATTGATCTTGAAAGGGATTTTCTATGTACAGGAGAAAAAAGTAAAGTTCTTAACTGAAGGGCTTTTTGATCACATAGTCCACGGTAAATTAAATATCCTATTCGATTCAAGTTTCAATAAATTGCTCTCCTCCGTTATCTAGCCACGAGAATAGGGCCTCGTGCCAACGAGATTTGGGGAGGGAAAAAAACGTAGATAGCGAGGTAGAGAATGGTTTTATTAAAGATGGCGAATGAACTGAATGTTGGCGCTTAAATAGATTGGAAGCGTAATCTTCTTTCGTTGATTGCCTTACGACTGATTGCAACGTCTCCAAGCACATTCCTCTGGGTATTTCTACTTTTCTTGTTTTATCATCATTTTCTGTTGCTGCTGGATAATTGGCTGAACTTTCAAAGATTTTCTTTTTTTTATCTTTTGAATTGGACTCCATATGCCAAAGTGTTAATACGGGTCCGAGGATAACTTCGTATAATTAAGCTTAGACTTCATAATATCGCATAAACATGCACAAGTTTATGTAAAACGCAACTAAAAATTCCTTGGACAGAAAACAAGATAGGTAATTATTTAGATAGAAAAATACATGTTGGACTAAAGTGCGATTCATCAAGAGAGAAAAAAATATCAATCTAATTTCAATCAAGATGGAATTATGAAAGAGGCATAGAAACGAAAGACAAATACTTCAAAGAAGGCAATAATTTTATAGTTATAAACTCTATATCTATCTATCTATCTATATATCTATCATTTTTCCTCCATTTTTCTATCTAATCTATTTTTTCTCTTACTCTTTCTTTCTCTCAATACACACACAAACACACATATTCATACACAAACATGCACACACACATAATGATATATATATATATATATATATATATATATATATATATATATATATATGTGTGTGTGTGTGTGTGTGTGTGTGTGTGAAAATATATAGAAAATGGGAAAGAACTGGTTAGGTAAATAATCGAAAGTTCTTTAGTATTTTTGTTATTATTTTTAAAAAAATAGTGCTCGATACAAATATGATTCCAACACGCTACATAAGGGGTCTCATCTTTCAAAACAAGAGCCGAAACTTCAATATAATTATTTGAATTAAATTGAATTAAAGTAAGCTCTGTTCCATTTTCAAGCGAAAATTTTTTCGGAATAGCTTATTTCTGAAATTTACGTGTTTTAATAGTATATTCATAATTGAAATCAAAATTTCCATGGTAACAGCCAGGGCGAATTGTTTAAAATAGGTAGGGGTGTTGGATGTTAATAATTTGTATCAGTATAGAGTTAAATACAAATCATATTTTTAAATATATATATATATATATATATATATATATATATATATATATATATATATATATATATATATATATATATATATATATGTATATATAAATATAAATATAAATAAATATATAAGAAAAATTTAAGGTACCATTATAATAATTTATTTCACCAGAGTCTTATTAAAAGGACGCCGGATCATCAGATAGCACTTCCAACAACGAAATGAAACGAAAAATCATATATATATATATATATATATATATATATATATATATATATATATATATATATATATATATTATGGAATGGATTTTGTCCGACGATTATTTAATATATTTTGATATCAAATAAGGGTTCGTGTTCTGTCGGAGAGCGCGTATTTTCTACGAAATTTCTCGCGCATTCAGATCGATGAATGTAATTAATACTGTTTAATTACAAAAATTGTGTATTTCTTTAAATAAAGTATATGTATAAAAATAACTTATAAAAAGAATATATATGTATATATATATATTTAAGCATGTCTGATTATACAATTTAGACATGTGTTTGCTTATTTTTAATAAGATCCTTACGTAATCACATATAAGCTTTGTTGTTTAACAAGAAGCAAACTATAACCTCCCAGGAGAACAAAATTCTTAACTAAGGTACCTTCAATAGATTACAACAGGAAAAAATTCAAAAATTAACGTTTGTGACTTTTCGCATGACCGGAATTATGAACCGTTTAACCACAGAGACAAAAGGATTACTTCTGACACATCATAACTCTGAAGATGATAGTAAAATATATCGAAAGTACTCGGGAAAGTAAAATGATTGATACAACTCCCGTACTTTCTACACTCTCTTAAACCTGAAACAACAAAAGCTCATACATGATTACGAAAGGACCCTATTGACACAACATGTCTACATTCTTTACTCAGATATGTTTAAATGAAAATATGCTGCCAGGATATTCGTAATATATATATATATATATATATATATATATATATATATATATATATATATATATATATATATATATACAAAAGGAAGCATTTCTTTACCAAACAGTGATTTTATCAAAATAAATGCATGGATTAATATGTAATCAAAAGCAAATACGTCTTGCAAAATAATATCCTTCATTTTTCTTGATAAAACTGTATGGTGATGTTTGTTTGAATAATGAGTAAACTTTTTTTACTCAGTATTCGTTATTAATTACTAAATTATATATATTTATATTATATCATATATACATTTCTTTGTGTCTGTGTTCATTCACAGTTTGTTCGTTATTTTATTATTTATCTAGTTTGTTTACTTTTTTATTGATCTTTTATATATATATATATATATATATATATATATATATATATATATATATATAGAGAGAGAGAGAGAGAGAGAGAGTTTTATTGTCATTCACTATTGGATGAGGACCAAGATTCCGGGAGAATAGAGCGACAATTGAAATAAATATGAAATAAATACTTGTATATTATATCGATAAATACATTAAAAAATAAACAAGAACCCTTTAATAAAAATTAAAAAAATCTGTTCAGCGAAACATGCATATATTAACAACTCCTGCATTAACAAGCAATGTAATTATATTAAAAATAGATAATTGTCGTATAAAATGTTGGCATTCCACTCACAACGAACCGACGCAGAACATATACAAATCGCAATGAAGGGATGTTCTCTCGGGAGCTCCGTTCCTTTAGAGACTTTTAGCAACTTAGTCCAAACCTCAAATGGAACTTTCATATAGGATCCATCACTAAGGATTATGGAAAAAATGTCGTTTCTCTGTAGCACTGAAATATGTCCCTGACTCCTCCTTTTATCCTATACATTTCAAAGACGATATCAGACCGAAAATGGAATACTGCTACCATATATGTGTAGGTATTTTACAGTTCACACCATCCACTTTGTATAGAGTCCAAAAGCGTCTTTGCGTCATTGTGGATGAAGAGTATTTTCCACCCTTCAAATCCTTTCTAACAGACGGGACATCGCAAGTGTCTAACTGCTTTAACAGTTTTTTCATGGAAAGTGTTCAGATGAACATCACTTCTTAGTTCCAATAGTCCTATCTTTAACGGCCAAGACCAGCCATGCCATAAATTGAAGTTAACAGCCCTCATTGTCCAAATTGTTTTATTGCATAATTGTCCATTCCACTAAATGATAAATATCTAAAAGCTCTAAACTAATTGAGTTTCTTTTTTCCCGGTTTTCGGATAAGACTTTTAGCCATCGTGACACCATTGTTCGTATGAATCACTGAAAAACACTTTGATTTATTCAGCTAAAAAGAGAGCTGGTTAAAATTCAATCCCACTGTATGCCAAACTTAGCAATGGTGAGAAGACAAAATATAATCTAAGCCTTCGGTAATCGTACCAACAGTGATACTCTGGCTTCCAGCTTCAAAATCCATTCAAGAACCATCCAGAGAGCGCTGAATAATTTAAAAAAAGGGGGAACATTAGAGATTTAAACTGGATCAGGTGATCACAATAGCGAGAGTGTCATCATTCCAACATTTCATTTATCGAAGAAGCAACTATATTGCGAGGATGGAAATATGAATGAGGCCGTGTTGCCCCGTCAGAATTAATAACGTTGTCGACTGTAACATCCTTGATTATTATGTGTAGGGCGTATTTGAGAGAGAGACAAAAACTTCTTGTATCAGATGAATTGAAAACAATGATTATGGCACCATTCACTATATTAAACAAAGAGAACGCCCAGAAGTGTTGCAGGAGATTCCGAAGTTGTCTGTAGGACGTGGTTGTAGCCAAATGACGATTTTATTGAAGAAAGTTACTCTTTAATATTCTAAGAGATTTTGTGCAATGTTGGTAAATATATATCTATTAAAATGAGATGTATGTGTTATTTTCCTTTTTGCGACAATTTATCTGTCGCATTCTGTAGATTAGCCTACACTTGTTACTGGGGCACTTAGCATTTACACTGTCAACGTAACAGAAAGCAGGGAGAAATAGATTCATAACTTTTCAAGGCGAAAGGAATTAAATATATATATATAGATAAGCCTGAATCCAAATCTAGTTCACGGTTACGACAGTTGTAACATGATTATTTAACATTGGTGGACACAAACTTAACAGCATAAAATACGCAGATGACACAGTGTTGATAACAGACAAAGAAAGAAAATTAAAGAAAACCACTCCTACAGTAGATAATAAAGAAAAGCGAGAATAAAGGTAAAAAACTATAAAAACCTACATTTAAATTAGACAAAAACAGTGAAAAATTATTTGATTGTAGAAACCCAGAAGACTGCCCATTGGAAAATAAATGCTGCATCAAATCTGTGGTATACCAATGTACTATCTCATCCACTGAGAGTCCTAATACTAATACGATATACATTGGGTCTACGAAGAATGAATTTAAAGCCAGATGGAGGCAGCATAAGTGTTCTTTCAACAATATAATTAAAAGAAATCAGACATCTCTATCTAAATATTTTTAGCATTTGAAGGAAATGAATGAAACACCAAAAGTAAAATGGAAAATTATAAACAAATCTGTTAGGTTGGTGCAAAAATAATTTCGTTTTTTAACATATGTTACTATGTGAGAAAACGAAATTATTTTTGCACCAACCTAATAGAACTTGTAAAACTTGGGATGACCCATGCCCTTTATGCCTACATGAGAAACTACACATTATTAAGTTTCTAAATAATAAAAATCTATTAAATAATAGAGATGAGTTAACGGTTTTTCCCGACATCATCAAATCTTTGCATTGAATAATTACCATATATTTTTTTTTAATCCATAGTCCTAATAAATAGCTTAAATACCCTACAAAAAAAGATAACCCTTTATGAAGTCGCCAAGAAACAAATGTTACGGCAGTTTTTTTATATACACAAAACCCTTTCAGAAAAAATAAAATAAAAAAATAAATAAATCTCCATACACACGTAAACCAGACTAGACGAAATCATCTTCCTTTTTAAATTTAGACTCCCCAACCTTACCCTGATTGACATCTATGAATGTAACTCTATACAGATACAAATTATTAACGCCCTGCCTCCCTCTCTATATGAACAATCGCACTGGCCGTCACCATGAAAATTTTGATTTCAATAATGAATATGCTATTAAAACACATAAATTTCAGAAAAATTCATTCCCAAAAAATATCGCTTGAAGATGGAACAGAGCTTACTTTAATTCAATTTAATTCAAATAATTATATTGAATTTTTCGGCTCTTGTTTTGAAACATGAAAACTCTTATGTAGCGTGTTAAAATCGTATTTTTAAATAAATAATTGCATATATATATATATATATATATATATATATATATACTCCTATATGACAGTGAATGCTGAATAATCTCTTCAAAGATGAAGAGACTTGATACAAAAGAAATATGATTCCAAAAAAAAGGTGTTGTGGGTTGTATAGACAGAAATTGTGGGCAACGGTGAAGCTTTCGAGAAAATAGAAACAAGAAGGAAACTTATCTTCAACATCAGAAAGAGACAGTTAAAATTTCTTGGACTCATGATGAGGAAAGTGGGCTGGGCAAATCTGTTACTCACAGGACAGATTGAAGGCAAGATAGAGAGAGGAAAACAATGCAAGACATACTTAGTGAGATTGTGTGATGAATGGCGGAAAGGGTTTAGAAGAAATAACTAAAAGACAAAATTTATTAAGAGCTACGAAAGAAAGGAAATTGTGGAGATCCATGATCGCTTACGTTCTAAAAGTGAACATCTCATAACGAAGAAGCACATGAGGCTGCCATAAGATAATCGTGAAGTTCCCAAATCATGTGTACGCTCACTTAATCAGGAACATTGCCAAAGTGATAAATGAGCAGGGAGAAACAGTTTCATGACATTCCTGAGAGAATTATAAAGAAAGGAATTCATATATATATATATATATATATATATATATATATATATATATAATTATTTATTTAAAAATATGATTCCAACACGCTACATAAGAGGTCTCATGTTTCAAAACAAGAGTCGGAAACTTCAATATAATTATTTGATTTAAATTGAATTAAAGTAAGCTCTTTTCCATCTTCAATCGAAATGTTTTTTGGAATAACTTATTTCTGAAATTTACGTGTTTTAATAGCATATTCATAATTGAAATCAAAATTTCCATGGTAACAGCCAGGGCGATTGTTTAAATAGGGAGGAGTGTTGGGTGTTGGGTGTTGGGTGTTAATAATTTGTATCAGTACAGAGTTACATTCATAGATTTGGCATTTGAAGGAAATAAATAGGGCATCTAAAGTAAAATGGAAAATTATAAACAGGATTAGAACTTGTAAAACTTGGAATGACCCATGCCCTTTGTGTCTCCATGAGAAACTGCACATTATTAAGTTTCTAAATAATAAAAATCTATTAAACAATAGAGATGAGTTAACGGTTTTCCCGACATCATCAAATTTTTTCATTGAATAATTAGCTTAAAAACAAACATACAATAAAATAATTTTTATAATCCATAGTCCCAATAAATAATTTTAATACCCTACAAAAAAAGATAACCCTTCATAAAGTCGTCAAATAACAAATGTTACGGCAGATTTTTATACACACAACCCTTTCATAAAGAAATAAAATAAAAAAATAAATAAATCTCCATAGACACGTAAACCAGACTAGTCGAAAACATCTTCCGTTTTAAATTTAGACACCCCCACCTCACCCTGACTTAACATCTATGAATGTAACTCTAATACTGATACAAATTATTAACACCCAACACCACTCCCTATTTAAACAATCGCCCTGGCTGTTACCATGGAAATTTCGATTTCAATTATGAATATGCTATTAAAACACGTAAATTTCAGAAATAAGTTATTCCAAAAAAAAAAAAAACAATCGCCTGATTTAGGAATCAAATATTGAGAGACAGAAAAATTCCGTATTTCTCTAAGCCAGCGAATGATGGACGATATCCTCTAAGATGATAAAGAGACTTGAAGCAACGGGAATATTGTACTTCAGAAATATGCTGAAGAGAGCAAAGGCTGAATATGTGTATAAAATAGGTTTTGTAAAGAAGGGGATCAAATAGGAAATTTATTCGTAACATCAGAAAGAGGCAGTTGAACTATCTAGGCCAGGTAAGGAAAAATGGCGGCTTGGAAAATCTGATGCTCACACGACAGATTGAAGGCAAGAGGAACAGAGAAAAAAAATAACCCTCCTATTGAGCTTGCGTAAATCGATGACGAGACAATTTTTCGGAGAATTAATAATAAAATAATAAGTTCCACCATTGAAATTTCTGGGACACGTAATGTGGAAGGAGGGCTTGGGAAATCTGATACCCACGGAGTAGATAGAGGGAAAAGTGGACAGAGAAAAGCAGCGCGTAATATACTTGATAGGCTTGAGAAAATGGATGGTAGTACATGGTTTGGGAGAAATAAGAAAACGACAAAACTTATTAAGAGCTATGAAGAACAGGAATATGTGAAGAGCCATAATTGGTTACTATTAGAATTTATGGAGGGCTTGGCAAATCTGATATTCAGTGGGGCAGATTAAGGGCAAAAGAGAAGAGAGAAATGCAGAGCGTAATATACTTGATGGGCTTCAGAAAATGGAAGGCTAGTACATGGTTTGGGAGAAATAAGACAAGGACAAAACTTATTAAGAGCTATGAAGAACAGGAAAGTGTGAAGAGACATAATCAATCGTGAAGTTCCTAAATAATGAGCAGGTAGAAATAGATTCATGACAATCCAGGGCGAATTACAAAAGAATCAATTAAAATATACATAAATCAGTCTGGAATCGAACCCGATTATTCTAACATGAGGACGTCCTTAAGACCATCGTGGACTTCCAAAATCTTGAGTAAGTTTCTCTGACATAAATATATTTTTCTTATGTTTCGTCGATGCGTCTTGACGTGTCATTTTGCGTATAAATTTTTAACGTTGACTACGTGCCAATTCTCTCAACTCGTGATATTGCTGTGGCAATCGGCCAGGATTCAAATGCCCACCTTCATTCTACACAGCTGCTTAGCACAAAGCAAACCTATGATTAAGCTACACATTAATACGTCATGAATATTTAATGATATCGCAAAAAGGGTTTAACTGCGCTGGCGTCTAAGAAAATTATCATTTATTTTATTACCGTGTTGATCTTGCTTTCAGAACCAGAATATGTATTGATTATATTGATGTAACCGATTTTCATTGATATTAGTATACGTAGTCTTACTCACGCACACACAGAGACACACACGCAAACACACACACATATATATATATACATGCATATATATATATATATATATATATATATATATATATATATAAAGAGAGACATAAAGTTGTTTATATTTTAAAACGTGATTCAGTACATAGTACTCATAAATCATTTGTGAGTGTATATATATATATATATATATATATATATATGTGTGTGTGTGTGTGTGTATATATATATATATATATGTATATATATATATATATGTGTGTGTGTATATATATATATATATATATATATATATATATGTGTGTGTTTATATATATATATATATATATATATATATATATATATATATATATATATATATATATATATAAATATGATGTATGAAAAATACTTTTAGAAAGTTTGAGGACGGGTTCCTCAAACCTAAACAAGGAGAAAAACTCAATATACATCCAGGAAAGATGGCTAAGTAAGAGAAAACCGTTTCCATGGCGTGCATGTTCGCCCTCCCCGACCTCAATCTTTTAGATTATTATTTGTGTCACCTCCAAAAAACAATTTATTTATGCAGTAGACGTAATACAGAAACAGTTCATAGTGGCCTGCGAAACGATTCGACACCGTTTGGGAGTATTTGAAAGGGTCCGCCAGTCAAAGAACCGACGGGTGTATGCGTGTGTAAAAAGCAGAAGAATATTGTAAATATTTGTTATAAATGGCTGTGCTAATGTACAATGATGACCTTTCGATCATATGTTTATATAGATATTTTACATTTCTTTCGTGTCAAGACGCCCTACCCAAATTACTTTGGGATTGTATCTTGCATTGTTCATTTAACACAGTCTACCGTAAGCTTTTAACTTAATAACACAAAAACAAAGTATTAGGTTGGTGCAAAAATAATGACGTAATAATGTCGTTTTTTGACGTTAACGTCAAAAAACGACATTATTACGTCATTATTTTTGCAGCAACCTAATATCTTTATATGGATATTTGTCCTTGGTTTGGTGTGAGGAACCGCCCCGAAAGTTTACAAAAGTATTTTAGATGCACACACACACAAACACGCACACAGATATACATATATATATAATGGGGCTGAGTTATTCTAAGCCGCTATGACTACCTCAGAAGAGGAAACGCGCCGGCAAAAAAAGGTTTTCCTCTTCTGTTCGTTTATATATATATATATATATATATATATATATACAGAGTAGAGCATATATAACTTATTCGAAAATCATCACATAAAAATATTATAAACTCACTACAAAAATAACAATTTCGTTTCAAGACTTCTGGTGTCTCATCAAATGATGGTGCTGAATGTAGATCAGAATGTTGAAACAAAATGGCTATTTTTGTAGTGATTTAATAAAATGTTCATGTTATAATTTTCGAATAAATTATATATATATATATATATATATATATATATATATATATATATATATATATATATATATTGAACAATAAAAAAAATTAAAAAATTAAAATCTTCAGACACACTGGGTTGTAGATTAATATTCTTTCGTTTTTTTTATTATTATTCCATTTAGATTCCTCGAATAGTTTCAGCCGAAATGGCCATCATCGGGAGGAGAAATATTTCTGCTTGCTGCTAGAACTAAACTACAGAAATGAATATATATATATAATTTTGTTCTGTACTAATTTCTGCAAAGGCAAAATTATCAAAAATATTTTTAAAACTTCTAATAGAAAAAATATTTTTTTATTATTTAAGCTGGGCAAGATTAAAAGTTTTGCCAAAATAAATAATAATTATTAATGAAATCTTTGCCTGAACACAGTATGTACATGAAGCATAGTGGTTAATGGCGAGGTAGGTGTAATTGGTGAGGCTAAATCAGCTTTTAGATAGTGCGTTCACTTTTGCACAAATGCAGAATAGATCTCATTCGCCCAACCCCTGGAAATGTGTTAAACAGTATGGTAGATAGAGCACTATTGCAGTGACATGCCAGCATTTTCAGTGAAATAAATCTCTGATTTTAACCAGAGGAGAAATCCTCTAGGTACCCTAAGTACTCCCACCTTTCTTTCTTTCTTTGTTTTTTTTTTTTTAAGAAGGCATATCAATTCTCATATAATAAAGAAAAAGGAATCTGTAGAGAAACATGTTCTTCTATGTCGTGAGGAAAGATGGCACTAAGGAGAAACGGATAAAACGCGAATATAACACGATACAAAGAATGGCCCACTAAAGATCCAATTGAAAAGTAATATATGTGCAAAATGCACTTCTCTTTCCTAAGCAAAATTTAAACTAACATGAATTAACCTAAATTAACCTAAATTAAGTAAATATAACTTAAAATATTGTCTAATTGCGAAACATTTCTGTTACTCAAGCGAGCACAAGCCCAATTTCAATTGACGATTTAAGACGATATTCTTTTTTACGTAACTTATGATTTTAGTGGTGGAAAAAAAATAATTCTTTGACTGTGACGCCTTATTCTAAACCTTCAAAGTCGATTCCAAGTTGCAAAATATCGTGACCGACCACAGATCATAAATTTGGTTTGGTTTTGTTTGTTTTACAGTATATCAACATCAATAGGTTATTTAATGCCGACAGATTTTATTACTGGTAATATTCTTTTTCAATAACGTATTGCTGGTAATAATTTATTTCTGGTAATAATTTTTTACAAGGTGTTTCTGGTATTAAAACCTATTTTTTATACTTTCATAGTGTTTTCGCCCCAGTTTGCCCATAGATGCTACCATCCCCGGTCAGGGTGGTCCTGAGAACACCAGGAATTAAGAGGTTTTTCCACGCTTCTCAAAACCTCCTGATCTGAGGCCTTGCTTTTGGACATAGTTTATCGTCTGACTCAGGACGCGGATGTTGAATTTTTTTCAGTTTTTACAGTAAGGTGCAACATCTATGTGGGCTAATTTTTTTTCTTATTTGAGGCAGTTTGTGCGGAAAATGAGGAAGATGACGGTTAACCAGGTTAAGATTGAAGTGATCGAGGAAACATCCTCTTGGGAGTCGTTCCACAGAGCAGCGCTTAGCGGAAAGATGTTCGATTGAAAATAACTTCTCACAGATGGAATACGGAGGGAATTTAGTTTGCTACAATGTGAGTTGAATTTTGGGTCCTTCTAGTGGAGAATAGGCCTGGCTGAAACAAGGAATGTAGTGCGTCCGAGCACTTTCTGTGAAAGTAGCAATAGAGCTGTTTGTCACATATAGCATGTGAGAGAGAGGTTGAAGGGTGGGGATAATTCATCATCCACAAGGAGTCGGATGCACTATTGAGGCTAGAAAATAAGGTCTACGAACCTATGAGAACAGTACACCATTTGGAGTCTGACCCGGCTCGTAGAATTTTAATAAATATTAATTAACTCAGAAGAGGAATCATTGTTTTAAAACAGAAATGTTAATGGTAATATGAGCCGTTTCTTTATAAGGAAATATGCGGTTTTTATTGACCGAAGAACCAGTGCTTCTGTCGTTTGAAATTTATAATGTATTTTATTTAATTTTCGGAAAAATATATTTCACAATTCCAGTAGCGGTTTGCTCGCTTTCATGTATTAATGGCGGCTTGCTCCCTTGCCTTATGATAACGTAGAATGTCAAAGTCGATTATACCATTATGTTATCTACTAATTATATGTGCAGCCATTAGATTTTGCTGCTATGCAAAGACCTCATGAATATGCTTTTTGTTATTTGTTATATATATATATATATATATATATATATATATATATATATATATAGAGAGAGAGAGAGAGAGAGAGAGAGATAGTTAAGTTATGAAGAACTTGGTAATCCGTATGGGTAATCCTAAGGAGTATAAAATCCTGAGAGCGCAATTTAAAACCAGTGCTAATATTCAACAGAAAAAACAGACCACTTTAAGGTTCCATTATAATAATTTATTTCACCAGAGCCCTTTCAAAGGACGCTGGATGATCCGGCGTCTATTGAAATGGCTCTGGTGAAATAAATTATTATAATGGTACCTTGAAGTGGTTTGTTTTATATATATATATATATATATATATATATATATATATATATATATATATATATATATATATATATGTATGTACAAGTATAGGATTCTTGTATACGGAATAAATTCCAATAACCAAAAATTGAGCAAATATAATTTATTCGAAAATGATCATATAAAAATGTTATGAAATCACTACAAAAACAGCAATTTTGTTTCAACACTTCCGGTGTCGTATCAAGTGATAGTTTTGAATGTACAACTTGATAAGACACCAGAAGTGTTGAAACAAAATGGCTATTTTGTTGTCATTTTATATCATGTTTATGCTATAATTTTCGAATAAATTATATATGTATGTATATATATATATATATATATATATATATATATATATATATATATATATATATATATATATTCGATTTTGTAACCCCAATACAAGATAAATTATTTAAATATGAGGGAATTTGTATAAAATCAAAACGTATTGGGCTCCGAATTATATGAATACAATATTGGGACAAATCAAAACTAAAATCTTTGATTCAAATAAATATGATGGAAAAAAATAATTGAAATATAACAGTTGCACCTGAATTAATATAACTTTAGTAAATAATAAAGCTATAAATTTATATGAATAAAATATATATTTTTGTAATCAAATTTACCCCAAGCAAGGCAGTATAGCTACTATGACACAAGGAATTCCTGGTTGTCAGAGAATTAGAGAAAAGAAACATTATGCACCGAGAACCTTTGAACATTAATCATGAAGAGAGTAGATAAAAATTGATATTGCATTTAAATTTTTCACGATAAAACTTGACTGGAAAGCATGGAACAGTAAGGGAGGTCCACAAGCGATAAGTGAGAGAAAAATAACCTATTAACATAAGACTTACGGTTACATGTAGCCAATTCAATTGTAAAATGTTGAGACTGTCTTGCCAATCTAGTATTGCGCTTAAATTAATACAGTCTTAGTACGAGTGCAAAACCTCATCTGAAAAATTACCATAAAATATTCATAGAAATTTTCAATATGAGCTCTGGTAAAAAACATGAAATGATAACAGCAAAAATTGCAATATGAGCACTGGTAAAATGGTTGCTGAAGACATTAGTTTTATACTACCAAGAAATTCATACACAGATGGTCTCAAGGTTAGGTCCAGTGACAGAACCCAAAGAGGGTGAGTTCAATACCCGGTTAAGGCAGTTGAGAACTTTTAGAGGGAAAATTAACAGGAGATAACAGATAACTGACATCCATTAAACCTGTCACGTGGAACTAGGACAGTCTACCCCAGTGAGCGAAATAAAGGGTTAAGTTCGACATTCCAACCACTTGAAGAAAGCCCGAGCGTACAACGGCCGAAACGATGTAATAAATGTGGTGACAAAAATGAGGACAATAGTCCTAATAATGTAAATAATTTAAGAAGAAGGCCGGAGCGTACAACGGCCGAAACGTTGTAATAAATATGGCGACAAAAATGAGGACAATAGTCCTAATAATGTAAATAATGTCATAGAAAAGCCTCAGGGAATTTACAGTGATGGGAAAAATAATCAAGCAAAGAGAACAGAGCAGGATAAATAATATTGGTGATTCTTCTTTGTTTTGTTTTTCAAGAATTTCTAAATATACAGCAGGACCACCGGACCAAATATGGCAGCAATATTCTAAGAATAGACGAATAGTAGTCTTATAGATATGCAAGAGGAAATTGTCTTGCATGAAATGGTTAACCAACTTTTTTAGCAGATGACCTAGCGTGAATTCAATATAGTTTATTCAATGCACGTCAGCCGAGAATGTTAGATTGCAAAGGTGCAATGAATCACTCTCCTGGAGGTTGGCATCAGTAAGGGGTCTCTGTAATGATTAATAGAGAGCATTTGATAACCATTAAAAACGGTTGAAGTTTAGTTCAACGTCAATACAAAATACAACTTTGGTGGTTTGAATAAGAACCAAATTAATTTATATGCATAAAATATTCTCTTTGGTAAACGATGGATAATTTTATACGAACCGATCATAAAGGAATAAACAATTTTACTGAAATTCTGTCTAATGTCAGAAAAAAAAACCAGGAAAATATTTTGCTGACTTTAGTGATGTTATGGATTCAGCTGTATCGGAGATTCCGTTAAATAAAAGATGAAATTCTGACCTAAATACGTACACACGGAAAACACAGACGCACATAAAGACACAAACACAGACACACATATAAACACACAAATTTATAAATATGACTTTACAAACACACATTCATACGTATACGAGCGCATTTACCCATTATAGAAATTTTAAAGAATCCAATAGATTTTACATCAATAGGAAGCCATATTATGAACGCCGGCCAACCTTCTTGTACATTCAAATCGACAATGCTTGCTGATTTGATATTTGCTAACGGAAGACAAACGATATATTTTTTAGAACTTAATACCGCTTTATTCAGGAATATGGCAAAAAGAACGATTTTCAGTTGCAGATATTCCGAGCATTTTTACACTTAAAAATACTCCAAAGTTTCTATTAATGGTTTGACTTGAAATTAGTAAAAAAAAGTAGCGTATTATAAATTTGTCGAACTCACCGGGAGAAACCAACTGATTATTCGAATTCTCGAAGCGAATATATAAAACTTGTTTTTCGTTTCCATGTTTCTCTATTCGCACATACCTACATTTTTACAACAGTTACACACACTTACACACACACACACACACACACACATATATATATATATATATATATATATATATATATATATATATATATATATATATATATATATATATATATATATATATATATATTCTGTGTGTGCGTGTGATGTATTCTATTTATTCTTTACGAATATTTCCAGTGAAATCTGGAACGGCGTTATCAATTTGGCCAATAAGATCGAAGCTAATGCCAAAATATCAAGAACTTGGCAGATACATTGAATTAAAAAAGAACAATATTTTTTTTTTTTAATTAGCCATTGTTTTCAAAATAAAATCTTCAGATAGGCTGAAGAAAGAAGACGCAAAAAGATCAAATGTTTGTATTTATATCTTTTCCTTTTTGCTTGAGTGCGGGTTATAACGTCATGGCATCCCATCGCTGTACGATGACGAATACATCTAGGTCTTTAGAATGCATGTTCTGTATTTATGATATATTGTTTTACCACCAAGTATACATTTGACACGGTTTACTATTCATGTAAAGAAAACATTCACGTTTTACAAATAATGATTAAGTATTAGGTTGGTGCAAAAATAATATCATTTTTTGAAATATTTTTTAACGTCAAAAACGATATTATTTTTGCACCAACCTAATAATTGGGTAAATTATAGATATAAAGAAGCAAAAGAGAGAGTATTACATAGCTAGTCAGATAGATAGATAGATAGATGGATAGATAGATAGAAAGATAGATAGATATGAAATACCGACGCATAAATATGAAAACTATGATATATATGCTATATAAAGATATATATATATATATATATATATAACTGATATATATATATATATATATATATATATATATATATAACTGATATATATATATATATATATATATATATATATATAACTGATATATATATATATATATATATATATATATATAATGAATGATGTATATATATTTATAATGAGTGATACATATATATATATATGTGTGTGTGTGCGTGTACATTGATTAATAGATATTTGAACTGAATGAGATAGATAGATCGATCGATCGATATATATATATATATATATATATATATATAGATAGATAGATAGATAGATATGAATTAAACTGAGGTAAATATGAATAAACACAGTAATATAAGATTAACTGCAAAAAACTTGATGATTGATAGGTATGAATTAAGAGGTTTATATAGGGACAGACTAGCATATCATAAACAGAGGACGATAAAAACGTAGAAAGTATGGAATAAATCGTTTACGGCTAGTTTTTGATATTATTTTTTAAGAACAAATCATTCAAGAAGTAATATGAATAAACACATATAGCATAAATAAGAAGGAAATAAAAAAAAATAAAAAAAATGCAATAATATCATGGCTTAACCTACAGCAAGATTAATCTATTTCAACAGGCTCATACGCTTAGTAACAACTGCCTTAACGCTACTGGTAACAAATTTTGTGGCTACGTCTAGTAGTCTGCTTTTAGTTGCGTCCTAATCTTTAATCTAATGTCGCATCTTATTAGCAAAATTTTACTAACATTACTTATAATTTCTCGCAGCCGTAATGTTGCTTCTCTGTGCATTTCTTTTAAATATTTTCATAGTAATTGTTCTAATAAGCTTTCCTCTTCGATACCGAGAATTTACGAATTTAAACGCAGTACTATATTAATATCAAGTTCTCATAATTCTAAGGTCGAAAGAGCGATATGTAACCGTAAGTTCTATGCTAACAGTCTCTTCTTTCGCACATCTCGCTTGTGGAAGTCTTTTCCGTCTTCTTGCTTTTCATTCAAAGTTATTCTTCAATAATTGAAATGCCATCTCTATCGTTATCTTCTGTGTTAATTATTCTTGTTCTTTTATTGTTCAATATCCTTGATAATGTTTTCTTTCTCTATTATTCTTGCGTCTTAGGGACTTTATTATCTTACTTGGAGTGAAATATTTATCATGTCAGCCAGCCATATTTTAAATGGTGGCTGGACAAGTATAAAGAGATATATTATGGTTTAAAAAGACAATAAAAAATTGGAAGATGTGAAGAAGCATTATCGCTCCTGACCGGAAGTGATACAGCGGATAAATAAACAAATACTAGAATTACTCTTGAATTTAAATGTTCACTAAGATGTCTAGTTGGCATTGCTTAAGTTTCAGTGACAATTTATTTCACGCATAAGCCATTAGAGTGTGCGTAGCAGCCATGTAGCATCTTTATAGGTGCCTACTGTAACTTAACTACATGGAGACCCTCTTTCATCAGAATATTATTCTTTCTCCTAGAGTCGTTACCTTTTCTGCTATTTCAAATTATTTTCTTCAACTATGTCGTGTCCCTTCAAGACTTGGGCCATCATGACTCTCCAAATCTTTATGTCCTTTTCAGACCTTAAAAATGTTGTCTTTTGTTATATCTCATAACCCCTATTTTGTCTAGCATTTACACAATTTCATTAGGTAAGATATACGCTACATTCCTGTGTTCGTTTTCGAATTCCAGTCGAAGCCATTGCATTCACTTACGTGCTAATGCCCTTGAATGAATTCTCTTCGGCTCCCCCACTATGGGTAAATAGCAGTAAAGACCGGATTCTATAGCTTTGGATGGTACCTGGTCTACAGCAGAAACAAATATCAACCAACTGCGGGAAAAAAAAATCTGACTCCTCAGTCACGTATCGAAAGCTAGCCTTGGGAAAGACATGAATCATTTTCTCCTCACCCCCTAGCTATAGGTAAACAACAGGACAGACAGGGATCTATAGCCTTGGATGGCAAGCAGTCTACCGCAGAAAGAAATGGCAACCCCCTGCGGAAAAATCTGAGTCGTCAGTCACGTATCGAAAGTTACCCCTGGGAAAGACATGAATCCTATTCTTTTCCCCCAGCTATGGGTAAATAGCAGGACAGACCGGGTTCTATAGCTTTGGATGGCAACTGGTCTACAGCAGAAAGAAATGGCAACCAACTGCAGGAAACAAATCTGAATCGTCAGTCACGTATCAAAAAATACTCTTGGAAAAGACATGAATCCTATTCTTTTCCCCCAGCTATGGAAAAATAGCAGGACAAGCCGGGTTCTATAGCCTTGGATGGCAACTGGTCTACCGCAAAAAAAAAATGGCAACCAACTGCGGGAAAAATTCTGACTCGTTAATCACGTATCGAAAGATACCCTTGGAAAAGACATGAATCCTATTCTTTTCCCCCAGCTATGGAAAAATAGCAGGGCAGACCGGGTTCTATTGCCTTGGATGGCAACTGGTCTACCGCAGAAAGAAATGGCAACCCACTGCGGGAAAAAAATCTGCCTCGTCATTCATGTATCATGCATGGCACATAACTGACTGATGTCCAGTGTGTGTTAAATTATCGCACTGATCTTTTCTTATTATTTGCCTGAGAAAGTTTGACTCTCTTTATGATTCTAATTATAAGAATTTGATTTGTTTTCATTTGATTTGTTTTCATTTTATCAAAAACTTCGTCGTTGCTGACATGTTCATACCATTGTATTCTAAGCATCCTTCTGTAGAAACAATTTCTGCTGCTTCAAGTCACTTCTTCAGCTGTGAGGAGATTGTCCAGCATTCACAGCCATATTAAAAATTGATATTACGTAACAGTTCACTAATATTTTCTCAATGAAATGTTCCGTTTTCTTGATACTTTTCTTAACTTTTGTAAGGCATGATTCACTATATAAATGCGCCTTCAGATTTCGGTGCCGCACAGCAACAGAAGATGGATTCTTACCTTTTCCTAGAAAATTAGTTCGTAGTAAATGTAAAAAAAACAAAAAAAATACGGTCAGAATTTGATTTCGACAAGCCGATTCATTTCTCGCACTCATAATTACTTCGCTGTCAAGCAAATCGTCTGAAGTCTCCAATAACTTTTCTCAGTAAACGCCCAGACGCCATAATCTAGACATATGATAGGATTCTTCGATATGAGTCTATTTTTTTTAGTAACAAATAGCTGGCTCATTTATTATTGATGGCAACAGGAGTTCATGATCTGGGGGCAAATTATGTTGTAGTAGTGGGTCCGTTTATTCGATTTTTTCTCGACAAGATTTTTTTTTTTTTTTAATTACTTTGTGTGCCATACTTTAATAACAAGACCCTATAGTTTACACTTTACAGCTCCTTTTTTTTCGGTTGTGATGAAAGTTTCTGGCATTTTTCCTCTGTTTCGATTTTTTAAATATTCCGTACTCGGCCTGGGTTTTATTGGTGAAGCCATGTCTACGATCTATCGTGAATAACATCTTTGTTTACAACCATCAAATGCAGTATTTTTAAATGAATGCGACAGCTGTTCGGCAATTCGTGATCTCCAAAGATCCAATCTCTTAATTTATCATGCTTCTTTAATTCCATGTGCCCATCAATTATTAGGTTGGTGATTATGGCCCTCTTTTTTTCCGTTATCCTCTCCGAATTGACATATCTCATTGGGAAATATAGTTTGCATTCGCCAGGCTTTTAAATTCAGAAATGAATTTCTCATAGACTGGCTGCGATTGCCGGTTAAAGAGCCCTGTCTACTGTGCCATTAAATGGACAGGAGTTCAAATTTGCCAGGACAGAAGCTTGAAATCGGCACGATGATTCACTTTTCCGCGCCGCCAACGATTGCATTAACAGCGCATTTCATATTTCTCTTAACGATGCTAATTCCATTATTTTTTTTATGGTCAAACCAATGACGTTTTCACAGTTTCCATAGCATGATAGTTCCCACCCTGCTATGTGTATATTTTCTTTCAAACCGAGTTTTAGCTTTAGTAAAATAATTTTCACATAAATGATGTAATTTTACATTTTACATTTCATCCTCAACGTTTATGCAGTTAGCGAATTTTGCGCCGATGCTGTGGTCACCACTCCCCTGCATCTCACAATTCAAGGCAGAATAGTGCAATAGCTTGCTAGTTCTTTTGCACTGGGGATGATGAGGTGACTCCATCCCTCCTCTTGTTACTTAAAGAGACATGTCATACGGGGAAGCAGGCAGTTTTAAATCAGAGTTTTCCTTCTCTTAGACTGGTTGCTTTCCAGGACTGCAGAACCAGCTCTTTTTTACTATTTACTCATAGCTGGGACAGGGAAAGATAGATTCATACCATTTCCATGTGAGTAAGTGAATACAATGAACTAGACAGGAGTGCGAACTCGGGTCTCTGATTCCTCTTTTCAGGTCGCTATCCATTAATTTGCAGTGCCTCCAATTTTCCTTGTACTATTTCTAAAAGAATAAATTAGTTTTGCTGATCGGCGTTTCTTTTTTAGTCTTCGATAGTTTCTACATATTAAAGTAAAAAAAATATTTTACACACCACTGATAAATTCTGGAATTTGGTTTGTCATTTTAAAATAATCGTTCCCTGCCACTAGCAAGAAATTATAATTTTATTCGGACTTTTTTTTTTAAATGAGAAATTATCATTATATGCTATGTTATTTGAAGCAGCATCCTTGTCTTGCCTGCTATACGGAAATTATCTCGCCATTGTTTTCTTGGGACCTCTCGCTATTGTTTTCTTGGGACCTCTTTCGGTCTCTTCTTAAACTCTTTTCGGAATTTCTAGTGAAAACTTTTATTAAATCTGCGGGAAAGTTCTTTCTAATTTCGCTTTCCATAATTATGAGATATTTAGTAACATCCTGACTTTATTGTTATCTAAACTTATTCAGCTTTATGCGCCAGCTTCACGGAAAATGGGAGACTAGCCTCCCGATAAAGGCAATGATTGGTGAGACATCTACAAGCGGTTTTTCGTGCAGTGACATTGAAATTAATCATAGCTGAGCATTTGAGATAATACTCAGCAATTTTACTCATTGTTGTATTTTTTGTTGATTTATTCCACTAAACCAAAGACTTTGATTTTTCAATAGTATCAGACAAATTAATTGGTTGCACGTTTTTTATTTTAATCATATCACCCCAAGTAAGACAAAAATGTCACTAGTACGCAGGTGGTTACAGGAAGTGAAAGTGAGATTAAAGACTGAGTATAGCTGGCATTGAGGAAAAGACAAAAGATAAACAGGATTCAAGTAGACAGAGGATGGTGTTTAAATTTTTAAAGATTGTAATTATTAGCGAAGTAAGTAAACGGAGGTGAGTGCCAGAAAAAGAAACTGTTGGCGAAGAAGTGGCGGTCGTATTTAGCTATTTCATCAGATGCCAATCTAGTAGCACGTTTAGATTCATGTAGTCGGGGCCCATAGAAAAAGGATGAGACCAAAATGCCAATCTAGTAGCACGCTTTAATTAATGTAGTCGAAACACCAGGGAAAAGTGTGGTACCTAAATAGCAATCTAGTAGCACGCTTAAATTCATGTAGTCGGGACCTAGAGAAAAATGATGAGACCTAAATGCCAATCTAGTAGTACGCTTAAATTCATGTAGTCGGGGTAACAGTGAAAAAAGCTCGCCTGAGCACTTGCGATGAAAATATTTGTAGAAACGATATAACAAAGCCACGTCACGTCCGTGAGAAAGTGACTGAAGTCGAGATGCCAGGTCTGGATCGATGACATTACAAATCCTTTACATTTTGTCAACAATCTGGAGATCTATAGCAGAGCACCAGACCAAATATGGCGGCAGTATTCAAATCACAGACGAATGGTATGTTTTTAAATGTGCAAGATTATGAGAAAAGCTTTCTGGCACCACAGAGTGACCTAAAATTACTTGCGGTAGATGCAACTAATGATTCAATGTAGTTGCCCAACTTCAAGTTCATTGAAAACGCGAGGCCAAGAAGTCGCCATGTGTTGTTCACCAAGAGTCTAGCTTCAGCTCGAGATGTCTAGCAGATCACCAGACCAAATATGGCAGGAGTATTCAAATCACGGACGAATGGCATATTTGTAAATGCACAAGATTATGACAAAGGTTTTCTGGCACCACTGAGTGATCCAAAATTACTTGTGAAAGATGCAGCTATTGATTCAATATAGTTGCCCAACTTCAAGTTCTTTAAAAACGTGAGGCCAAGAAGGCGCCATGTGTTCTCCAAGAGTCTATCTTCAGCCATACTGATGGCATATACTAAGTTTTAATCACCTAGGTTATGTTTCTAGTAGGTAGGCTTGGAAATTTTGAGTATACACATTTCTTCTTTAGGTATTTGATTTTGAATGTACCCTACTATTTATAATATTCTAGCAGTCTTTAATAATGCTGTCATGTTGGGTTTCCAAATTTGAGTCGGATTTTCAATATTTCCAGTGATTTAGTGCGCTCTTCAGGAGTTCTCAAGTTCATGTATCACATCATCCTCAATTTTGTAACCCTGTCATGATTTGCATTTTGTTTTACATTTAGTCTTTGGTCTAAATAATTACCAAATAGTGCGCGAGATGAGGATAGCAGGTGAGCCGGAAGAGGATAGCAGGTGAGGCGGAAGAGGATAGCAAGTGAGGCAAAATGACTGAAAGACAATCAAAGATTTAGAAATAGATTTAAGAATTCATATGTCAAAAATAAATATGATTTCAATATTTAAAATTATTATTATAGATAACTTGCAATTGCATCCATGAGTCCCAGTATAAATAGATATAAATAATTTTTGACCGATTTTATCATTGGGCTATTTTGGCCTTATATATAAAAATATAGTAACAGGGGTCCGCAAATTGGAAGAGAGAGTTTTCAATGATTGTTATCTAACTTCAAATCTCTGGTTATGTAACTGTAAATCTCTGTCTGTTTTATTTTTTATTGTTATTAAATGCGCTTTTTATCACATATAAATTGATGATGTAACACCCATTTTTCATCCCGAAAATGCGGCTCAGTGAAAAAAATGAAGAAACTAGTATGTGTCATATATTCTTCATGGTTTGACTTTTAATTGGTAAACGCGAGTTTTGTCTGGACACTTTGGGTGTCAAATCCTCGAAGAATTTAAGCGTTTCGCTCGCTAAAATCATTACTACGTTCAACAGATTAGATGGTGTGGAAAAAATTTCAACAGCATATATATCTTCGTAAATGCGCAAATGAAGCCATTACGATTACACATGAGATTTATTTTTGTTTACAGTAAGGTTTACTATGTATAAAACCCGGATATCACTCAAGATAGAGGGTTGCAGAATAAGAGACAGTTTATGTGGATAGGACAGGCCTAGAATGATTACTATGTTCAACAGATTAGATGGCGTGGAAAAAATTTCAACAGCATATATATCTTCGTAAATGCGCAAATGAAGCCATTACGATTACACATGATATTTATTTTTGTTTACAGTAAGGTTTACTATGTATAAAACCCGGATATCACTCAAGATAGAGGGTTGCAGAATAAGAGACAGTTTATGTGGATAGGAGAGGCCTAGACTTGAACAGGTTAAGATTATAGTGATCGGAAATCATCCTCTTGGGAGACGGTTCCACAGGAAGCGGTTCGACGGAAGAAGCTGCTGCTCGAGTGGAACTTACCTTTCACCAATGGTGTTGCTTTTGATAATATTTTTTTTTCAATTTATTCCATTAGAATTCTTAAATCAGATATTACATGACATTAATGTCTTAATGGATTAGCTTAATTATCTCATTGAGATTTTTTTCATAAAAATGTTCATAAATATTCTGTGAAAGTTAAGATAAAATATGAAGGATTCTATGAGATATAATTTAATGTTTAATAAACGAAAGGGATTAAATATTATTATTGTTGCTGTTGATTTTTTAAATTTTATTATTATTTAAAATTTTAGTTCATCTTGAGAAAATAAATTCATGCAACTATTCATTTAGAATAAGTCGATATTATGTCGATTTTGGCACACACTACTATTATTAATATTATCAATTTTGCTAGACGTTTTATTAACTTTATTGAGATATATTTTTATTTGTTGACGGAATTAGGGAATCCATTAATAACAAGTATTTGTTTAATATTATGTAATTTTTTATAGAATATGGTTTTAGAAGAAGATATCATTTATGTGCGTTTGATTACTTTTTAGAATGGCTCATGATCAAAAATAATAGACATTCGCTGTCTGCAATATATATATATATATATACATATATATATACATATATATATATATGTGTGTATGTGTGTGTGTATTAGGTTGGTGCAAAAATAATGACGTAATAATGTCGTTTTTTGACGTTAAAAATACGTCAAAAACGACATTATTACGTCATTATTTTTGCACCAACCTAATAGATATCTAAGTGTATGTTAGTCTAGACAGCTATTCGAGTGGGCATTATTAACGTGCACAAAACACACACACACACACACACATATATATATATATATATATGCATATGTATATATATATATATATATATATATATATGCACGTTTCATTAAATAATATAGACAAGTGTTGTCTATTTTATGTAAATTTTTTCGTAACGTCTGATAAGTTTAATAACTTTGATACTTATCTATATTATTTAATGAAACGTGCATGAATGAAAAGATGCTGCCTAAATACACACAATGTATATATATATATATATATATAATTAAGTAATTCATCGAATCTAGAAGAAACCTTAACAGAATGCAGAAAGCACCAGACGGCCGTTTCGTCCTATATTTGGGACGCATCACCAGTCCGCATACACTACAGAAAATTGAAAGCCAAACATTTAAGATATGAGGCAAACGCCATAGCAACTGTACTAACGGTTCTCGGTGACAAAGTTGTAACGAATTAGACTCGATATAGTGCTCCTCGATCACAAATTCCGTAATGGAACTTCTCAAAGTTTTTCTTTTACCCATAGGATTGTGCCTCCCCGAGCTACGACTGCTATCCCCGAGCCGCTCACTCCAGAGCAGAAGCTGGTTCAAGCAAGGATATGCAGAGAGAAATAATTTGGAGGATTTGAAATAATCATAATTAAGTAATTCATCGAGTCTAGTAGAAACCTTAACAGAATGCAGAAAGCAGAAAGCATGCACTACCCAGAATTGAAACACGAACACTATATATCGTGTCTATTTCATTACCACTTCGTTACCGAGAACTGTTGGTACAGTTGGTATGGCGTATGACTTCTATTGTAGCTGTTCGGGATGCGCACTGTTGATGAGTCCCAAATGTAGGACGAAACGGACGTCTAGTGCTTTCTGCATTCTGTTGTGGTTTCTTCTAGACTCGATGAATTACTTAATTATGATTCTTTCAAATCCTCCTAATTATCTCTCTCCATATATATATATATATATATATATATATATATATATATATATATATATATATATATATATATATACATACATACATACATATATATATATATATATACATACATACATACATATATATATATATATATATTTATATATATATATATATATATATATACATATACATACATATATATATATATATATATATATATATATATATATATATATATATATATACAAATCCTTAAAATCGTTCCTCCAAACTTTGAGTTTAATACCAATAATTACGAATTAACTCTCTTTCATTTTAACAAACTTACTACTGGATTGCTTTTTTTCAACTTTTCGTTAATTTCCTTGAAGTTTCCAAAAATAATATAAATTCTAATCCTTCACAGCATTGATTCAAAAGATGGCTCAACAACAAGAGTAGAGCAATAATTATTCATGATTATTTTTTCATACGGACAAAACAACATATTTACGACAAAGATGCATTTTTGTTTCGATGCTTACGGATCTCGACAGGTGAGAACCAAAAATATTTACTATTTTCCAATGATTACTAAAAGAGTTTTGGTTCTCAGAAGTCGAGATGCATATGTATCGAAACAAAAATGCATCTCTGTCGTAAATATGTTGTTTTGTCCTTATGTAAAAATCATATATATATATATATATATATATATATATATATATATATATATATATATATAAAGAAAGAAAGAAAGAACAGTAAGATATATAATCCGGTGTTCTTATAGATATTTTTATTTTTACAAAATAGTGCTCAATGTAAATTTACAGAGCATTAATATTATAAATTAATTGATTTAAAATAGGGTTTTTCCGATACACAGTTCTAACCATGTTTCAAAAATGGAAGGTCCAAATTTAATTTTGTAATTAAATTAAAGACATTAGTTGCATTTCATCCTCAAGCGAATTCGCTTGCAACAATGTTAGAAATGTGTAGCGTAAAAATCATATTTTAAATAAATTAATTTATAATATATATATATATATATATATATACATATATATATATATATATATATATATATATATATATATATATATATATATATATATATAGTACCAGGCAAAAAATAGACACATTCATAGAGAGTCTATTTTGCATTTTTACAAAGCCAAGTGAGTAATAGAATTCTTTTATTAATACAGGTATACATATGTACATTATCCAAGTCAAAAATGATTTAATATTTTGTTGGGTAACCTTTTGCTTTAATAACGGCCTTAATTGTTCGTGGCATGCTATGGACTAAATTCTTTAGTAAGTGAGTCCTGACATTAAAATTGAGAAAATAAATTAATGTAACTATTCACTATAAACAGTGACAGACGGTTTTGAATTTAACGTTATTTCTTTTGAAAAATGTTGAAAAATGTGGTCATGTATATTGGCTTAGGAAAGAAGTATATCTTTTGGGAAAAGACTCATTTGAAAAAAATCTCGGATTTCAGATTTATATTTTGATAAGATATTAATCTAATGGCACCCAGGTCATTCCAACCCCGAGGCAGCACTTTTCATATTGAACTAAAGAGTTGGCGATAGTTGGATACTTCCGACGGCGTGACAGTTGTCGTGGGCACCATTTTGCCGGTGGCATATATCTAGTCGTATCGGAACCGAAAAACAAGTATGGGTCAAATCCTACCATCGTGTAAGTGTAACTGTGTGTGTGTGTGTGTTATGTGGACAGTGTGTTTGGGCAGTTTTCAGGAAAATAGCTTTGGTTCCAGCGATTCCAATTCTTCGACTGACCATTCCTCATTGTAATAAAGAGGGTGTTCATTTTTTTTTTTCTTTAAAGCCAGTATGACAGTGGTCGAGGGAAATTTTTCTGTTTGACTCATGTTCCTGTATGAGCAATCCACTTCAAACGGATTTTCTGTCACATCGTCTACCATGGGAATGTAGGGGAGTAGCGAGTTCATCTAGCGATTTGCAGATATAAATATATAAGTTTTTATTCAAATTTCTGTCGAAACTAAAACACAGTTTCGGAGTTGAGAATTTGCGTGGGATTGAGTGAATGAAAGAAGGAGTAAGAGAAAGTGCTGGATAGCGAAAGAAAAAAAAATGGCAAAGAAACAAATGTGGAGCATAAAAATCAGCTACAAATTAACTAAAACGAATCCAAATAACAAAAAGAAAACAACTTATAAAGTCACCAGGTACTAACATATCACTCAACTAAAGACAAGTGTCTTTCATTTTGTTATAAGCATCTCATCCACCATTTTTAACATCCCATAATTCCCGATTCCTGCGTTGATTCTGTCATTTGATTAATAAGCCTTTAGCCAAAGAGCCGTCTTGTAGTAAGAATGATACGGGGTCGGTTAAAACTGAGTGGCTGCTGAAAAGCGCACGCGCATTTTTCTACTCTGTGACCGCACTTGTAGTCTTAATCACTTGGCCAGAAATCAGCCTGATCTCAAGTGACTGGGATAGGGGTAACTCTCCTTCTGGTGGTGGTGACGTGTTGACGAGATCAGTGCAGCTAAATTGATTTTGACTTTATTCACAGGCGTTTTGCCTTTTTCTTTGTTGTCTCTGTTGTGGTTTATTCATCCGCTCCGCCTCACGACCCCTGTTTGTAGGCCTTAGAAGTACACTTATTTTTTTTTCTTTTATTTCTCTCTATTGGTATACAAGTGGCCTTCTTCTTGAGCTCCCCACTACCACCAACCGATGAAACGACCTGAGAACGCACCTATTAACCCGTCGCTTTTTGGCAAGGTCGAAGGGCTTAATGTCAGCCTCAATAGCCCGATATTGACGTAAAGAGCTTAATTACGTTCGAGTATATTACTCGATTGGTATTTTCACTCCACTTCCAAAACTTCTCCTTCCTTAACTAATTGCTTCTTTTTTCTTGGATGACAGTCCTTTCTGTATTTTATCCCAATCTATTATATTTCCTACTTTTTTCCCTTAGACCCTGTTTGTTTATCTTTGTTTTATTCTCGTTGATTATCCAGTTATTTCTTACGGATTTTCTCAAACATTCTCTTTCGTACCTGGTTTCTATTGATTAAATCTTTTTCTAACAGCAAAGTTAAAAACAACACCAATTTCAACCAAATGGAAATAGGTTGAATTTCTACTAAGATTTATAAACCTTGACAAAACACCATTTACTTTATTTGCTTTGACGGTGGTAAATTAGGAAAATTCTAGCAAAACACCCTTTCCTTCCTCACTCACTCTATATATATATATATATATATATATATATATATATATATATATATATATATCAGAACTGATGATTGCATCTAGCATGAAACATGAAACAGTCTGTAGCATCTGAGTCTTGACTTCAGTGTTCACTTTTATTTTCACATACACTCTATCCCTGGTATTGAATACTTTATTGCATAAACATAGCACAGCTTAAAACTACTTTCCTTCATATATATATTTATATATATATATATATATATATATATATATATATATATATATATATATATATATATATATATATATATATATATATAAAGATGTAGTCTTAAGGTTTGCTATATTTATGAAATAAAGTGCTCAATATCAGAGATAGAGTGTGTGTAAATATAAAAGTGAACATAGAAGTCAACACTTAGAGACGACAGTCTTTTTCATGCTATATGCAATCGTCCTGACGATTACATATAGCATGAAACAGACTGTCGCCTCTAAGTGCTGACTTCTATGTTCACTTTTATATATATATATATATATATATATATATATATATATATACATATATATATATATATATATATATATATATATATATATGTACACATTTCATTGTATACATTGCTTTGATTTAGTTTTTTATACAATTTCTCATGGGATCTAATATGTGTTTCTTTTCAGATGATAAATTATATAAAATCTGTCCGAATATATATATATATATATATATATATATATATATATATATATATATATATATATAATACACATTATATATATATATATATATATATATATACATATTATATATATGTATATAAATATATGATATAATACATATATATATATGTGTGTGTGTGTGTGTATGTGTGTGTATGTGTGTGTGTGTGTGTATGTGTGTGTATGTGTGTGTGTGTACATAAAGATGGTGGACTCTCCTGTTGTATTCGACGTATGAGGTTTAATGTTTTTTTAGAATGGCCCATGATCAAACATAGTAGACATTCCCTGTCTGTTATATTTTAAAAAAATATATATATGTTATATTTAAAAATAATGTCCAGTTTAAAAATATATGTTTGAATATATATATATATATATATATATATATATATATATATATATATATATATATATATATATATATATAATCACCTTAATAGTCATCTTCAGGAGATACCTATATTTGAGTTTTATTTTAAAGAGATTAAATTTATTTTCATTGTTTTGTCTCAATATTCGACAAAATCTATTTCAGAAAAACCTGCCGTTCCTAAGTCAGTAGTAGAAAATATATTTCAATACATTTTAAAAAAGAAACACTGTTTACTCAATGATGTATATCGGCAAAAGATAATGTTTTATGTGATAAAATTATGAAGTATTAATATGGATTACTTTTTATACACACATACAGACACACACATATACATACATCTAAGAACTTTAAAACATTTTCGACATAGAAAACAAAAGCAACATTTTTTGAATAACATATAACTATACAACATTTCGCTTTTGTTTGTCGTCACTTGCGTTATATTGATGACGCTCTACTTATATATCCGCGTGATAGTGATTTACCTAACCTAGTGGATCAAATAAAGAATGTCGAACACACAATGGAATTTACGTACGAAATGGAAGAACGCATTTCCTAAATTTTTCTTGATATCAAATAACGTCATGTTAACAACAGTTTAAATCTCGGTGTCAACCAGAAATCAACTAACAAGAACCACCTAATAAATTTCTATTCCCGTCGTAACAACAAAATAAAATCCGGTATAATCATGGGATTCTACCTAAGGGCATTAATAATGTGCAGCCCGGAGTATATACACGACGGAAACAAATACATTGAAAACACTTTCCAACTTCTCCAAATTAGAATGGGCAATTTAAGCGTTATTTTTTTCGGTGAGAAATACATTGATTTAGAAATTCTTGCACAACGCAGATAATTGTTGGAATTTAATGAAACTGTTTGGTCTTATGTATTAGGTTGGTGCAAAATAGTGACGTAATAATGTCGTTTTTTGATGTTAAAAATACGTCAAAAAACGACATTATTACCTCATTATTTTTGCACCAACCTAATAGAAAATAACGAAATTATGTTGTAAAAGTTTCTTTAATTTTTAGAAAATCTTCGTAATTTTTTTTTACCTCTGTTACACACTCAGTGCTGATATTAGTTATAATGTCAAGTCCTCCGACAATTTAAATCATTTTCTTTTTGGATCGCAGATTAGTGATAATCTACTCTGAGTAGTAAAAAAAAAAAAATTGCAATAGAAGTAAAACTTTATTTAAATAGAAATACTATTAACTGTTTTTATGTATAAAATAATTTATGAACACAATCGCCTTAAGAAATTGTTTTTGCGATGAATTGGATTTTTTTTAAAAACAGTTCGTATAATGTATAAAACTTAAAGCTGTTAAAACTATGTACCAATTTCTATCGGTCATGTGATATTGTTTTTCAATAAATCTAAATTAAAGAATAAGAAATAGAAATGTTTACTACAATCCAGCGAAAACCCTTATTTTGAAAATAGAATTTAATTTTAGGGATCTTAGTAAAGACGGAAAATAATGCTCAAAATTCAATAAAAAATATTAAAAATATCAAAATATTTTTTACTTTAAAATATCTAAAAAAAACAAAGCGTCTACGCTGTATTCGGTTATATAATTTTACTGCAAGTATATATGGCCTGGAGCCCCTTCTGTTTGCCTCGGGGTTCTTGATAAGATCCAGAGGCGGATATGCAATATATTGGCTCTGATCTGGCACCTCGCCTACAGTCGCTCTCTCAAAGACGCGCCGTCGCCTCTCTCTGTGATTTTTTTGCAAATACTTTCATGGTAATTGCCCCGAGGAGCTGCATTCGCTGGTTCCCAGACTTCATGAATTTAAGTGCCCAACGAGGCTGGCATCTCGCTCTCATTCTTTCATTGTGGAAACTATTAAATGTAGCCGTCTCTTCTACTCCAATAACTTCATATCTCGCAACTCTCGCCTTTGGAACTCCCTTCCCTATTCCAGTTTCCCTGAGAGCTATAATCTCCAGCTATTCAAATGTAATGTCAATCGACATCTCAAGTTACCTTGATCTATCCACTACCCTTCTGCTCATCGTTTCCTCTATCACTCCTATCTGCTCTCGCTCCAAATCTTCTGTAACCCCTTGCGTCCTAGTGGCTTTCCGTCTTGCTTGGGGTGAAACGCTTAAATAAAATAAAAATGCATATCCTCATAAATCGGGTTACCGTTAATGTGTCAATACTTCATAAAAACACCCACCTCTGTGCTAAACAACCTGCGACATGTTAAACTAGAAGTAAGTAAGATGTTTTGATCCAAATAACTTGAATTTAATCAGTTAATCTTCCTTAAATGAATTTTCAGATAATTTGATATTAGTTTTTAATGATTTTTGAATTAAGAAAACTACTGTGTTGACAGATGTATTAAAATATATATATATATATGTGTGTGTGTGTTTATTAAAGTTTTTTCATATCTATCTATCTATCTATCTATCTATCATCTACGATGCTCTGGAGTCGGGATGCTGAAGTCAAATCAATCAGCAAAGTGATGATCGTTTTAGTTATATCAATCCTATATATCTATATTGATCAATCTATCTATATATATATATATGTATATATATATATATATATATATATATATATATATATATAGATAGATAGATAGATAGATAGATAGATACATATATATATAATATATATATATATATTTATAATGTATATTTATATATATATATATCAGTCTTTTCATATATTTCTATATATCTATATATCTCTTACATTCTATTAATATCTCTCTCTTTCTGCTGTCTGTCTGTCTGTCTGTCTGTCTCTCTCTCTCTCTATATATATATATATATATGTGTGTGTGTATATGCCTCTCTACCTATCTATCTATTATATCCTTTTGATACCTGTCTTTATACTTACCTGTCTTCATCTATTTCATTTATCTCTCCATTAAACGTGTCATTTGCAATTTCTATCTCTATATTTTCTCGCTTTCTCGTATTCTCTTCTTTTATTTTTTACACTTTCCTTCTTTTTACTTTCTCTCTCTCTCTCTTGCTCCCTCCCTCTCTATCTCTCTCTCTCTCTCTCAGTAAATTCTCACTCTCTTCTTTCCTAATTCAGATTCAGTCCCCACTTAGTTTTTTTTCCTCCTACCTTACAATAATTCCTACACACCGTCCACACATTCATAGATCGACTACACATCTCTTCGCCTCTCCTGTCCTTTTGACGTACTCTTTGTTTTCCTTCTATATTTCTGTTTTCCCCTCTAAGTGATTAACACTTCTCCCTAATCGTTGTCCTCCGGCGTTTTGTTATTTACAGAAAAGCCAGTGAAGGTTGTTTGGTTCATCAACGCTCGAGCCGAATGGCATGGCTTAATATAGAAATACTAAGCCGTACAAATGTAAACTTCAGACACACTGGAAAAACAAAAACGAAAACAAGTAAAAGAAATTGATGACGTTCATTGAGATGATGTTAATAAATTATAACCTCCGATTTATTCAACCTAGAAAGCGAAAGGTTTTGAAGTGTAACAGATGTCCTACCAGGATTTATTAAAGGCGAACACCGTTTTCAAAAGTATATCCCAAGTAGATGACAATATGATGAAGCTCAACGCTGAAACGAAAGTTGGTGAGGTCATTATAAAAGGAAAATGGTTAAGACTGAAGAAAGTACAAAACAACTGTAAGAACAGGGAAAGCGTGGTCTTTATAACGAAGGAGAATGTAAGATATTTTTTAATCCTTTTAATCCCATGGAAGGCAATAAAGCTACTAAGACTCAAGGCGTTAGTGGGTGTTAGAGTTCATGAGAATAATATACGGTATATCAATCAGAGATTTTGATAAACAAATAGGTACCGACAACTTTCTGGGAAGTATTATAATAGACGTAGTTAAATGTGAAAAAGAAATAATTTCATACCAACACACACACACACACACACATATATATATATATATATATATATATATATATATATATATATATATATATAAAGAAAAACAGGCCACATTAAGGCTCCATTGTAATAGTTTATTTCACCAGAGATCTTTTAAAGGACGCTGGATCATTAGACATCACTTCCAAAAGGTGAAAAGAAAAACGGTTTTTCCTTAAAGTTGTCTGTTTTTCTTTAAATTATTAGCTCGGAATTTACATTGACCTCCCAGGATTCCATCCACCTTGGGAATTGCTATACGGATTACCACGTTTTTTTGTAACTATATATATATATATATATATATATATATATATATATATATATATATATATATTCCGTCTTGGGTATGACGATAAGCTACATCCGCGTCAGGGGTAAGACAATAAACTACGTCCAACAGCAATTCCTCTGATTAAATTCATCAAAAACGATAAATGGCAGTTATTATTTATTTGAAAATAAACACGAATTCCATCAATAAATCTTTAAACACTGAATAGAACCGATCTTTATTAACTATGAATTGTCATGTCTTCTGTGGAAAGATAATGAGATAATTCCCCATTACCTTCTCAACGGTTTGGTAGGATTGAAAAAAAAAGTAAGTAATAGAGGATTTGAATATGAAGGTAAGTATGAAAGCAACATGCGAGCATAAATCAGAAAGTAAAGCAATTTTGAAATCATGGGCTAAAACCTAGATGGGACGCTGACTATGCGCGGAGAATTCCATCGTTTAGCCGAGTCGCAAAGAGAAACAAGGTCAGACGTAAGGACGTTACAATCACCGATTGCATCATCGAGGAACGACGCGCCCTGCTGCGATTTTTTGTGGGCAGATGGAGTTAAAATGGCGGATATCCACCACCGGATGTTGGCGCAGTATGGAGCGTGCACAATGAATCAACGAAAGTTATATGAACAATTGTGGGAATCAGCTATGGATCTGCACAAGGCATACAACATGATGATCCAAATTTCCGTCTGTGCGCTTTGGGGGGGCGAAAAAAGTAGACGGTGCACAGTGGTGTCATGATGAGTAGGTAAAAGGTTTTAAAGTGGGAGGAACAAATGAAACGGAAGTGAACCGATCGACATCGCGCGCAGAAGAACGCTGAGTGTGTATTACTTGATCAGGTAAAATCGAAAAATCATATTAGCAGAAGTAGCAGCAATCAGAGACATCAGATATGGGCTATATTGCATAATCACCGGGGTATCGTAACGTGTGTGCTTTTTGTGGACTTTAAGTGTAGAAAGAAGCAACCAGAACAGACGTTGCCTGACGCGCAACCGAAAAACTTTCTTTTTTTCAGAAGGGTTGAAAAAGTCCGTTGAATGATAGCAGAAGTGCATCACCATGTTGAAACATGACATATGCATTTGGTCTTCAT
>OZ010607.1:40288035-40323035 GCA_963932145.1 Acanthosepion lycidas | reverse complement strand
CACTTTTATCGAACAGCACTGTATATGCAGAGTGGGTATGCCTTGATCAGGGAAGACCGACAAATCACACAAGCATAAGTCTTTATATTAGTAAGATTAAAATCATTTTAACACCAAAAACAATAGAACATTTTTTTTTTTAGTAAAAATCTCAGGTGAGTCACATTTATCGAACAGCACTGTATATGCAGAGTGGGTATGCCTTGATCAGGGAAGACCGACAAATCACACTACCATAAGTCTTTATATTAGTAAGATTAAAATCATTTTAACACCAAAAACAATACATCATTTTATTTTTAGTAAAAATCTCAGGTGAGTCACATTTATCGAACAGCACTGTATATGCAGAGTGGATATGCCTTGATCAGGGAAGACCGACAAATGACACTACCATAAGTCTTTATATTAGTAAGATTAAAATCATTTTAACACCAAAAACAATAGATCATTTTTTTTTTAGTAAAAATCTCAGGTGAGTCACATTTATCGAACAGCACTGTATATGCAGAGTGGGTATGCCTTGATCAGGGAAGACCGACAAATCACACAAGCATAAGTCTTTATATTAGTAAGATTAAAATCATTTTAACACCAAAAACAATAGATCATTTTTTTTTTTAGTAAAAATCTCAGGTGAGTCACTTTTATCGAACAGCACTGTATATGCAGAGTGGATATGCCTTGATCAGGGAAGACCGACAAATGACACTACCATAAGTCTTTATATTAGTAAGATTAAAATCCTTTTAACACCAAAAACAATAGATCATTTTTTTTTTTAGTAAAAATCTCAGGTGAGTCACTTTTATCGAACAGCATTGAATATGCAGAGTGGGTATGCCTTGATCAGGGAAGACCGACAAATCACACTACCATAAGTCTTTATATTAGTAAGATTAAAATCATTTTAACACCAAAAACAATAGATCATTTTATTTTTAGTAAAAATCTCAGGTGAGTCACATTTATCAAACAGCACTGTATATGCAGAGTCGGTATGCCTTGATCAGGGAAGACCGACAAATCGCACTACCATAAGTCTTTATATTAGTAAGATTAAAATATTTTAACACCAAAAACAATCGATCATTTTTTTTTTTAGTAAATATCTCAGGTGAGTCACTTTTATCGAACAGCACTGTATATGGAGAGTGGGTATGGCTTGATCAGGGAAGACCGACAAATCACACTACCATAAGTCTTTATATTAGTAAGATTAAAATCATTTTAACACCAAAAACAATAGATCATTTTTTTTTTTAGTAAAAATCTCAGGTGAGTCACATTTATCGAACAGCACTGTATATGCAGAGTGGGTATGCCTTGATCAGGGAAGACCGACAAATCACACAAGCATAAGTCTTTATATTAATAAGATTAAAATCATTTTAACACCAAAAACAATAGGTCATTTTTTTTTTTAGTAAAAATCTCAGGTGAGTCAATTTTATCGAACAGCACTGTATATGCAGAGTGGGTACGGCTTGATCAGGGAAGACCGACAAATCACAGAAGCATAAGTCTTTATATTAGTAAGATTAAAATCATTTTAACACCAAAAACAATAGATCATTTTTTTTTTTTAGGAAACATCTCAGGTAAGTCACATTTATCGAACAGCACTGTATATGCAGAGTGGGTATGCCTTGATCAGGGAAGACCGACAAATCACACTACCATAAGTCTTTATATTAGTAAGATTAAAATCATTTTGACACCAAAAACAATAGATCATTTTATTTTTAGTAAAAATCTCAGATGAGTCACATTTATCGAACAGCACTGTATATGCAGAGTCGGTATGCCTTAATCAGGGAAGACCGACAAATCGCACTACCATAAGTCTTTATATTAGTAAGATTAAAATCATTTTAACACCAAAAACAATCGATCATTGTTTTTTTTAGTAAAAATCTCAGGTGAGTCACTTTTATCGAACAGCACTGTATATGCAGAGTGGGTATGCCTTGATCAGGGAAGACCGACAAATCACAGAAGCATAAGTCTTTATATTAGTAAGATTAAAATCATTTTAACACCAAAAACAATAGATCATTTTTTTTTTTAGTAAAAATCTCAGGTGTGTCACTTTTATCGAACAGCACTGTATATGCAGAGTGGGTATGCCTTGATCAGGGAAGACCGACAAATCACACTACCATAAGTCTTTATATTAGTAAGATTAAAATCATTTTAACACCAAAAACAATAGATCATTTTTTTTTTTTTAGTAAAAATCTCAGGTGAGTCACTTTTATCGAACAGCACTGTATATGCAGAGTGGGTATGCCTTGATCAGGGAAGACCGACAAATCACAAAAGCATAAGTCTTTATATTAGTAAGATTAAAATCATTTTAACACCAAAAACAATAGACATTTTTTTTTTTAGTAAAAATCTCAGGTGAGTCACTTTTTTCGAACAGCACTGTATATGCAGAGTGGGTATGCCTTGATCAGGGAAGACCGACAAATCACAGAAGCATAAGTCCTTATATTAGTAAGATTAAAATCATTTTAACACCAAAAACAATAGATCATTTTTTTTTTTTAGGAAACATCTCAGGTAAGTCACATTTATCGAACAGCACTGTATATGCAGAGTGGGTATGCCTTGATCAGGGAAGACCGACAAATCACACTACCATAAGTCTTTATATTAGTAAGATTAAAATCATTTTAACACCAAAAACAATTGATCATTTTTTTTTTAGTAAAAATCTCAGGTGATTCACTTTTATCGAACAGCACTGTATATGCAGAGTGGGTATGCCTTGATCAGGGAAGACCGACAAATCACACTACCATAAGTCTTTATATTAGTAAGATTAAAATCATTTTGACACCAAAAACAATAGATCATTTTATTTTTAGTAAAAATCTCAGGTGAGTCACATTTATCGAACAGCACTGTATATGCAGAGTCGGTATGCCTTAATCAGGGAAGACCGACAAATCGCACTACCATAAGTCTTTATATTAGTAAGATTAAAATCATTTTAACACCAAAAACAATCGATCATTTTTTTTTTTAGTAAATATCTCAGGTGAGTCACTTTTATCGAACAGCACTGTATATGCAGAGTGGGTATGGCTTGATCAGGGAAGACCGACAAATCACACTACCATAAGTCTTTATATTAGTAAGATTAAAATCATTTTGACACCAAAAACAATAGATCATTTTATTTTTAGTAAAAATCTCAGGTGAGTCACATTTATCGAACAGCACTGTATATGCAGAGTCGGTATGCCTTAATCAGGGAAGACCGACAAATCGCACTACCATAAGTCTTTATATTAGTAAGATTAAAATCATTTTAACACCAAAAACAATCGATCATTGTTTTTTTTAGTAAAAATCTCAGGTGAGTCACTTTTATCGAACAGCACTGTATATGCAGAGTGGGTATGCCTTGATCAGGGAAGACCGACAAATCACAGAAGCATAAGTCTTTATATTAGTAAGATTAAAATCATTTTAACACCAAAAACAATAGATCATTTTTTTTTTTAGTAAAAATCTCAGGTGAGTCACTTTTATCGAACAGCACTGTATATGCAGAGTGGGTATGCCTTGATCAGGGAAGACCGACAAATCACACTACCATAAGTCTTTATATTAGTAAGATTAAAATCATTTTAACACCAAAAACAATAGATCATTTTTTTTTTTTAGTAAAAATCTCAGGTGAGTCACTTTTATCGAACAGCACTGTATATGCAGAGTGGGTATGCCTTGATCAGGGAAGACCGACAAATCACAAAAGCATAAGTCTTTATATTAGTAAGATTAAAATCATTTTAACACCAAAAACAATAGACATTTTTTTTTTTTAGTAAAAATCTCAGGTGAGTCACTTTTTTCGAACAGCACTGTATATGCAGAGTGGGTATGCCTTGATCAGGGAAGACCGACAAATCACAGAAGCATAAGTCTTTATATTAGTAAGATTAAAATCATTTTAACACCAAAAACAATAGATCATTTTTTTTTTTTAGGAAACATCTCAGGTAAGTCACATTTATCGAACAGCACTGTATATGCAGAGTGGGTATGCCTTGATCAGGGAAGACCGACAAATCACACTACCATAAGTCTTTATATTAGTAAGATTAAAATCATTTTAACACCAAAAACAATTGATCATTTTTTTTTTAGTAAAAATCTCAGGTGATTCACTTTTATCGAACAGCACTGTATATGCAGAGTGGGTATGCCTTGATCAGGGAAGACCGACAAATCACACTACCATAAGTCTTTATATTAGTAAGATTAAAATCATTTTGACACCAAAAACAATAGATCATTTTATTTTTTGTAAAAATCTCAGGTGAGTCACATTTATCGAACAGCACTGTATATGCAGAGTCGGTATGCCTTAATCAGGGAAGACCGACAAATCGCACTACCATAAGTCTTTATATTAGTAAGATTAAAATCATTTTAACACCAAAAACAATCGATCATTTTTTTTTTTAGTAAATATCTCAGGTGAGTCACTTTTATCGAACAGCACTGTATATGCAGAGTGGGTATGGCTTGATCAGGGAAGACCGACAAATCACACTACCATAAGTCTTTATATTAGTAAGATTAAAATCATTTTAACACCAAAAACAATACATCATTTTATTTTTAGTAAAAATCACAGGTGAGTCACATTTATCGAACGGCACTGTATATGCAGAGTGGATATGCCTTGATCAGGGAAGACCGACAAATGACACTAACATAAGTCTTTATATTAGTAAGATTAAAATCATTTTAACACCAAAAACAATAGATCATTTTTTTTTTAGTAAAAATCTCAGGTGAGTCACATTTATCGAACAGCACTGTATATGCAGAGTGGGTATGCCTTGATCAGGGAAGACCGACAAATCACACAAGCATAAGTCTTTATATTAGTAAGATTAAAATCATTTTAACACCAAAAACAACCGATCATTTTTTTTTTTAGTAAAAATCTCAGGTGAGTCACTTTTATCGAACAGCACTGTATATGCAGAGTGGGTATGCCTTGATCAGAGAAGACCGACAAATCACAGAAGCATAAGTCTTTATATTAGTAAGATTAAAATCATTTTAACACCAAAAACAATAGATCATTTTATTTTTAGTAAAAATCTCAGGTGAGTCACATTTATCGAACAGCACTGTATATGGAGAGTGGGTATGGCTTGATCAGGGAAGACCGACAAATCACACTACCATAAGTCTTTATATTAGTAAGATTAAAATCATTTTAACACCAAAAACAATAGATCATTTTTTTTTTTAGTAAAAATCTCAGGTGAGTCACATTTATCGAACAGCACTGTATATGCAGAGTGGGTATGCCTTGATCAGGGAAGACCGACAAATCACACAAGCATAAGTCTTTATATTAGTAAGATTAAAATCATTTTAACACCAAAAACAATAGGTCATTTTTTTTTTTAGTAAAAATCTCAGGTGAGTCACTTTTATCGAACAGCACTGTATATGCAGAGTGGGTATGCCTTGATCAGAGAAGACCGACAAATCACAGAAGCATAAGTCTTTATATTAGTAAGATTAAAATCATTTTAACACCAAAAACAATAGATCATTTTATTTTTAGTAAAAATCTCAGGTGAGTCACATTTATCGAACAGCACTGTATATGGAGAGTGGGTATGGCTTGATCAGGGAAGACCGACAAATCACACTACCATAAGTCTTTATATTAGTAAGATTAAAATCATTTTAACACCAAAAACAATAGATCATTTTTTTTTTTAGTAAAAATCTCAGGTGAGTCACATTTATCGAACAGCACTGTATATGCAGAGTGGGTATGCCTTGATCAGGGAAGACCGACAAATCACACAAGCATAAGTCTTTATATTAGTAAGATTAAAATCATTTTAACACCAAAAACAATAGGTCATTTTTTTTTTTAGTAAAAATCTCAGGTGAGTCAATTTTATCGAACAGCAATGTATATGCAGAGTGGGTATGCCTTGATCAGGGAAGACCGACAAATCACAGAAGCATAAGTCTTTATATTAGTAAGATGAAAATCATTTTAACACCAAAAACAATAGATCATTTTTTTTTTTAGTAAAAATCTCAGGTGAGTCACTTTTATCGAACAGCACTGTATATGCAGAGTGGGTATGGCTTGGTCAGGGAAGACCGACAAATCACAGAAGCATAAGTCTTTATATTAGTAAGATTAAAATCATTTTAACACCAAAAACAATAGATCATTTTTTTTTTTAGTAAAAATCTCAGGTGAGTCACTTTTATCGAACAGCACTGTATATGCAGAGTGGGTATGCCTTGATCAGGGAAGACCGACAAATCACAGAAGCATAAGTCTTTATATTAGTAAGATTAAAATCATTTTAACACCAAAAACAATAGGTCATTTTTTTTTTTAGTAAAAATCTCAGGTGAGTCAATTTTATCGAACAGCACTGTATATGCAGAGTGGGTATGGCTTGGTCAGGGAAGACCGACAAATCACACTACCATAAGTCTTTATATTAGTAAGATTAAAATCATTTTAACACCAAAAACAATACATCATTTTATTTTTAGTAAAAATCTCAGGTGAGTCACATTTATCGAACAGCACTGTATATGCAGAGTGGATATGCCTTGATCAGGGAAGACCGACAAATGACACTAACATAAGTCTTTATATTAGTAAGATTAAAATCATTTTAACACCAAAAACAATAGATCATTTTTTTTTTAGTAAAAATCTCAGGTGAGTCACATTTATCGAACAGCACTGTATATGCAGAGTGGGTATGCCTTGATCAGGGAAGACCGACAAATCACACAAGCATAAGTCTTTATATTAGTAAGATTAAAATCATTTTAACACCAAAAACAACCGATCATTTTTTTTTTTAGTAAAAATCTCAGGTGAGTCACTTTTATCGAACAGCACTGTATATGCAGAGTGGGTATGGCTTGATCAGAGAAGACCGACAAATCACAGAAGCATAAGTCTTTATATTAGTAAGATGAAAATCATTTTAACACCAAAAACAATAGATCATTTTTTTTTTAGTAAAAATCTCAGGTGAGTCACTTTTATCGAACAGCACTGTATATGCAGAGTGGGTATGCCTTGATCAGGGAAGACCGACAAATCACACTACCATAAGTCTTTATATTAGTAAGATTAAAATAATTTTAACACCAAAAACAATAGATCATTTTATTTTTAGTAAAAATCTCAGGTGAGTCACATTTATCGAACAGCACTGTATATGGAGAGTGGGTATGGCTTGATCAGGGAAGACCGACAAATCACACTACCATAAGTCTTTATATTAGTAAGATTAAAATCATTTTAACACCAAAAACAATAGATCATTTTTTTTTTTAGTAAAAATCTCAGGTGAGTCACATTTATCGAACAGCACTGTATATGCAGAGTGGGTATGCCTTGATCAGGGAAGACCGACAAATCACACAAGCATAAGTCTTTATATTAGTAAGATTAAAATCATTTTAACACCAAAAACAATAGGTCATTTTTTTTTTTAGTAAAAATCTCAGGTGAGTCAATTTTATCGAACAGCACTGTATATGCAGAGTGCGTATGGCTTGATCAGGGAAGACCGACAAATCACAGAAGCATAAGTCTTTATATTAGTAAGATTAAAATCATTTTAACACCAAAAACAATAGATCATTTTTTTTTTTAGTAAAAATCTCAGGTGAGTCACTTTTATCGAACAGCACTGTATATGCAGAGTGGGTATGCCTTGATCAGGGAAGACCGACAAATCACAGAAGCATAAGTCTTTATATTAGTAAGATTAAAATCATTTTAACACCAAAAACAATAGATCATTTTTTTTTTTAGTAAAAATCTCAGGTGAGTCACTTTTATCGAACAGCACTGTATATGCAGAGTGGGTATGCCTTGATCAGGGAAGACCGACAAATCACAGAAGCATAAGTCTTTATATTAGTAAGATTAAAATCATTTTAACACCAAAAACAATAGATCATTTTTTTTTTTTAGGAAACATCTCAGGTAAGTCACATTTATCGAACAGCACTGTATATGCAGAGTGGGTATGCCTTGATCAGGGAAGACCGACAAATCACACTACCATAAGTCTTTATATTAGTAAGATTAAAATCATTTTAACACCAAAAACAATTGATCATTTTTTTTTTTAGTAAAAATCTCAGGTGATTCACTTTTATCGAACAGCACTGTATATGCAGAGTGGGTATGCCTTGATCAGGGAAGACCGACAAATCACACTACCATAAGTCTTTATATTAGTAAGATTAAAATCATTTTGACACCAAAAACAATAGATCATTTTATTTTTAGTAAAAATCTCAGGTGAGTCACATTTATCGAACAGCACTGTATATGCAGAGTCGGTATGCCTTAATCAGGGAAGACCGACAAATCGCACTACCATAAGTCTTTATATTAGTAAGATTAAAATCATTTTAACATCAAAAACAATCGATCATTGTTTTTTTTAGTAAAAATCTCAGGTGAGTCACTTTTATCGAACAGCACTGTATATGCAGAGTGGGTATGCCTTGATCAGGGAAGACCGACAAATCACAGAAGCATAAGTCTTTATATTAGTAAGATTAAAATCATTTTAACACCAAAAACAATACATCATTTTTTTTTTTAGTAAAAATCTCAGGTGAGTCACTTTTATCGAACAGCACTGTATATGCAGAGTGGGTATGCCTTGATCAGGGAAGACCGACAAATCACACAAGCATAAGTCTTTATATTAGTAAGATTAAAATCATTTTAACACCAAAAACAATAGATCATTTTTTTTTTTAGTAAAAATCTCAGGTGAGTCACATTTATCGAACAGCACTGTATATGCAGAGTGGGTATGCCTTGATCAGGGAAGACCGACAAATCACACTACCATAAGTCTTTATATTAGTAAGATTAAAATCATTTTAACACCAAAAACAATAGATCATTTTTTTTTTTTAGTAAAAATCTCAGGTGAGTCACTTTTATCGAACAGCACTGTATATGCAGAGTGGGTATGCCTTGATCAGGGAAGACCGACAAATCACAGAAGCATAAGTCTTTATATTAGTAAGATTAAAATCATTTTAACACCAAAAACAATAGACATTTTTTTTTTTAGTAAAAATCTCAGGTGAGTCACTTTTTTCGAACAGCACTGTATATGCAGAGTGGGTATGCCTTGATCAGGGAAGACCGACAAATCACAGAAGCATAAGTCTTTATATTAGTAAGATTAAAATCATTTTAACACCAAAAACAATAGATCATTTTTTTTTTTAGGAAACATCTCAGGTAAGTCACATTTATCGAACAGCACTGTATATGCAGAGTGGGTATGCCTTGATCAGGGAAGACCGACAAATCACACTACCATAAGTCTTTATATTAGTAAGATTAAAATCATTTTGACACCAAAAACAATAGATCATTTTATTTTTAGTAAAAATCTCAGGTGAGTCACATTTATCGAACAGCACTGTATATGCAGAGTCGGTATGCCTTGATCAGGGAAGACCGACAAATCACACTACCATAAGTCTTTATATTAGTAAGATTAAAATCATTTTGACACCAAAAACAATAGATCATTTTATTTTTAGTAAAAATCTCAGGTGAGTCACATTTATGGAACAGCACTGTATATGCAGAGTCGGTATGCCTTAATCAGGGAAGACCGACAAATCGCACTACCATAAGTCTTTATATTAGTAAGATTAAAATCATTTTAACACCAAAAACAATCGATCATTGTTTTTTTTAGTAAAAATCTCAGGTGAGTCACTTTTATCGAACAGCACTGTATATGCAGAGTGGGTATGCCTTGATCAGGGAAGACCGACAAATCACAGAAGCATAAGTCTTTATATTAGTAAGATTAAAATCATTTTAACACCAAAAACAATAGATCATTTTTTTTTTTAGTAAAAATCTCAGGTGAGTCACTTTTATCGAACAGCACTGTATATGCAGAGTGGGTATGCCTTGATCAGGGAAGACCGACAAATCACACAAGCATAAGTCTTTATATTAGTAAGATTAAAATCATTTTAACACCAAAAACAATAGATCATTTTTTTTTTTAGTAAAAATCTCAGGTGAGTCACATTTATCGAACAGCACTGTATATGCAGAGTGCGTATGGCTTGATCAGGGAAGACCGACAAATCACAGAAGCATAAGTCTTTATATTAGTAAGATGAAAATCATTTTAACACCAAAAACAATAGATCATTTTTTTTTTTAGTAAAAATCTCAGGTGAGTCACTTTTATCGAACAGCACTGTATATGCAGAGTGGGTATGCCTTGATCTGGGAAGACCGACAAATCACAGAAGCATAAGTCTTTATATTAGTAAGATTAAAATCATTTTAACACCAAAAACAATAGATCATTTTTTTTTTTAGTAAAAATCTCAGGTGAGTCACTTTTATCGAACAGCACTGTATATGCAGAGTGGGTATGCCTTGATCAGGGAAGACCGACAAATCACAGAAGCATAAGTCTTTATATTAGTAAGATTAAAATCATTTTAACACCAAAAACAATAGATCATTTTTTTTTTTTAGGAAACATCTCAGGTAAGTCACATTTATCGAACAGCACTGTATATGCAGAGTGGGTATGCCTTGATCAGGGAAGACCGACAAATCACACTACCATAAGTCTTTATATTAGTAAGATTAAAATCATTTTAACACCAAAAACAATTGATCATTTTTTTTTTTAGTAAAAATCTCAGGTGATTCACTTTTATCGAACAGCACTGTATATGCAGAGTGGGTATGCCTTGATCAGGGAAGACCGACAAATCACACTACCATAAGTCTTTATATTAGTAAGATTAAAATCATTTTGACACCAAAAACAATAGATCATTTTATTTTTAGTAAAAATCTCAGGTGAGTCACATTTATCGAACAGCACTGTATATGCAGAGTCGGTATGCCTTAATCAGGGAAGACCGACAAATCGCACTACCATAAGTCTTTATATTAGTAAGATTAAAATCATTTTAACATCAAAAACAATCGATCATTGTTTTTTTTAGTAAAAATCTCAGGTGAGTCACTTTTATCGAACAGCACTGTATATGCAGAGTGGGTATGCCTTGATCAGGGAAGACCGACAAATCACAGAAGCATAAGTCTTTATATTAGTAAGATTAAAATCATTTTAACACCAAAAACAATACATCATTTTTTTTTTTAGTAAAAATCTCAGGTGAGTCACTTTTATCGAACAGCACTGTATATGCAGAGTGGGTATGCCTTGATCAGGGAAGACCGACAAATCACACAAGCATAAGTCTTTATATTAGTAAGATTAAAATCATTTTAACACCAAAAACAATAGATCATTTTTTTTTTTAGTAAAAATCTCAGGTGAGTCACTTTTATCGAACAGCACTGTATATGCAGAGTGGGTATGCCTTGATCAGGGAAGACCGACAAATCACACAAGCATAAGTCTTTATATTAGTAAGATTAAAATCATTTTAACACCAAAAACAATAGATCATTTTTTTTTTTAGTAAAAATCTCAGGTGAGTCACATTTATCGAACAGCACTGTATATGCAGAGTGGGTATGCCTTGATCAGGGTAGACCGACAAATCACACTACCATAAGTCTTTATATTAGTAAGATTAAAATCATTTTAACACCAAAAACAATAGATCATTTTTTTTTTTTAGTAAAAATCTCAGGTGAGTCACTTTTATCGAACAGCACTGTATATGCAGAGTGGGTATGCCTTGATCAGGGAAGACCGACAAATCACAGAAGCATAAGTCTTTATATTAGTAAGATTAAAATCATTTTAACACCAAAAACAATAGACATTTTTTTTTTTAGTAAAAATCTCAGGTGAGTCACTTTTTTCGAACAGCACTGTATATGCAGAGTGGGTATGCCTTGATCAGGGAAGACCGACAAATCACAGAAGCATAAGTCTTTATATTAGTAGGATTAAAATCATTTTAACACCAAAAACAATAGATCATTTTTTTTTTTTAGGAAACATCTCAGGTAAGTCACATTTATCGAACAGCACGGTATATGCAGAGTGGGTATGCCTTGATCAGGGAAGACCGACAAATCACACTACCATAAGTCTTTATATTAGTAAGATTAAAATCATTTTGACACCAAAAACAATAGATCATTTTATTTTTAGTAAAAATCTCAGGTGAGTCACATTTATCGAACAGCACTGTATATGCAGAGTGGATATGCCTTGATCAGGGAAGACCGACAAATGACACTACCATAAGTCTTTATATTAGTAAGATTAAAATCATTTTAACACCAAAAACAATAGATCATTTTTTTTTTAGTAAAAATCTCAGGTGAGTCACATTTATCGAACAGCACTGTATATGCAGAGTGGGTATGCCTTGATCAGGGAAGACCGACAAATCACACAAGCATAAGTCTTTATATTAGTAAGATTAAAATCATTTTAACACCAAAAACAACCGATCATTTTTTTTTTTAGTAAAAATCTCAGGTGAGTCACTTTTATCGAACAGCACTGTATATGCAGAGTGGGTATGGCTTGATCAGAGAAGACCGACAAATCACAGAAGCATAAGTCTTTATATTAGTAAGATGAAAATCATTTTAACACCAAAAACAATAGATCATTTTTTTTTTAGTAAAAATCTCAGGTGAGTCACTTTTATCGAACAGCACTGTATATGCAGAGTGGGTATGCCTTGATCAGGGAAGACCGACAAATCACAGAAGCATAAGTCTTTATATTAGTAAGATTAAAATCATTTTAACACCAAAAACAATAGACATTTTTTTTTTTAGTAAAAATCTCAGGTGAGTCACTTTTTTCGAACAGCACTGTATATGCAGAGTGGGTATGCCTTGATCAGGGAAGACCGACAAATCACAGAAGCATAAGTCTTTATATTAGTAGGATTAAAATCATTTTAACACCAAAAACAATAGATCATTTTTTTTTTTTAGGAAACATCTCAGGTAAGTCACATTTATCGAACAGCACGGTATATGCAGAGTGGGTATGCCTTGATCAGGGAAGACCGACAAATCACACTACCATAAGTCTTTATATTAGTAAGATTAAAATCATTTTGACACCAAAAACAATAGATCATTTTATTTTTAGTAAAAATCTCAGGTGAGTCACATTTATCGAACAGCACTGTATATGCAGAGTCGGTATGCCTTAATCAGGGAAGACCGACAAATCGCACTACCATAAGTCTTTATATTAGTAAGATTAAAATCATTTTAACACCAAAAACAATCGATCATTTTTTTTTTTAGTAAATATCTCAGGTGAGTCACTTTTATCGAACAGCACTGTATATGCAGAGTGGGTATGGCTTGATCAGGGAAGACCGACAAATCACAGAAGCATAAGTCTTTATATTAGTAAGATTAAAATCATTTTAACACCAAAAACAACCGATCATTTTTTTTTTTAGTAAAAATCTCAGGTGAGTCACTTTTATCGAACAGCACTGTATTTGCAGAGTGGGTATGGCTTGATCAGAGAAGACCGACAAATCACAGAAGCATAAGTCTTTATATTAGTAAGATGAAAATCATTTTAACACCAAAAACAATAGATCATTTTTTTTTTAGTAAAAATCTCAGGTGAGTCACTTTTATCGAACAGCACTGTATATGCAGAGTGGGTATGCCTTGATCAGGGAAGACCGACAAATCACACTACCATAAGTCTTTATATTAGTAAGATTAAAATCATTTTAACACCAAAAACAATAGATCATTTTATTTTTAGTAAAAATCTCAGGTGAGTCACATTTATCGAACAGCACTGTATATGCAGAGTGGATATGCCTTGATCAGGGAAGACCGACAAATGACACTACCATAAGTCTTTATATTAGTAAGATTAAAATCCTTTTAACACCAAAAACAATAGATCATTTTTTTTTTTAGTAAAAATCTCAGGTGAGTCACTTTTATCGAACAGCATTGAATATGCAGAGTGGGTATGCCTTGATCAGGGAAGACCGACAAATCACACTACCATAAGTCTTTATATTAGTAAGATTAAAATCATTTTAACACCAAAAACAATAGATCATTTTATTTTTAGTAAAAATCTCAGGTGAGTCACATTTATCAAACAGCACTGTATATGCAGAGTCGGTATGCCTTAATCAGGGAAGACCGACAAATCGCACTACCATAAGTCTTTATATTAGTAAGATTAAAATCATTTTAACACCAAAAACAATCGATCATTTTTTTTTTTAGTAAATATCTCAGGTGAGTCACTTTTATCGAACAGCACTGTATATGGAGAGTGGGTATGGCTTGATCAGGGAAGACCGACAAATCACACTACCATAAGTCTTTATATTAGTAAGATTAAAATCATTTTAACACCAAAAACAATAGATCATTTTATTTTTAGTAAAAATCTCAGGTGAGTCACTTTTATCGAACAGCACTGTATATGCAGAGTGGGTATGCCTTGATCAGAGAAGACCGACAAATCACAGAAGCATAAGTCTTTATATTAGTAAGATTAAAATCATTTTAACACCAAAAACAATAGATCATTTTTTTTTTAGTAAAAATCTCAGGTGAGTCACATTTATCGAACAGCACTGTATATGCAGAGTCGGTATGCCTTAATCAGGGAAGACCGACAAATCGCACTACCATAAGTATTTATATTAGTAAGATTAAAATCATTTTCACACCAAAAACAATCGATCATTTTTTTTTTAGTAAATATCTCAGGTGAGTCACTTTTATCGAACAGCACTGTATATGCAGAGTGGGTATGGCTTGATCAGGGAAGACCGACAAATCACACTACCATAAGTCTTTATATTAGTAAGATTAAAATCATTTTAACACCAAAAACAATCGATCATTTTTTTTTTAGTAAATATCTCAGGTGAGTCACTTTTATCGAACAGCACTGTATATGCAGAGTGGGTATGGCTTGATCAGGGAAGACCGACAAATCACACTACCATAAGTCTTTATATTAGTAAGATTAAAATCATTTTAACACCAAAAACAATATATCATTTTATTTTTAGTAAAAATCTCAGGTGAGTCACATTTATCGAACAGCACTGTATATGCAGAGTGGATATGCCTTGATCAGGGAAGACCGACAAATGACACTACCATAAGTCTTTATATTAGTAAGATTAAAATCATTTTAACACCAAAAACAATAGATCATTTTTTTTTAGTAAAAATCTCAGGTGAGTCACATTTATCGAACAGCACTGTATATGCAGAGTGGGTATGCCTTGATCAGGGAAGACCGACAAATCACACAAGCATAAGTCTTTATATTAGTAAGATTAAAATCATTTTAACACCAAAAACAAATAGATAATTTTTTTTTAGTAAAAATCTCAGGTGAGTCACTTTTATCGAACAGCACTGTATATGCAGAGTGGGTATGGCTTGATCAGAGAAGACCGCCTAACCACAGAAGCATAAGTCTTTATATTAGTAAGATTAAAATAATTTTAACACCAAAAACAATAGATCATTTTTTTTTAGTAAAAATCTCAGGTGAGTCACTTTTATCGAACAGCACTGTATATGCAGAGTCGGTATGCCTTGATCAGGGAAGACCGACAAATCACACTACCATAAGTCTTTATATTAGTAAGATTAAAATCATTTTAACACCAAAAACAATCGATCATTGTTTTTTTTAGTAAAAATCTCAGGTGAGTCACTTTTATCGAACAGCACTGTATATGCAGAGTGGGTATGCCTTGATCAGGGAAGACCGACAAATCAAAGAAGCATAAGTCTTTATATTAGTAAGATTAAAATCATTTTAACACCAAAAACAATAGATCATTTTATTTTTAGTAAAAATCTCAGGTGAGTCACTTTTATCGAACAGCACTGTATATGCAGAGTGGGTATGCCTTGATCAGAGAAGACCGACAAATCACAGAAGCATAAGTCTTTATATTAGTAAGATTAAAATCATTTTAACACCAAAAACAATAGATCATTTTTTTTTTAGTAAAAATCTCAGGTGAGTCACATTTATCGAACAGCACTGTATATGCAGAGTCGGTATGCCTTAATCAGGGAAGACCGACAAATCGCACTACCATAAGTATTTATATTAGTAAGATTAAAATCATTTTAACACCAAAAACAATCGATCATTTTTTTTTTAGTAAATATCTCAGGTGAGTCACTTTTATCGAACAGCACTGTATATGCAGAGTGGGTATGGCTTGATCAGGGAAGACCGACAAATCACACTACCATAAGTCTTTATATTAGTAAGATTAAAATCATTTTAACACCAAAAACAATCGATCATTTTTTTTTTAGTAAATATCTCAGGTGAGTCACTTTTATCGAACAGCACTGTATATGCAGAGTGGGTATGGCTTGATCAGGGAAGACCGACAAATCACACTACCATAAGTCTTTATATTAGTAAGATTAAAATCATTTTAACACCAAAAACAATAGATCATTTTATTTTTAGTAAAAATCTCAGGTGAGTCACATTTATCGAACAGCACTGTATATGCAGAGTGGATATGCCTTGATCAGGGAAGACCGACAAATGACACTACCATAAGTCTTTATATTAGTAAGATTAAAATCATTTTAACACCAAAAACAATAGATCATTTTTTTTTTAGTAAAAATCTCAGGTGAGTCACATTTATCGAACAGCACTGTATATGCAGAGTGGGTATGCCTTGATCAGGGAAGACCGACAAATCACACAAGCATAAGTCTTTATATTAGTAAGATTAAAATCATTTTAACACCAAAAACAAATAGATCATTTTTTTTTTTAGTAAAAATCTCAGGTGAGTCACTTTTATCGAACAGCACTGTATATGCAGAGTGGGTATGGCTTGATCAGAGAAGACCGCCTAATCACAGAAGCATAAGTCTTTATATTAGTAAGATTAAAATAATTTTAACACCAAAAACAATAGATCATTTTTTTTTTAGTAAAAATCTCAGGTGAGTCACTTTTATCGAACAGCACTGTATATGCAGAGTCGGTATGCCTTGATCAGGGAAGACCGACAAATCACACTACCATAAGTCTTTATATTAGTAAGATTAAAATCATTTTAACACCAAAAACAATCGATCATTGTTTTTTTTAGTAAAAATCTCAGGTGAGTCACTTTTATCGAACAGCACTGTATATGCAGAGTGGGTATGCCTTGATCAGGGAAGACCGACAAATCAAAGAAGCATAAGTCTTTTTATTAGTAAGATTAAAATCATTTTAACACCAAAAACAATAGATCATTTTTTTTTTTAGTAAAAATCTCAGGTGAGTCACTTTTATCGAACAGCACTGTATATGCAGAGTGGGTATGCCTTGATCAGGGAAGACCGACAAATCACACAAGCATAAGTCTTTATATTAGTAAGATTAAAATCATTTTAACACCAAAAACAATAGATCATTTTTTTTTTTAGTAAAAATCTCAGGTGAGTCACATTTATCGAACAGCACTGTATATGCAGAGTGGGTATGCCTTGATCAGGGAAGACCGACAAATCACACTACCATAAGTCTTTATATTAGTAAGATTAAAATCATTTCAACACCAAAAACAATAGATCATTTTTTTTTTTAGTAAAAATCTCAGGTGAGTCACTTTTATCAAACAGCACTGTATATGCAGAGTGGGTATGCCTTGATCAGGGAAGACCGACAAATCACAGAAGCATAAGTCTTTATATTAGTAAGATTAAAATCATTTTAACACCAAAAACAATAAATCATTTTTTTTTTTTAGTAAAAATCTCAGGTGAGTCACTTTTATCGAACAGCACTGTATATGGAGAGTGGGTATGCCTTGATCAGGGAAGACCGACAAATCACACTACCATAAATCTTGATATTAGTAAGATTAAAATAATTTTAACACCAAAAACAATAGATCATTTTTTTTTCAGTAAAAATCTCAGGTGAGTCACTTTTATCGAACAGCACTGTATATGCAGAGTGGGTATGCCTTGATCAGGGAAGACCGACAAATCACAGAAGCATAAATCTTTATATTAGTAAGATTAAAATCATTTTAACACCAAAAACAATAGATCATTTTTTTTTTTAGTAAAAATCTCAGGTGAGTCACTTTTATCGAACAGCACTGTATATGCAGAGTGGGTATGCCTTGATCAGCGAAGAGCGACAAATCACAGAAGCATAAGTCTTTATATTAGTAAGATTAAAATCCTTTTAACATCAAAAACAATAGATCATTTTATTTTTAGTAAAAATCTCAGGTGAGACACATTTATCGAACAGCACTGTATATGCAGAGTGGATATGCCTTGATCAGGGAAGACCGACAAATCGCACTACCATAAGTCTTTATATTAGTAAGATTAAAATCTTTTTAACACCAAAAACAACCGATCATTTTTTTTTTAGTAAAAATCTCAGGTGAGTCACTTTTATCGAACAGCACTGTATATGCAGAGTGGGTATGCCTTGATCAGGGAAGACCAACAAATCACACTACCATAAGTCTTTATATTAGTAAGATTAAAATCATTTTAACACCAAAAACAATAGATCATTTTATTTTTAGTAAAAATCTCAGGTGAGTCACATTTATCGAACAGCACTGTATATGCAGAGTGGGTATGCCTTGATCAGGGAAGACCGACAAATCGCACTACCATAAGTCTTTATATTAGTAAGATTAAAATCATTTTAACACCAAAAACTATCGATCATTTTTTTTTTTTAGTAAAAATCTCAGGTGAGTCACTTTTATCGAACAGCACTGTATATGCAGAGTGGGTATGCCTTGATCAGGGAAGACCGACAAATCACACTACCATAAGTCTTTATATTAGTAAGATTAAAATCATTTTAACACCAAAAACAATAGATCATTTTATTTTTAGTAAAAATCTCAGGTGAGTCACATTTATCGAACAGCACTGTATATGCAGAGTGGGTATGCCTTAATCAGGGAAGACCGACAAATCGCACTACCATAAGTCTTTATATTAGTAAGATTAAAATCATTTTAACACCAAAAACAATCGATCATTTTTTTTTTTTAGTAAAAATCTCAGGTGAGTCATTTTTATCGAACAGCACTGTATATGCAGAGTGGGTATGCCTTGATCAGGGAAGACCGACAAATCACACAAGCATAAGTCTTTATATTAGTAAGATTAAAATCATTTCAACACCAAAAACAATAGATCATTTTTTTTTTAGTAAAAATCTCAGGTGAGTCACTTTTATCAAACAGCACTGTATATGCAGAGTGGGTATGGCTTGATCAGGGAAGACCGACAAATCACAGAAGCATAAGTCTTTATATTAGTAAGATTAAAATCATTTTAACACCAAAAACAATCGATCATTTTTTTTTTTAGTAAAAATCTCAGGTGAGTCACTTTTATCGAACAGCACTGTATATGCAGAGTGGGTATGCCTTGATCAGGGAAGACCGACAAATCACACTACCATAAGTCTTTATATTAGTAAGATTAAAATCATTTTAACACCAAAAACAATAGATCATTTTATTTTTAGTAAAAATCTCAGGTGAGTCACATTTATCGAACAGCACTGTATATGCAGAGTGGGTATGCCTTAATCAGGGAAGACCGACAAATCGCACTACCATAAGTCTTTATATTAGTAAGATTAAAATCATTTTAACACCAAAAACAATCGATCATTTTTTTTTTTTAGTAAAAATCTCAGGTGAGTCATTTTTATCGAACAGCACTGTATATGCAGAGTGGGTATGCCTTGATCAGGGAAGACCGACAAATCACACAAGCATAAGTCTTTATATTAGTAAGATTAAAATCATTTCAACACCAAAAACAATAGATCATTTTTTTTTTAGTAAAAATCTCAGGTGAGTCACTTTTATCAAACAGCACTGTATATGCAGAGTGGGTATGGCTTGATCAGGGAAGACCGACAAATCACAGAAGCATAAGTCTTTATATTAGTAAGATTAAAATCATTTTAACACCAAAAACAATCGATCATTTTTTTTTTTAGTAAAAATCTCAGGTGAGTCACTTTTATCGAACAGCACTGTATATGCAGAGTGGGTATGCCTTGATCAGGGAAGACCGACAAATCACACTACCATAAGTCTTTATATTAGTAAGATTAAAATCATTTTAACACCAAAAACAATAGATCATTTTTTTTTTTTTAGTAAAAATCTCAGGTGAGTCATTTTTATCGAACAGCACTGTATATGCAGAGTGGGTATGCCTTGATCAGGGAAGACCGACAAATCACACAAGCATAAGTATTTATATTAGTAAGATTAAAATCATTTTAACACCAAAAACAATAGATCATTTTTTTTTTAGTAAAAATCTCAGGTGAGTCACTTTTATCAAACAGCACTGTATATGCAGAGTGGATATGCTTTGATCAGGGAAGACCGACAAATCACACTACCATAAGTCTTTATATTAGTAAGATTAAAATCATTTTAACACCAAAAACAACAGATTTTTTTTTTTTAGTAAAAATCTCAGGTGAGTCACATTTATCGAACAGCACTGTATATGCAGAGTGGATATGCCTTGATCAGGGGAGACCGACAAATCACGCTAGAAGAAGTGGTGCCAATCGTGGGCATTAGATATGTGTCTGCACAAGTCATATTGCATGATCAGCCGGAGTAGTGTAATGTTTGTGTGTTTTGTATGCTTTGAGTGCCCAAAGAATCAACCGGTGCGAAAGCTGTTTCGTGAGTAACCGAATAGTTTATTTTCAAAAGGAATGAAGAATGCTGTTTAATTATTGCCAGAGTGCATCGCCATGCAGGGAGACTATGTCGAAAAGTGACATAAGCATTTATTCTATATCACTAGAAATAATGTTGTTATTAGGTTGGTGCAAAAATAATTTTTTACCTATTTTTAACGTCAAAAACCGTCATTATTTTTGCACCAACCTAATACATGTAAATTTCATCTAGATTTTTATTTACCATCATATTATTATGCCCTGATTCTTTAAAAAAAAAACAAAAACAAAACAAAAAACAACATTTTTTGTCTTTTATAATTGCCAAACATCACGTAACTTGATTTAGAACTAACAGATAGCGTTTACTTCAATTTCTAATATATATTTTTTAAGCGTTTCACCGCAAGCAAGGCGGGAAGCTACTAGCACGTGAGGCGTTACAGAAAGTTAGAGCTAGAGTAAATAGGAGTGATAGAGAAAAGGATGAAGAGAAGGATGGATAATAGATCAAGAGCTTCTGGAGACGTCGATTGACATTACATTTGAATAGATGGAAATTATAGCTATCAGGGAAATAGGAAAAGGGGGGGAGTTCCACTGGTGAGAAGTGCGAGACTAAGCTATTGGAGTAGAAGAGACGGCTACATTTAACAATTTCGACAGTGAAAGGGTGAGAGCGAGATGCTAGACTAGTTAAACGCTTAAATTCATGAAGTCTGGGAACCAGTGAAAGCAGCTCACCGGAGGAGTTACCGTGAAAGTATTTGTAAAAAAGACAGAGGGAGGCGGCGGCACGTCTGTGAGAAAGCGACTGCAGGTTCGACGTTGCTTAACTTCAGTGATTTTACGGCGATTGGTCTTTAAGCGTGATACTGTCGTAAGACCCGAAAATAGAAGTAATATTGAAATAGAAGGAAATTTTAAAAGTGGAAATAATAACTGAACTTTTTTCAGAAATTAGAGAATAAGAAAGTGACTATTAAAATATTATTAAGTAAGGACTTGGCGTGATCCAATGATATCGGGATTTTTTTAAAAATCTAAATAAGATATAAAACACCTAGAAAGCAGTGTTTATAAAGTTATTGGGGATTATCTTGTGGAAAATATAAAAAATCATGCATGAGTTTTACGAAAACGTCACAAATTGTGAATTATAGCAATGTAATCAAATGGATTGTTTTCACACAAATTATGGCTAAATCCTTTTATTATTTAAAATAAAACCTTAGTAATATACTAACACTTTATTCGCCATCAGAATCTTTAACTTTTTTGTGTGGTTAATAAATAGACGTTAAAGGTTTTTCTTTTTAAAAAAAAAAAAAAAATGCCAGATCAGGACCAATTAATTTTCATATCCGTGTCTGGATTTTATCAAGAACCTTGATTCAAACAGAAGGGACCCCAGACTATAAATGGCAGCAATACTCCATGTAAGAGCGAATGGTTGATTTGTATATTTGAAAAATTTATTGGTGTGTCACAGGGAGCCAATGCATATTATTATTATTTTTTTTTGCATGATACCACATTTTTAACTATCTTCACTTTACAGGAATGTTTATTGTTTTGAAAAGCGATGATTATATTGGCAGTGAGTTATGTGCCATATGTGATACACGCTTAGCCAATCATATATCTTTCGATACATGACTGATGAGGCAGATTTTTTCACGCAGTAGTTTACCATTTCTTGCTGCGGTAGACCAGTTGACATCTAAGGCTATGGAACCCGGGGGTGAAGATACGTTTCCCAAGGGTATTAGCATGTAATGGAATCGAGTGGAATTCGAACTCGGATCTCTGACTCATCAATCCGAGCCTCTATCCATTACTCCACCGTGTAATAAATGCTAAAGATATTTTTTTGGTTTTTTGTTCTTGAGAATTTACAACAAAAATATTAAACATATTTTTTATATTGTTTATTTACAAGAATAATTTCATATTCAGAAGATTCTAAAAACCAATACAAATAAAACTAATGTAATGCGATATTTACCATTTATCAATTTATGAAAGAAAGAAATATAATTTTCTTTTTTTCATTCATGAAACATGTTCAGAAACATTTACTAAATTATTAAAATAAGCGAAAGAACTATCAGTAAAATTTTATTATTTACCATTTTAAAAAGTACGAATCAATTGTCAGTTAGCCAACCATTCTAATATATAATTAAATAAATGACTAGCGTAAATGATCAATCTAATAAGTAATGAATCATTGTCAAATAATGAAGTTTGTTAACAAAGCGGTGTAATGGGAAAAAATTATTTTGACACTATATCTTCTTGTGGTTACGTAAGACCATGTTTGCCATTCATTATTATCTACAAAAGCTTCTTACACTCTATATATTTTCTGGCTTTAAATAACCTACAAAAGGATGATAAGCTTTTAAAAATCTACCAAACAAAAAGCATCATCGAGCAAAGAAAGATTCAACAGCTAAGTATGGATATTCATACAATACCGCTATCTGATAATAGATATTAGGTACAAGTGGAAACACTCGGATCCCAACGTTAAAAACGAATTTGCGTCACAACCTAACTCAGCTGGGGCGGGTGGGTGTATGGTAAATGTAAGGAGGAAGAGAAGCTGAGGCGTTCCTTCCGGATTCCTTCAAACAAAAGCAATATATATATATATATATATATATATATATATATATATATATATATATATATATATATATATATATATATATATATATCGTCAAATAAAAGCAATATATATATATATATATATATATATATATATATATATATATATATATATATATATATTGCTTTTATTTGACGATATATATATATATATATATTGCTTTTGTTTGACGATATATATATATGTATATATATATATATATATATATTGCTTTTGTTTGACCATATATATATATATGTATATATATATATATATTGCTTTTGTTTGACGATATATATATATATATATATTTTTTTAAATAAATGATTATATATATATATATATATATATATATATATATATATATATATATATAATAATAATTTATTTAAAAAAATTCATAACATAAACATGTCATAAAATCACTACAAAATAAGCCATTTTGTTTCAACACTCCCGGTGTCTTATCAAGTGATGATGTTGAATGCAAAACAAATGGTTTTAAAAGTTTAACTTTAATTAACGAAGGGGAAAACGTTGTTCTAAAACTAGAATGACCAATCAAAATACAAGTATAGGAGAAATTCAAAAAGCCTGACAACGAAGTCATGTTATAATAGCTATTCAGATCGTTAAAATACGGGTAATATTAAAAAAAGAATTTATTCTAACCAATAATTTTTAAATTATATGATAGAATTTGATATTAAAATAAAGAACAGCCAATTTTAAAATCCAAATTTAATCACTATTAGATTTAATATTATAAATTTACCGAGGAGAAAAGGAGAAAGACATACGTCATTCAATTTATTTCTTCGTTGAAATTACGTTAATTCATCCGGTCCTCTGACAATATATATGTATACATTTTAATCCCATATGTGCGAATGGGGTCGTAAACTCACGTGTAAAACAAGACAAACACAATCAGATTATAATATATAAGCATCCAGACATATTTTGATATATATATATATATATATATATATATATATATATATATATATATATATATATATATATATATATATATATACACACACAAAAAAGTGACGAGACAGGGAACATCTCCACTGCCCTTCATGAAAAAAAAGGGAGGGCACAAACACATACATACATATACAATTACACGTGAATGCACTTTCAATACACATAGACACCGATAAATACCTGTACACCCATCCATCGACATTGACCTAGACAATCAGATACCAAAACCAATAAATATTTAAGACTGAAAGTGTCATTAAATAAATGCTAGCCACTTATTAAAATAAACCTAAGCTAGCTAATATACATATATAAAAATGGTTAAAAATAACATTATTTGATATATTAAAAACACGAAAATTTCAAATCCACAAATAGCAATAAAAACATATATTTTAATCAGATAAGTTGATAATCATTTTATTATATATTAGCTGAAGAAAAATATGATAAAAACAACTACCTACAGAAATAAGTGTATAGTCATACGTACATACATACATACACATATATACATACATACACGTGGCAGCAAACAAACCAACACACATAATACATACATACATATATATATATATATATATATATATATATATATATATATATATATATATATAAATACATAAACATAAACATATACATACGTACACATATTTATGTTAATAAGTACACATATATATACATATATACACACAAATACACACACATATATATATATATACTCACATTTATGCACACATATTCACACACATACTCATATATATATATATATATATATATATATATATATATATATATATATATATAAGCTTCTGACCCGGTTGGATTATTTCTTTTGTATAATTAAAGTGCCTTTGATTATCTAGATTCTAATAGTATAGGATTGTATAGAAATGATGGCTTGTTCGTTGTTAAAAACTCCACTAACATTAAGGTAGACCGTATTAGGAAAATGATCCATAGGGTATTTAAGGATTTAGGTCTTAGGACAATAGTTACAACTAATGTAAAACAAGTAGATTTTCTAGACATCACCCTAAACCTTGCTAGCAACACTTTCCAACCATATGTAAAGGTTAATTCCAACCCAATATACATGCATCCAAATTGCAACCATTCCCCTTCACTTATCAAACACATACCCTATTCCATTGGATTTAGAATTAGCACTAATTCTTCTAAGACTGATGTTTTTAATAAACATCGTGATTTTTACAATTCTGCACTCGAAAATAGTGGATACAAAGATATCATTATTCAATATAAAAACCCTGTCAATTGCAACCATAATAAGAAAAGAATATCTAGAAAGATCATCTGGTTCACTCCCCCTTTCAATATAATGGTTAAAACTAAATTAGGACATATATTTCTAAACCTCATCAAGAAACATTTAAACAACCCTGAAACTAACCCTCTTAGTAAAATATTTAATCCTAATACCCTTAAATTAAGCTATAATTGTGCTGATAACCTGGAGAAAATAATAAAAAACATAACAACATAGTCTTTAACAAGTATAGGGACTCAAAAGGCTTGATTACTCAACAAGTTACTAACGGCATTACTAAATATAATAACACAAATAATAACTTATGTAATTGTAGGAATCCTAATAATTGTCCACAACAAAATAACTGTAGGACTAGTTCTGTAGTCTATCTTAGTACAATCTCAACAATTGAAAATCCAAATATTTTTTTTTTACATTGGTAGTACCATGAAAACATTCAAAGAACGCTGGCGGGGGCATATGCAAACTTTTAATAACAGTGACTATAGGTACATGACTTCATTATCCAAGTATTTTTGGAATCTAAAAGAAAAGAAAAAAACACCTACGGTTAAATGGACATTGATTAAGAAAGCCCGGACATGTAACTCCCTATATCCCCCATGTTACCTATGTCTTAACGAAACATTTGAAATTATTAGATTTAAAAACAAGGCTGATCTCTTAAATCGAAGATAAGAACTAACAGTTAATTGTAAACACCGTTATAAATTTAACTTATTATAGGGATCGTATACTTTAAATGATAATGATATGTCGCTCTAAGTTTAATAGATTATTATTTTTATTGCCTGATGGTCATCCTGACGATATGAATGTGTATTGTATACCTACATAGCATTATTCGTTTTTGTGTATGTGTGTATATATTTATTTGTGTGTAGGTATGTGTGTTTGTACTGCGGAAGGTGTATTTTTGTATATAAGTTTATTTATATGTTGGTAGATTTTGTATATATATATATATATATATATATATATATATATATATGTATGTATGTGTGGGGGTTGGGGTGTATTTGCATATATAAAGTAAGAAGGTAAAAAGGAGGAGAAGAAGAGAAGAGGTTAATAAATATTGATGAATATGTGTATGTATATGTATTTGCGTATGTGCGTGTATATATATATATATATTTATATATATATATATATATATATATATATATATATATATATATATATATATATATATATATGTATGTATGTGTCCTGTTATATATTATGTATCTAAATTTATATTTATCTATATTTCTGTTTGTATGAATGTGTTTATATATGTATGTTAGGGTACATGTATATTGGTGTGTGTGTGTATGTGTATGGACGGATGTTTATGTATGTATATATATGTATGATTATATATGTATTTAGTTAAATGTCGTTGTATTTATGTGTATGTACGTATCTACGTGTACTTGTTATTATAGATAGGTATATTTATGTATATATTTATATATATATATATATATGTGTGTGTGTGTGTGTGTGTGTGTGAGTGTGTGTGTGTGTGTTGGTTTCTGTTTGCTGCCACGTGTATGTATGTATATCTGTGTATGTATGTATTTACGTATTACTATACACTTATTTCTGGAGGTAGTTATTTTTATCTTATTTTTCTTCACCTAAAATATAATAAAACTATTATCAACTTATATGATTAAAATATATGATTTTATTGCTAGTTGTGGATTTGAAATTTTTCGTTTTTTTTAATATATCAGATAATATTATTTTTAATCATTTTTATATTTGTATATTTGCTCGCTTAAGTTATATTTTAATAAGTGGCTAGCATTTATTTAATGACACTTTCAGTCTTAAATATTTATTGGTTGTCTAGGTCAGTGTCAGTGGAATGTGTGTACAGGTATTTATCGGTGTGTCTATGTGTATGGAAAGTGCATTCACTTGTTATTGTATATTTATGTATGTGTTTGTTTCCCCCCATTTTTTTCATAAAGGGCCTTGGCGATGTTCTCTGTCTCGTTACTTTTTTTGTGTGTATATATATATAAATATGTCTGGATGCTTATGTATTATAATCTGATTGTGTGGTTTTACACGTGAGTTTACGACCCCATTTGTACACTTAGGATTAAAATGTATATATTGTCAGAGGACCGGATGGAGTAACGGCTATGCTAACGTAATTTCAACGAAGAAATAAATTGAATAACATATGTATTTCCCCTTTTCTCCTCGGTAATTTTATAATTTTAAACTTAATAGTGATTAAATTTGGATTTTAAAATTGGCTGTTTTTAATTTTAATATCAAATTCTATCATATAATTTAATAATTACTGGTTAGAATAAATTCTTTTTTTAATATTACCCGTATTTTAACGATCTGAATAGCTATTATAACATGACTTCGTTGTCAGGCTTTTTGGATTTCTCCTATACTTGTTTTTTGATTGGTCATTCTAGCTTTTGGAACAACGTTTTCCCCTTGCGAAGGTTCGTTAATTAATTTGAAACTTTTAAAATCATTTGTTTTGCATTCAACATCATCACTTGATAAGACACCGGGAGTGTTGAAACAAAATGGCTATTTTTGTAGTGATTTTATAACATGTCTATGTTATAAATTTTTTTAAATAATCGATTATATCTATCTATCTATCTATCTATATATATATATATATATATATATATATATATATATATACATATATATATATATATATATATATTATAAAACGCAGATTGTGTATGTGTGTGTGTCTGTACGTTTATATATGGGATCGTATTTCTTACATTTTTCAAACGATTTCAACAAAACTTCACAGGACTACATAAAATTACCCGGCGGTGGTTCTGACAGCGCCAAAAATTGGGAAAACACAATTTTTTTTTGCACGAAATCAATTTGAAAGCACGGATAAGGGTATCGCGCCCAACCGGAAGTTACTGCCGGCTACTCAAACGTCTGAATGCCGTTAACTTCCGATGACACAGCGTTTTTTTATTCAGAGAACGATTCACAAAAAGTAAAACAAATGACACATAAACATACACAAGTCCTCCTAAATAAAAATAGTAACCGGTATCTAAATACACATGGTGGGCAAATGAAACCCATGTGTACAGTCAAAACGCGGAAGTTAATTTTTAGTCATCAACCAAAAGATAATGCCAACCGGCTACGATGCTAACTCCAGCTGACATAAATACAGCCGATTTCTTCCACCAAGCAACTCCGGGGTAGATGTATGTGCTCCACCTCTCACTTTCACTTGGCCGACACTCGTGGAAAATAAACCTCCACATCTTAAGTGTTCATAAAAGCAAAGCATGTCAGATTTATAAAGATTTCCTATTTGTCCTTTATCCTATCATTCTCTTGCATTTCTATCTATATTTGTTCTTAATATATATATATATATATATATATATATATATATATGTATATATATATTAAGAACAAATATAGATATTAAGAACAAATATAGATTATATATATAAGGCAGGATGAGTGTGTGTGTGTGTGTAACGAATGCACGGCGGCAATATTCGACGGATTTGCACCAAAATTTACATGCAGATGCTCCAAGTTAGCGGGAAGGAAAAGACTGACTTTGCATTTCCCAACTCCTATCGAGAGTGGAAATAATCGATTTTTTCATGCTTCTACGGCAGGTTTTATGTAGTTTGCGGCCATTTTCTACTGGCTAGAGTGAGAGCCTATAGATGGCTGCCACGAATAGGCAGGAAGATTCTATTTGCAAGCATGAGAGCCAACAGCTGACTGACACGAATGTCTTTGAAAAAAAAATTCGTCACAAGTTGGAAAAATTTAAATCTGCCTGGCACTTTATTCCAATTGGCTCATTCGCTTGCTTAACCTCAACGTTGATTCTGATTCCACAGAACTGGGTTGGATGTAAAAAAGTATTTGTTGTTAACATTCTTTTTTTAATTCGGTTTTTCCAGTTACGAGTCCTTTTTTTTTTAAAGCTGATCGTTTTTTGTTGATTTTGTTTAGTTCTTTTTCGTAACAGATTTAATGTTTAGTATAGAGCTTAGATAAATTTCGCAGTGTGAGATAGGCAAGAAGTAAGGGATGTAGCAACATCAGCACGGCAAATGGCACTCCTTTAAAGGCAATAGAAGGGCAAAAATATTTTAACTCAAGTGATAACGATTGCTATATGAGTCATACGATTTTTGAATCAATAACGGGCAGGGCCGGGCCATGCTGCTAGTATATATATATATATATATATATATATATATATATATATATATATATATAATATAATAATATTTTTTGTTTAAAAATATGATTCCTTCGCTACATAAGAGTTCTCATGTTTCAAAAACGTGAGCCGAAATCATCCAAATAATTAATAAAATTAAGTTGGATTGAGGTGTTTTAATAATTTTATTAATTTTAATAATTTTATTAATTATTTGGATGATTTCGGCTCACGTTTTTGAAATATGAGAACTCTTATGTAGCGAAGGAATCATATTTTTAAACAAAAAATATTATTATAATATAAGCTCTACTTCTGTATGGAGCACTGTTTTTTAAAAATAAAAACAAAAATACTAAGGAACCCCGGATTATGCACCCAACGTGTTCTTTTCTATTTTCCGCATACCTGCACAAGGATATATATATATATATATATATATATATATATATATATATATATATATATTCCTTTTGTCTGACGATCACAAACTCATATCAATACAACAATATATATATATATATATATACATGCATATGTGTGTGTGTTTTTATATATATATATATATATATATATATATATATATATATATATATATATATATATATATATATATATATATATATATATATATATATATATATAATTAATAGATTCATTTTTAATCCGATGTATATATTTATGTGTAGCATATGTTAGATGTTAGTAGATTTTGTGATGCATGATTCAGTGACTGAAATGCCGAAAGATAGGCAGCTCGAGATTGAAAATAAATACATAGTTTCCTGATAGTTGGGGAAAGTGACATGCATTATAAAATAGATCTGCTTACGGATATATATGAACGAATGGGTTTCTACAGAATGCGTCGATTGTATTTCTGCCATACAATTTATTCTGATTATAATGCATCACGAGTGACTTCTGAATATTTCAATCGTTATACAAGCCGCTTTTAATAAAATGCACATCAAACTGAAACATCAAGAAAATAATGCCGGAGGGAATATATTCTATATTACCTTCACTCAGATGAGCTGGCCCGTAGCAGTATTACGTAATTTTAATATAAACGTAGCGTCTACTCAAATAAGTTTATCCAATAAAACAACGTATGTATTAATAAAATTATGCCGGATTAAAAATTCTAATCTAATTGTTTAATGGATATAATATATATAAAAATAAACGCAAAAGAAAAACTTGCGTTAGACAACGCGTTTCGACCTCTGTTCTAACATACCTACGGACGATAATTGATATGTCCCCATTCACATAAATATTGTGGTAAATACTTTATATTTGTTCCCAGCTGGATATTCGTCTCCTGCTGTGCTGGTCAATCTGAGTTTAACCAGACGAGGCTATGTCGAAAGGCTGAGTCTCGTCTCGGGAAACAGCTACCCGAGCCCGTTTTATTCGGGGTTTACGGGAAATTTTGGCCTCGCCTACAGGGTCGGATAACCCACATTAAATTCGGTCTTGTGCCACATCTGACCTCGTGGTGTGATTTGTAGATATCCTGTAGTTGAAGATTCGTTTCCAGCTGGTCTCTAGGCAGAGAGCATCCCCAGACGAGGCTATGTCAAAGGGCAGAATCTTGTTTCGGGAAACAGCTACCCGTCCCCGTTTTATATTGGGTCTACGGTGAATTTTTGGCCGAGCCTACGGGCTCGTAAACCCCAAATTAAATCGGTGTGGCGGTTGGTACATATCCTGAATTTTGAGATTAATTGTGGAATTCACTTGACTCACATCTACCAGTTGATTACTTTTTCCACGCGCCGCTGGCGAATATTATATGTGTTGTTCGTGTGCTAATTATTATCGTTCATTACGAAACTTAGTTGATTATTCGATTCAGTAACCCTTCGTAGGTTACAACATCTGAGGGACTTTATCGAGTATTTATGTACACGAGCAAAAATTTGGGGTATAGACGTGCTCATGAAATGTCATGAGGTTTGCATAAATGTCAGGTAAGGTCATGGACGTGAGATGATACAATTCAATGCTTAATAAACTAAAGGGATTAGGGTTTATATATATATATATATATATATATATATATATATATATATATATATATATATATATATATATATATATATATATTGTTACAGATGGAATAAAATTTCGGTAACCAAAAACACTATGCTTAAAAGACTGCTCGATACCCAGTACAGCAAATAATATTTATTGAGAATTATATATTATGCATGTTATAGCATCACTAGAAAAAAATTGCAACACACACACACACGTGTGTGTGTCTGTGCGTGTGTATGTGCGTGTGTGTGTGTTAACATATATGCATATAACATATGCATGTTATGATATATGTATGTTACAATATCCCTACAAAAATGAAAATATATCATATATATATATATGTATCTGTGTGCGTGCGTCTGTGTAACTTTATATATGTATGTATGTATGTATGTATGTATGTATGTATATATATATATATATATATATATATATATTAGGTTGGTGCAAAAATAATGACGTAATAATGTCGTTTATTGACGTATTTTTAACGTAAAAAAACGACATTGTTTCGTCATTATTTTTGCATCAACCTAATATATATATATATATATATATATATATATATATATATATATATATATATATATATATATATATATATATAAAGAAAATACATTGACTATTTGCTTATGGGCCAACCTGATTTCGTCAAAAACGTTGAAATGTTAAGTCCTGTCAAAATTGTTAAGGAACAGATAATGGTATGCTCTGAAGTGAAAACTGATATCAAACGACGAAACAAAATAATGCTCTCTCTTCAAACCAGAATCACTTCGGGTGTTGAAACCATCTATCTAAGAATTTGGAATTAAAATGAAAATCAACACGCTAATTAACGTTCTCATTTTCAAAGACGAATCTATTTGACCTTCAACCAGGCATTGTATTTTTTTTTTCATTTTTGGAAAGCTACGGTTTCTAATTGGAATATAACTATAATTGTATCCACGAAGAGAACGGTTTCACGGACATCGGAAGCACTTTGTCAACGTTAATAGATGTCAGTAAGGAAGACTTGCGATATGGTAAATAATTATGTAAGAGTGGAACTCTGAAGTTCAATATACGATCTTGGCTTCCCACAAAGAATTTCTATCGTTTCAAAATAACTGCCAGCGTAAACGTCCTGTTTTGGATTCTTTCTTTTAACTAGGGCTTAAGCGCTAAATGAAAACAACCTTGTCCGCAGCAGGAAATCATTTTTGTTTTGGTTGGTTTTACTCCTTTACGTATTTATTTATTTATATTAGCTGTCCCAACTTTCAAATCTACATAACGAAAATCTTTCTTTCCTGGATTCTCTCTTTCTTTTATAGTAAGTTCCATCAATAATTTTTACTGTCCTCCTTTCTATGTGGAGTTCATTCTTTAAATCAGTTATTTATTTTTATATATTATATCTACAATTATTCTCTTCTTTCTTTCATTTTCTTTCTTTCTTTTCTTATATTTTTATTACTCGTCTATATTTCGATTTTTTCTACTGTTTCCTCTTCTTCTTCTCTGTTAATATCTTTTTTTTTTCTTCTGTTATTTATTTCCTGTTGTAGATATAAATTTCGTTCACTTCCGACTTTCTTTTCTTCTTCAGCTTCTTTTATTACTTCTTTTTTCTTCTGTTTTAATGCATCCTGTTCTTTCTGTTATTTCTTTCCTCTTACAAATCTAAATTTTCTTCTGGTCATTATTTATCTTCGTTTTTCTTTTCCTTTTCTTTTTTATTTCTTCTCTTTCTACTTCCCCGTTAAATGAATCTTCTTTTTTTCTGCTAATTTCTTTCTATTATATGTCTAAATTTTCCTCACTTCGTTCTTCTTATTTTTATAACTTTTCTTCTCCTTTTTCATCTTCTCCGTTAATCCACTTTTCCTGTCGTCATTTATTTCCTGCTACTATTTCCTTCTCTTTATGTTTCTTTTCCTTTTTTCTTTTCTTGCTTATTCTTCTTTTACTTTTCCTCTTCATTAATTCACTCTACATTTACGTCGACTCACCTATACACACAAATGGCATCCTAACGTAACCTTCTATCTCAAGTGGTACCCGGGCCTTGTAACGGGAGACTCTCACTGTAAAAATAGATTTCTTCTTCTTCATCATCATCATCATCATCATCATCATCTTCTTCTTCTTCTTCTTCTTCTTCTTCTTCTTCTTCTTCTTCTTCTCCCTCCCATCATCTACCTTATTTCTTCATCCTCCTCCTTCTTCTCCCTCTCCTCCTCCCATTCCTCTCATCCATCACCACCTCCTTCTTTCTTTCTTCCTCCTCCTCCTCCTTCTTCACCCTCTCCTCCTCTCATTCCTCTAACCATCCTCCCCTCCTCCTCCTCTTTCTTCTTCCTCCTCCTCTTTCTCAATCTCCTCCTCCTCCTCCTTCTTTCTTCATCCCCCTCCTTCTTCTCCTCTCCTCCTCTCATTCCTCTCCTACTCCTCCTTCTTCTTCTTCCTCCTTCTCTTTCTCCCTCTCATCTTCCTCCTTTCTTCCTCCTCGTCCTCGTCCTCCTTTGCTCTTCCTCCTCCTCCTCCTCATTTCTTCTTCTTCTTCTTCTTCTTCTTCTTCTTCTTCTTCTTCTTCTTCTTCTTCTTCTCACCTATTTTTCTTTTGCCTTCTTTGCTTCTAATTCTTTTGTTTTCGTTATTCTCTACTTTCTCGTTCACATCTGTTCATTCTAATACTTTCTCTAATCTGTTCATATCTTCCAGGTGTTTAAAAATCTACCCTAGCATTTTTCTCCTCAACATTAGATCATTACTTGTGAACCAACAGTAGAATCATACGCTTCACATTTCATATTGTAGGATGTAACGGCTAGGCGAAAGTCTATATATTTGACTACAAAATATTTTCACGGTTTAATTTGGATACTTGAAACCATTTGACGTTCGGGAATTTCCAATAAGACCAGCAGGCAAAAATTATAGAAGTTATCGCTAGAAGTCTTCGTAAAATCCACTGTTCAGTTTCGTACACATTAGAAAAAAATGTAGCGTATAAATGATTAAATAACATGAACACAACTT
>OZ010607.1:40260535-40283035 GCA_963932145.1 Acanthosepion lycidas | reverse complement strand
AAATAATATTTATGTTGGTCACACCAGAAACTCACTTTCACGATGGTTGATTCTACATTTGAATGATAACACTAACATTTTTAGGCATTTAAAACAATATGCCTGGCTGCGTACACAATTCCAGAAAATCTTCATTGAAAACAAAACTATACTTAAACATAAAACAATAAACAAAATCTAAAGATTCTTGAAGCTATATATATATAAAACAGTTGAAACCTAAACTGAACAAAATAAACTATGAACTCTTCGCAAATATCCTTAAATGTCTGTAATTGGTAACAGAAGCCATTGGTTTATACCAACGGTTGCCCATACTTAATACTTCTCGTTTTTACTCTCACGTGGTCATGTGTGACGTTACGAACTGCGACGCGATTTTCTCTTCCGCGTCTCGTATACACGAGTTAGTTGTTTCTTTGAAATTTTTTTCAAGCAAAAAAAAAAAACAGACTATCATGATTGTTTCGTCCGCGTATTGGTTGATATATTAAAAAGTAATCTTTGATAATGGCTTATGTAAGCCGAAAGCTTAGATTGGATTTCAACATGTATCAATATAGTGATTTCCTTTCGTCTTTCAATGATAATGTTAGTAAGCTTATCAGACAATACGAAAGGAACTTACTTAAAATAAATAGACAAGACTTGTCTATATTATTTTATTAAACATGCATTAATATGTATATATAATTCATTCAGGGTCTTTTTATTCGATATTATACATCGGCTACGCACAAATACAGACACGCATACACACACATATATAGATAAAAAGAGACGGGGAAAAATATTCTTAGCTTACGCGTTTAATCTGTTAAATGTTCATGAATGTTCGCCAGTTTCAAGCTTTCTCAAATGTAAAATCCTTGATAAATCAACGACATCCATGTTTTTGTATATAAACACGCGCCACAAATTAAATCCGACGTTGCCTTGACAAAGTCACTCAGAGGAAGAAACGCGTCGGGTAAGTGTTGTTTTTCTCTTGTTTGTTTTTTCATCTTGTTCTTTTACTCTTCCTGAAAATATTTTACAAACACACACACACACACACACACACATATATATATATATATATATATATATATATATATATATACTTACAAAATACACACACATACACACACACACACACACACATATATATATATATATATATATATATATATATATATATATATATATGTATATATTTATCAAGTTTAGGTACAAGTTTTTGCGTAGATATTCCTGTATTTTATTTGTTCATTTAAACAGTGATATTATCCTGTACGTAACTTAAACACTATATTACATTTATAGTCACACTGAATTAAATTTTAAAAACTTCACAGCTTAAAACACACATACTTACGCACACACTTACACGCACACAGATAGATAGATAGATAGATAGACAGACAGACAGACAGAGAGGAACACACGGACACTCACATATATACATATACATGAAACGAAAAGAGACCGCAGACTGACTGGCACACACACACACAGATATGGTGAAAACACGTAGAAAGAGTATAGACGTTAATGAATCCTGCACAATTTCTAGCACTAAAATATTTTTATAATCATAGGTGACAATAAAATTGTGTACACAGTCCTCTAACTTTGACTAAAGATACACTTTAACAGATCCTAGATCTCTTTGATGCCTTTCAAACAGGGAACCTGAAAATTCTAGATCGGAGCATTAATCACTTGAAAGCAACGGTAGGCTATCCAGTTCAAAGAAATAAATCGAGGACAAGATGTAATTCCAATGAATTATACAGGCTTGTTCAAGCATTTCAAGAACCCGGTAACTAAGTTTGCCACTTTTTGTTGGATCCTGTAATTTTGTAACTTAGAAACGAGGACATTTGTAGCCTCGAGCAAATATTGGCAGTCAAGATTCTTTGTGTCAGAACGGAATGACGCTGGTTTGAGATTGAGTCTGTATGATTTATGAAATTCCTTACGGTGTCCATGATAAAATTATTTTATTTTATGTGTATTACATTATAGTCTATTTACTTTTACGAAGTATATAACTATAGATCGATACCGTCTGGAGTTGCTGTAGGTAACTGCAGAAAATTTTAAGTATTGACCAGAATGGCACCCGCAGTCAACAAATCGGAATCTGGTCTTTTTAAGTTTGGTTCATTAACGCTTTAAACACCCAAATCATTGTTGATCAAACGGAACACACATTTCTCAACATGTCTTCCAGTATTTCCAATTCTTCTTCATCAATATTAATTGCATATAAGTAAATTTTACTCGGAATAAGAAATATTTTGAAGTGGTGCAAGCATGATTCCTTTCAAGTTCTCTCAATATAAATTTCATGTTACGAGATTCAGTTCTCGTCAGGGTTCAAATGTATCTTTAATAAACAACAGAAGGACATTTTGATATCTGATCAATTCAATATCGTTTCAGCATACCTACGGACGATAATAGGTATGCCATCATTCACATAAATACAGTAGTAAATACTGTATGTTGGTCTGAGATTCGATTACATTTGTCGCTGGTCAAACTCTCTACCGCCGGGCAGACAGGATACCCAGGCGAATGTCGAAGTGCAGAGTCTCATCTCGGAAAATATCTAACCGACCCCGTTTTATATGGTGTCTATGGGGAATTTTTGGCCGAGCTTACGGGCTCGGATACCTCAAATTAAAATCGGCCTTGTGCCGCGTCTGACCGCGTGGGGCGGTTGCTAGATATCATGCAACTGGAGATTGGTCTCCATCTGTGCTGGTAAAACTTTCTGCCTCAGGGCAGAGAGGATCTTCAGACGAAGCTATGTCAGAGGGTTCGGCCACGTCTCGCTAACCGACTCCATTTTATACAGGGTCAACGGGGAATTTTTGGCCGGGCCTACTGGCTCGGATATCCCACATTAAACTTGGACTTGTGCCACATATGATCGTGTAAGGTGGTTGGTAGATATGCTGTAGCTGGCGATTCATTGCGGAATTCACTTGTCTCATTTCTAGCTGTTGACTACTTCTACGTGGAGCTGGAAAATCTTATATTTGTTGTCCTTGTCCTAATTATTATCGTTCATTACCATCGTTCGTGTGATTATCATATTCAATAGTATAATAATAATATAACCCCATATATATATATATATATATATATATAACCAAATGTGACTGAAAATTGTCCAAATGGTGTAACAGCATAATAATCCAACCCAAAAAATGTTTATTATTTAAAAATACCGCAAAACTATTTAAGTTTCTTTTTTCCAGGTTTTCAGCTAAGACGTTTTACCATCGTGACACCATTTGTCGTAAGAATCTATGAAAAACCATTTCAGTTATTCAACTAAAAATAGAGCAGGTTAAAATTGATTTGTGTCAGACCCAATCTCTTCCCACCTGAGCTATTGTGAGAGGAATAATATAATTCAGGCCTTTACAAAGTGTAGTGTACCAACATTCATACTCTGGCTTCCATCTTCAAAGTCCACTCAAGAACCATCAAGAGAACGATGAATAAGTTTTAAAAAGAACAGAACAGTAGAGTGGAAAACTGGATGAGGAGGTCACAACAAGAAGAGTGATCATCATTTCAGCTTAGAGCTAAAGAGATCAAGCAGAAAAGATTTATTACAACCATAACCTTTTCAAGGTCATTGGAACAGCATCTGGCCGGAAATCAAGGCAAGACAAGCTGCACTGAATTCAAATTAATTCTTACCATTAAAAAAATAAGTCAATGAGGATGATTAATACTAGAATGCCTGGCAAGGCGGGACCCAGATGCAAAGATCAGGGGTAATAGAACAAAGGATGTAGCTTATCAGAGCACATGTCAGAGAAATAGCGGTTGATCATACATGACAAAGGAGTACTACGGAGGAAAATAATTCATTGCCTACAAGGACGCGTGGACAGTTAAACTTTTTTTTTATCAATACAGGCAAGGGAAGAATCATGGAGTTCCAACTCAATTTTTGGTCGGATCTGCATCTTGTATTGAAACAAGGAACCAATTTTATTTTCTGGCATCTTTAGACATTTATTTTCTTTCTATGTGCCGTGCCTGTTTAGGACGTGAACAATCATGGCTCTCGACATTCACTATCCCTTGTAGCTCTCAATGAGTTTCGCCCCTCTGCCATCTCCTCCAGACTACGCCCTGTCAACCACTTGCGCAAAACCCGCCAGGTATGTCCCGCGCTTCTTCCCCTTTTCACTCATTCTCTCTTTTAAACCTGTGAGTATCAGTTTCTCCGGACACGCCTTTCTCATTACGTGTCGCAAAAACTTCAGCTGCCTCTTCTTAATGTTAAGTAAAAGCTTCCTCTTTGTTTGCAGCCTATCCAAAACTTCATCGTTGCTCACACGCTCGGTTCATAATATCCTAAGCATCCCTCTGTAGAACCATATCACCGTTGCCTCGAGTGTCTTCTTCATCTTTGAGGAGACCGTCCAACATTCGGTGGCGTAAAAGAAGGCAGATGCCACGTAGTATCTCAGTATTATTTTCTTCGATACCAAAGAAATCTTCCTGTCTCGCAATACTCTGTACAGATTTTGAAAATCGCCTTGGCCATCTCAATACGTCTTCGCATCTCAGCGTCGCATTTTCCGTCCTGAGTGAAAACACTTCCCAGATATTTAAACTTCCGCACCCGCTTGAATTTAGTGTCCCCGAACTTAGTCATAGGATCGGATATATGAGTTCTACTTGAGAACTATGTAGATAGACTGATAGATATTCAAGAGGGAGAAACTCCTTGAGAGAACTTCCATCTGTCTCGATAGGTGAGATTTTTTATGCTTTTCGTTGGTTTATTTGTTTTAACATAATTGGATTTTTTACGAGTTCTTTTACATTTTTTTTTAACATAATTGGATATTATATTTATAGTTTGGTTTGGTTTGTTTTACGGCATATAAAATTCAATGGGTCATTTAATGCCAACAAGTATTTTTTTCTGGTAATGTTTTTGTTTTGTCAAAAGTCTGTTTCTGTTAATATGTTTTTTCCACAAAAACGTATAGCTATTAATATTTTTTTTTTCAAATACGAATTATAAGAGGCCTTGCTGTTGGACATAGTTGATCGTCTTACTTAGGAGTGGGAAGTAGTTTATCGTCGTACCCAACACGCTCAGACAGCCTTGCTGTTGGACTTAGATGATCGTCTTACCTAGGAATGGGATGTAGTATATCGTCGTAACCAACACGCACAGAGGCCTTGCTGTTGGACTTAGTTGATCGTCATACCTAGGACAGGGATGTTGTTTATCGTCGTACCCAACAGGCTCAGAGGCATTGCTGTTGGTCTTTGTTGATCGTTATACCTAGGACTGGGATGTAGTTTATCGTCGTACCCAACAGGCTCAGAGGCCTGGCTGTTGGTCTTTGTTGATCGTCTTACCTAGGACTGGGATGTAGTTTATCGTCGTACCCAACAGGCTCAGAGGTCTTACAGTTGGACTTAGTTGATTGTCTTTCTTAGGACAGGGATGTAATTTATTGTCGTACCCAACAGGCTCTGAGGCCTTGCTGTTGGTCTTTGTTGATCGTCTTACCTAGGAATGGGATGTAGATTATCGTCGTACCCAACACGTTCAGAGGCCTTGAAGTTGGTTTAGTTGATCAAGGACTGGGATGTAGTTTATCGACGTAGCCAACAGGCTCAGAGGTCTTAATGTTGGACTTAGTTGATCGTCTTACCTAGGACAGGGATGTAGTTTATCGTCATATCCAACACGCTCCGAGGCCTTGCTGTTGGACTTAGTTGATAGTCTTACCTAGGAATGGGATGAAGTGTATCGTCGTACCCAACACACTCAGAGACCTAGCATTTAGACTTAGTTGATTGTCTTACCTAGGGCAGGGATGTTGTTTATCGTCGTACCCAACACGCCTAGAGGCCTAGCTGTTGGTCTTTGATGATCGTCTTACCTAGGACTGGGATGTAGATTATCGTCGTAACCAACACGCTCACAGGTCTTGCTGTTGGAATTAGTGGATGGTCTTACCTAGGACTGTGATGTAGTTTATCGTCGTCTCCAAAAGTCTGTTGGTCTTTGTTGATCGTCTTACCTAGGGATGGGATGTAATTTATCCTCGTACCCAAGAGGATCAGAGGAATTGCAGTTGGACTTACTTAACCGTCCTAACTAGGACAGGGATATAATTTATCGTCATACCCAACAGGCTCAGAGGTCTTGCTGTTGGTCTTTGTAGATCGTCTTACCTAGAACTGGGATGTAGTTTATCGTCGTACCCAACACGCTCAGAGGCTTGCTGTTGGACGTAGTTGAATTGTCTTACCTAGGACTGTGATGTAGTTTATCGTCGTAACCAACACGCTCACAGGTATTGCTGTAGGTATTTCTTGATGGTGTTACCTAAGTCTGGGATGTAGTTTATCGTCGTGCCCAACAAGGTCAGAGGCCTTGCTTTTAGACTTAGTTGATCGTCCTATCTGGCTCTCTGATGTAGTTTATCATCGTACCCAACACGCTCAGAAGCCTTACTGTTGGACTTAGTTGATCGTCTTACCCCGGACTGGAATTTAGTTTATGGTCGTTCCCAACACGCTCAGAGTCATTGCTGATGAAATTAGTTGATCGTCTTACCTAGGACTGGTATGTAGTTTATCGTCCTACCCAACACGCTCAGAGGCCTTGATTTTGAACTTAGTTGATCGTGTTACCTAGGAATGGGATGAAGTTTATCGTCTTACCCAACACGTTCAGAGACCTAGCATTTAGACTTAGTTGAACGTCTTACCTAGGACTGGGATGTAATGTATCGTCGTACCCAAAAGGCTCAGAGGCCTTGCTGTTTGACGTTGATCGTCTTACCTAGTACCCTGGACGATTACATTTATATTTTTTACGATATATGTATATCTATGGTATATATTTTTATTTATCTGTTTATATATATTTTTTTATATTTTCTTCCATCTATATGTTGTATTTTAACGGTATATTCATTCTTACATACCGTGAACAGTTTTGGAGGATAGATGTATGATAAATTAGAAAAGGATTTTGTGTAACGAATTTTCTCTCTCTCTTAACCGTAGATGACCTAAGGAACGTAATGCGTCACACGGAAAATATTTTACACTTTGTCATACATTTTTTCCTTTATAATTTTATCTATATATACATAATATTTCTTCATATTTATATTGTATTATTTTATTTATTTTTCATGATCTCGTTATGATATCTTCGGGATAGCAAGAATTATATCTTCATATATGTTTTTAATCTGACTCTCATCATTATTTATGTCACTTGCAATATTTATTAACGCCATTCCTCATTAAAATTACGATGATAATATTTTTATTTCATATCGTTTTTATATAATTCCCAAGTTGGCATCTATGCGGATGACCCCACAATTTATTCCTGCCTCAAAAACAAATCTACTCTCACTGACAAAACTAACCTGGCCGTGCGTCTTGAGAAGGACCTCCAATCGGTTGTGAACTGTGGCCGGAATTGGCTGGTCAACTTTAATGCCTCAAAAACAAAACTGCTCTCTATTAATCACCCCAGAGATTCTTCCCTGCACTTCATTAGAATGTCTGACGCTCAACTTCTCGAGAGCAACTCTCTGCGGCTGCTCGGTCTCACGTTGATGGCAGACCTGAGATGGAACAAATACTTTGAGTCAATTGCTTCGTCCACCGCAAGGAAAGTTGGCTCCCTGTGCCGCGCCAGGAAATTTTTATCCCCAGAATCAATCCTACAGATCTACAAATCAATAATTCGCCCTTGCCTGGTGTATTGCTGCCATATATGGTCTGGAGCCCCTTCTGTTTGCCTCAGGGTTCTTGATAGGCTCCAGAGGCGGTATGCAATATAATTGGCCCTGCTCTGGCATCTCGTCTACTGTCACTTTCTCACAGACGCGCCGTCGCCTCTCTCTGTCTGTTTTACAAATATTTTCATGGCAATTGCTCCCAAGAGCTGCATTCGCTGGTTCCCAGACTTCATGAGTTCAAGCGCCCTACGAGGCTTGCATACCGCTCTCACCTTTTCACTGTCGAAACTATTAAATGTAGCCGTCTCTTCTACTGCAATAGCTTCATGTCTCGTACCTCTCGTCTATGGAACTCCCTTCCCTATTCCAGTTTCTCAGAGAGCTATTATCTCCAGCTATTCAAATGTAATGTCAATCGACATCTCCAGTTCCCTTGATCTATCCACTACCCTTCTCCTCATCCTTTCTTCTATCACTCGTATCTGATCTTGCTCCAAATTTTCTGTAACCCCTTGCTTCCTAGTGGCTTCTTGCCTTGCTTGGAGTGAAACGCTTAAAAAAAAAGAAAAGAAATTAAATAAAAGTTAATTTAGCTTCATATTTTTGGTACCTTTTTTATTTGTCCTGATATGTTACATATCATATAATTTATGTTATATTTTTATCGATATTATAAGATATTTGTATATTTGTATATGTTTTATTTCTGATATGTTTATATTTTCTACGATATTTCATATTATTTTGCTGATTTCACATCAAAAGTTAAGTGCTATACATGATAATATCTGTTTCGTTTTATGACGCATTAGGTGAAAGACTTCCTGCAGAAGACTGACGTTACATTCTGTTGTAGACTGGTTGCAAACCAAAACTATAGGTAAGTCGGTTAAGAAATATATTCATCAGTCAGTTATGTATCATGCATAATACACGCTTAGGCGATCATGTATCTTTCGATACATGACTAACGAGGCAGAATTTTTTTTCCCGTGTTAGGTTGCCATTTCTTTCTGCGGTAGACCAGTTGCCATTCAAGGCAACCCGGTCTGTCCTGCTATTTACCCATAGCTGGCGGAAGAAGCAGAGGAGGACTCATACGCAGTGGATTCGACTGGGATTCGAACTCGGCTCTCAGATTCCGAGCCGTTATACGTTATTCCACTGTACCTTTCCCAAATAATGTAACGGACCCCCTTCTAATTCATAGTTTTCCTCGTTGAATGAAACTAACGAACCAGACTGGAATTCGAAATCGTCATCAGTTTTACCTCACTACAACTGCTTCTCATATCAGCGATGATATATTTATTTAAATTATTTTCATTCTTGATGATATATGTTTTCTGTAAATTCAATAATGATTTTATATTTTGTGATATTTTCTTGCCTTTCTATGATACCCTATTATATCTAGGCTGATATTTTGCGTAATATGCTTCAGTTACATCCTTGATAACATATTCTATATGTATGAAGTGAAATAATTATTATCGCTATTGATAATTACAATTACGATTTTTTTAATTTCATATTGTTTTATAATTTAATGAAATTTTACGTTATTTGTATGGTTTCTTTCCTATATTATATTTCAAATATACTAACAAATCTCTCATCAATTGACTAATAGGTTAAATGCGATTGTCTATCGATGTGAATTGATTGTCTTTTTACTTATAAAACCACTATAGTAACTACCAGTAATTATGATCACAATGTAAATACTATAAACATATATATATATATATATATATATATATATATATATATATATATATATATATATATATATATATATTATTTATTTTAAAAAAAATTTATAACATAAATATGTTATAAAATCACTACAAAAATAGCCATTTTGTTTCAAGACCCTCGGTGTCTTATCAAGTGATAATACAGAAGTATATATTTATTTATGTTATATATATATATATATATATATATATATATAGCATAAATAAATATATACTTCTGTATGTATGCATGTATAGATGGCCACTCGTATTCGAGGATACCCGTCTACTAGGGAGGATAGCCAGTCCCTTGCAGACGCTTGCTCTGGCGCATTTGTGTTTATTTAACACCCACATGGACCCACCTGCGGTTTATACTTCAACTATGCTGAGCAGACCTTAGTTACAGCTTCTGGAAAAGAGCGTGTTATTTATCGTGATCCACAACATGAACAAGACCATCTTGTTCAAACCCTCGGCTACGATGACTTGTGACATCGTGTCAATGGTTCCGTCTAACCAGTTTTACTCACAAGGTTCGGGTCAACACGTTGTATGGTTTTCAAGCAGTTTCCAAATGCGCCTCACGCTGGGATCGACCCCTCCAGTTCGATAACATCTGCAAATTTCCTTCCTGACGTTCTGACCATGTGACAAATCAACCCGGGTCACATGGTCAGAATACGAACGTTCTAACCAATCAGCCACGTGCCCATAGATATATATTTAATATAGGTATATTAATAAAAAAGAAATCTCACAGCTTCTTTTACACGCACACGCTAATGTATCGTACTGTCCGTCTTTGTTTTACAACGCTGTCACTTTGAGAACTGATACGACTGGTTCTGCGAAGGCCGAAAATTTTAGAAGACATCGCTAACTATTTGGAAGTTTTTTTTTCCTTAATTTTTTTTTTATTTTGCCTGCGGATTTTGTCGCTGCATCCGGAGTCCGTTGATGGGGTGGTACGTAGGTGGGAGGTTTGTCTGTATTTATATTGATTACATATATCCGTATAGTTGGATGTTCCTCTATTTGTAATATATTTGTTTTATATTTATGCACGATATTTTATGTTCTTTTCTAATATAAAAAGTGATATGCCATATGTGATACACACTGGGATGATCATGTCTTTTTCGATTTATGACTAACTAGGCAAAATATTCCTTCCGCACACATGTTCAATAACCAAGTCTACTGTCTGTCCCGCTATTTAATTCCAAGCTATGGAGAGAATAGATGGTTTCTTAACTTTCTGGCATATCCGACTGGAATTCGAACTCGGTTCATCCTGAGCCATTATCCATTAAACCAAAATGCATATTCTTCTGATATCACCGTTCGTATATATATATATTAGGTTGGTGCAAAAATAATGACTTAATAGTGTCGTTTTTTGACGTATTTTTTAACGTCAAAAACGACATTATTACGTCATTATTTTTGCACCGACCTAATATTTCATATTTTCTATTTTCATTCTTGATGGTATATTTTTTTAATATTTTTAAGATGAGCAATATTTATTATTGCAATTGTTCCTTATATCAGCAATAACAAGTTATATATTTAAAAAAAAAAAAAAATTATACAATATTTATTATTGCCATTGTTCGTTATAGCAACAATATTTTTACATATTTTTTAATATTTTTATGATATGCAATATTTATTATTGCCAATGTCTCTTACATCAGAAATTATATGTTTCCATATTACTTTTTATATTTTGTGATATTTTCAACAACAAGCTACTATATATCCGATGCTATTTGTACTTGATTTTTTTTTCTTCCCAGTACCATATTTTATTTGTATCATGTCAAATAATTATTTTATATATTGATCATTAAATTTACAATAATATTTTTACCTCTTCATTAACGTTATGCCTACGAGTAAAACAATTATAATGATTGCCATAATCGTCATTATAGTTGTCGACTTCAACAAGTCTTTTATTAAATCTAAAAGGCATTATAAAAAAAAAAAAAAAAAAATGATTTCATTACATGTCAGCCATGTTGTTTTTTTGCCTTAGGACCTTTCCGTAGATTGAAGTAATTCTGAGACGACGTCAAGTTGTTTCAATTATGATATTGTTTTAGTAATTCCACCGCGTTCTTTTTGCGTTCTGCAACACAGTACACCGTATTCTCCATATGGGAGCGGAATTGCACGTGACGCCCTCTACTGACTGCGAGATAATGGACTGATGTTTTGAAGGAGAAGCATTGTGGTTGTCGGAAAAATGCAAAGACGTTTTGACGCGGGAACAAAGTTAGGGGAAAAAAAGGTTTAATTAGAAAATGGAAGCAATAGACGGAAATATGAAATAAAAAGACAAAAATAACAGCATGTCATTGAAATAATATATATATATATATATATATATATATATATATATATATATATATATATATATATATATATATATATATATTGTCTCCATTTCCCTCAAACTCTCACTCTTGGTCTTACGCTGCCTTTACAGCCAAAGCCACTGCCATTCCAGTCCACATAGTTGGTCATCCCTGGCGCCGCTCTAGCCCACAATGTGCCTAGCAGAATCTCCTTAACGAAGATACATCGTCGCATTCCGATGTCAAATGTACACGATTACAATATTAAACATATTGAAAAAATAGAAGATTTCATAAAAAAGACTACAATAGAATATATTTTACTTTCTTGATAATGATAACAATACTGATAATAACAACAACCAATTTTTATTATTAACCATGACTACAAAAATATCTCAGATATACGAAAATGATTTGATAAACATAATGAACACAATAGAAACAAGAAAAAACAAAAATAAATTCAAAAAACATTTAATACATAACACAAGATCAATAAATAAATCAAATAAACAATTTATTCATGTCGACAAATCAACAACAATCTATAAAATGGAATGAACCAATTAGAAAAATACCCTATGCCTGGAAACAGGACTTTTCACTATGCTACACAAACAGGAGAACCCAGTCATGGTCGTCAGAGAAATTCTTCGACCACATCAGCCCTTACATCTGGCCATCTAACTCTCCAGACTGCAACCCCTAGGATTAATATATTTGGGGCAACAAAACTCCTTTTAAAACCAAAGATGATCTGAACGCAACGATTATGGCAGCATCCACTAACTTAAAGAAAGACACCGCCCAGAAGAGTTTAAAAAATTTCCAAAAATTTCAGAGGCGGTGGTTGAAGCCAATGGCGATTTTATTGACTAAATTTAATCTTATTTTTTTTAATTTCAAAGAATTACTTCGTCGTCATCAATGGATTGACTAGAAGAAACTTAGGGAGAGTTACAAAGATAAATATTACGACACGTATCCCATAATTCTCTGTGAGAATGAAGATATTTTTGTGTTGATAACACGCTGCACGCTCGTGGAACAGAGATTAAAAAAAAAAAAAAGCATCCTTCTGAGATTTATTAATACCTGCTCCGGTAAGAAAGATATCGCCGGTAGGCCTCAGGAGAAAATACCATTTTTCGCGTGATATTTCCCAGCCTAAATCTTGAGTTTTCGTTCATTCATTCCTGCTATTTTCTTAATCGACTGCACAGATCAGTTTGCATCCGAGTCGCTTTGTCAAGCATACTCTTAAAAGGCTGGCCATTAGCTTCTATTTTCCAGAATTTCTATAATTTCTAGAATAACAGACGAATGTTTTAAAATGTGAAGTAATATTACCGATGTCAAAAGAAAATCAAAACTTAATATCCTGAAATCAGTTAGGTTTGATCAAACCAGTAAATTTTATTGTTTTAAAAATCGTTCTACAAACAGATCTAACGACAACATATTAAAAGGAGTTGGTATGTTAATGAGTTTAAAATAAGGAGAATCAGTTCCCTTTCACTTGAGATCAAAAAACACAAAATAATAATAATAAAAAAACCTAGCATCATCTTCAATATTCTACTCATTGTAGCAAGGCTGTTGTCTGGACGGATTAAGCTTTTCCTCCGATTTCGAAATCATCTAATTTCTTCGGAACTTCAGTCTAGAAAACCAATTAAGACATAGACATTTTCTTTCTTCATAATCGCTAATTCTTTTTGTTAATCTCAAATGTTTTTTCTAGATCTAGACATTCTTATCCTCTAGGACTCAAGATAAATCTTTCCAAAAGAGAAATTATGATCTAGAATTGGACGAAACCAGTGATGACACCTACCCTGAATTCATTATCAAAATGTTAAACATCCCCTATAGAGTGTTCTAAGAAATAGGTCCTAAGATAAAACTTTCCAAAACAGAAATTATGATCTGGAATTTGAATCAAAATAGTGATGACACCTACCCTGAATCTATTATCAAAATGTTAAACATCCCCTATAGAGTGTTCTAAGAAATAGGTCCTAAGATAAACCGTTCCAAAACAGAAGTGTCCTGGGTATGACGATAAACTTCGTCGAACATCAAGGCCTCCGATAATACGTTTTTGAAAAAAATAATGTTGCCAGCTGTACGTTTTTGGATGTTGCAAAAATAATGTCGTTTTCTCAGATAGTAACATATGTCAGAAAACGACATTATTTTTGCACCAACCAAATATTAACAGAAATGGATTTTTGACAAAACAAAAATATTACCAGGAAAAAAATGTTGTCGGCATTAAATGACCCATTGAGGTTGTTATGCCGTAAAACAAAACAAATCAAGCCAACCAAAACAGAAACTATGATCTGTAATTGAAATAAAAATAGTGATGCTACCTACTCTGAATCCATTATCAAAATGTTAAAATCCTCTATCTTGTGTTCTAAAAATAGGTCTCAAAATAAACCCTTTCAAGATAGAAAATATGATCTAGAATTGGAAATTTAAATAGTGGTGGCAGCTACCCTGAATCCATTATCAAAATTTTAAACATCCTCTATCAAATATTTTAAGAAATAGGACTCAAGATAAAAGCATTCAAGGGAGAAACTATGATCTGTTATTGGACGAAAGCAGTGATGGCACCTACCTGAATCAATCGTAAAATGTCATCAAGTTGTGGAATCAGTAAATACTAGACAATTCCAGTACCTCGGCGTATGGATCAGTTACGACAAATTTAGTATAGGAGATGAGGAAATTGAACATAGACGAGGCGGCGCTAGAGGTAGTTTCACCAAGTAGTGCAAATTATTACAAAAGCAAAACATTTCATTGAGAACTCGAGCGATATTCTTAAATAGCCACATCAAATCGAAATAATTATATGGATGTCACGCGTGGCGCCAAACCAGTTCAGATATATTTAATCTGTTAGCTGTATACAGCCTCTTCCTAAGACGAATATTTAAGAATAGCTTTGAACGTATGAATCCGATGGGTCTTGACTAGGATCATTCTTTTTTTGAACATTGTAGTGTGGCGCTACAGAATCCCAAATAACAGAAACCACATCACTTGATGACCAAACGACAGCAGCAATAATTAAAATGAATAGCGCATGTAACTCAAATAGAAAATACCTAGAAGCATGGCCCGGCGTTATACGTGCTTGATTCAAAAATCGTACGACTCATACAGCTATAGTTATCACCTGACTTAAAATATTTTTGCCCTTTCTTGCCTTTAAAGGAGTGCCCTTTGCCGTGCTGATGTTGCTACATGCCTTACTTCTTGCCTATCTCACACCGCGATTTTTTTTCTAAGCTCTATACTAAACATTAAATCTGTTACGAAAAAAGAACTAAACAAAATGAACACAAAACGATCAGCTTTAAAAAAGGACTAGTAACCGGAAAAAACGAATGAAAAAAAAGAATGTTAACAACAAATACTTTTTCACACCAAACCCAGTTCCGCGGAATCAGAATCAACGTTGAGTTTAAGCAAGCGAATGAACCAAATGGAGTAAAGTGTCATGCAGATTTAAATTTTTCTAACTTGTGGCGAATCGATTTTTTTTTGCATGCTAGCATGCTAGTTAACATTCGTGTCAGCCAGCTATAGGCTCTCACTCTGGCCAGTAGAAAATGACCGCATACTACATGAAAACTGCCGTAGAAGCATGAAAAAATCGATTATATCCACTATCGATGGGAGTTGGGAAATGCGAAATCGGTCTTGGCCTTCCCGCCAACTTGCAACATGTGCATGTAACTTTTGGTGCAAATATGTCGAAAATTGCGGCCGTGCATTCGTTACACACACGCGCACACACACACACACACACACACACACATCCTAACTTTTATAGATAGAGATGACATAATCAAGCTGTTGGCGTTCAAAACTGCTTCAAATAAATCGTTAGGAAGGAAAGTCCCATTAGTACTTGAAAGAGCGATAGCAACTACTGGACTTGAGAAACTTTCTTTTCTGAAATATAAATTGTCTCAACCAAAAACAGTACTAGCTGGTTGGTCAGTGAACAGCAAATGCCAAATAAGGAAACGACTAATTTTACCATTAACATAAATATTTCTCTTTCGATTCCATTTTACAAACATTTCGTTATTGCTTATCATTTTTACATCACGTTTTCCCGTCGATATTGGAAATTGAAGATCTCATAGAAATGTAATTAATATTTTTTCATGTTGTAGGTTTCCTCATGAGGTGAGAGATGACACTCCACAGCTTGCTTTTCAAGTTCTAAGAAAGATGTTTATACATTACCATCTCTGTTGGTTTTTGAGCCACCATTTATTTAATAAAACTCGTTCAGCAGTTTACCCGCAGTTTAATCCTGCTCATCTTGCTTATAATTTATCCTGTCAGTGTTAAACTTTCCAAGCCCTCTTTCCACAACATCTGCCCAAGGAATATCATCTGCCCATTTCTTATTCGTCACTATCATTATTCTTGCATTTCCTTAAATCTTTCTTGGTAAACATTACTCTGTCCATAGAATTCACTGGTTTACCCAGTAAAGCTAACCCTTTGCCGTTTTCAATCATTTCTTCACCTGTGAGGCATCCATTCTCTGGGCATTTTCTACCGCATTGGTCCTAATGATAAGTCTGATTGGTTTGACAAGGTCAGCAGCAGTTTACCTAAAAAAATGACGACTAGACCGTTGTTAACAGATGCAATAGATGGCGTGTTAATTTTAACGTTCCAAAACGAAACTGCTCACGTTTAATTATGTTAGAGAAATATTTTTACCTTTCATGTGTTGGTAAGGAGAAGAAAAAGCAAAAGAAAACAAATAATGAGTGTCAATCTCCGATAGGAATAAGTCTGCAACAGATTCGTCTCTCAACCGCAACACTTGTAGCCAAAATCCAGTCCAACGACTATCGGACGTAACAGACCACGTAGAGACGGCAAAATTGGGTCATGCACCTAGCCTTCCCTTCTCGCTCACAAGAACGCCTCTGTCTCCCCCAAAAGACGGCTCGCTTTATACAGCCGAGGACCGACCATAATTTACATACGAATCACTAGGCAACGAGATTTCGCGTTAGCCGTCCGAGACCACCTGTCATAAAATATCAGCGCCGCCATTTTGATTTTTCAGCCGAGCAACCTGACTTTACATGACGCACAGATTCGTGAACGTTTCCAAGGTAGGCCATTCTTTTCTTTCCTCGTTCGTCCAGTATTTTGCCAGAGACTGTTGCTACATTTGCGTAAGCGTCCACTAGTCTGCTTACATATCACGCATGGCACTCGTTGCCTCTTAGAACGGCGAACTGTAGTCAGTTCAGCAGAACCCACAGACTGCTGCCTTCCAGTTTCGCTACATTTCATCACCATGAAATTATTAAACTCTAAGATGTTCATTCATTGCGGCTTCTGAGACTAACATTTTCTGCTGACATGGAGTGGAAAGATTATATTGAATTACTTACAAATCTGCTGGAAGGAAATATAATTCAATCTGTAAGACATTTCTTATCGCCAGAATCTATCGTACTCACTAATAAGTTTAATATTCTGTCCATACCTTGATATTGCTGTTACATCTGGTTTGGTCTGGTGCTTCTGCTATGGATTTAGATATTTTTGGTAAAATGCAAATAAAATTTTGCGATGTAATCTGTACTGACCTGGCATCTCTTCTTCAGTGACTTTTCACTTCCATAACTTAGTTTCCTGTGTCTTTTCTATAGATTTTTTTCATGGTAAGGTGCTTTCCTCTTTGGTGCTTAGATTTTATGAACTACAGCACAGTCCTATCAAAAATATGAACGATGGCTTCTTCTTCGAATTGGGGGTGGTTCTGATTTTTCGATAACTGCGCATGAGATTTCGCGAACATTCATGTTGGTAAACGAAAATAAATAATTATACTGTTTAAAAAGTTTAATGGCGGCAATAATAATTTAATTATTGTGTATTTAGTCAGCAATCAAACTTTTATATAAGTTTCATTAAAAACGACTGACAAGTTACTGATGTAAAGTTTTTTTGTTTTTTTAATAAATCACCGGTCAGCCAACAAGGAAAATGAACTTGTTGTGGACATAACAATAAGTTTCTCAAGTTCAGTAGTTGTTATCGTTCTTTCCAGTACTAATGGGACTTCCTGACCATTTATTTGAAGCAGTTGCCAACAGCTTAATTGTCATTTTCTTTTTATTTGTGACATTTTCTACATAATCCATGTAAAATAAAAATTATAAGAAAACAAGAAAAATTAAATACTTAACTTAACCGAAATACATGTCAATCGTTTTTAACGATCATTTTTGAAAGAGAGAGAAGAGATAGAGAGATACAACCTTGTACATATTAATTGAAACAAAACTAATAATTCCGCCATTATTTACATTTTTACGTATGGTGACCCAGTGGAAATGTTACTTCTTATGTCCATTCCAAGAAGTCATTCCTTGCAAATTGACCAGATATTCTCGATTGGATTTAAAACAAGAGAATTTCCGGGCCAGTCTATAATACTTTGATTTGCTCACTGGTAAGGCTTGCCAGTGCATTTGTGCAGCGTTACAATTTATGTACTCTTCCTTGGAGTAACGTTCATCGCAGACAATAGCCGTAGGACAACTAATGCATAGTCGAGACAATAGTGTCACGGCGTGATAAAAATCTGATTCAATCATTGATGACGGAATATTTTTCAAGGCCAAGTTAATTTCATTATACATCCCGAAAATAGATTCATATTACTGCACGCCTTTGCAAATGATCTAATCTGAGAAAAATAAAAATTGATTACACATTATCAATCCAGGAGGTCTAAAACTGACCGTATGGTGGAAAAAAGGAAACTAAAGCGGTTGTTTGAATTAATTTGAAAAAGGTTGCATATATATATATATATATATATATATATATATATATATATAAGTTATGAAGAACTTGGTAATCCGTATCATAATGGTACCTTAAAGTGGTCTGTTTATATATATATATATATATATATATATATATATATATATATATATATAGATAGATAAGTAATTAAACATTTCATTTACACATATTGAATATTATTAGTAATATTATTAGTATTTGCATTTATATTTCTATAGCAACTAGAGAAATTCATTTGATTGAAGATAACAGATTGTAAGCTTGATATGATAATTTTAATACGAATTATTATTATTTTATCATCACAAAAAGAAAATGGCATTGCAATAAAAATCCAACAACTGATAATGAAAGTATCAATGAATATATATATATATATATATATATATATATATATATATATATATATATATATATATATATAGGGAGAGATAGATAGATAGATAGATAGAGAGAGAGAGAGATAGAGAGAGAGGGAGACATATATAGATATATAGGTTCATAAATACCCATTTCTTGTTCATACGTGTATCATTATTATTATTATTATTATTATTTTTCTATAATAACTAGAGAAATTCAGATGATTGAAGATAACTGACTATATGTTTGATACAATCATTTTAATACGAATTCTTATAATAATAATAATAATAATGATAATAATAATAATAATAATAATAATAATAATGATTATTATTATTATTATTATTAATATTATTATTTTACCATCTCAAAAAGCAAATGCCAATGCAATAAAAATCCAAATAGTAATGAAAGATTTAAATAATTTCGGAAATAACAAAAATGTGCCATGTCATTAATGAATAAATAAATAAATTTCGAAATTTCATTCAAAATTTAAAAAAAAAAAATAAATGATGTGTTTGCAGGACGAAAAAAATAATTTCACGTTTCGTACTGTATTTTTTTTTTTTTTTTTGCTTTTCAAATTCGGTTTTGAGTTGCGCAATCTAAACTTAATGAAACTCTAAATGAAATACCAGGAAAAAGGGGGCGGAGAAGACATGTAATTTGTTTAGTGTTTCATAAAACGTGTCTTTTTATTTGGGTTATCAGTTTTGACGGCTTGCAAAACGTGAAGCCAAGTTGTGATTCGATGTTTTGAATCGTTTATTTATTCGGATTTCTCGATATTACATTTTTTTCTTATTTGTAGGAATTTGTTCTGTCAGTTTGAAATGCTTCAGAATTATGATTCCGTCTGTTGTCCTTGTAATTTTTTCTTTCTTTTTTTTTGTGCCAAGCTTGTCATATTTATCCGTTGATAATTAGTTTCTGCGCCAACCGCTCGACGTTTATTGCACTTGCTGTTTTATGCTATTGGCTCCAAGTAAAGATCTTGAAACATCTTCAAACTACAGAAATCAACATCGTCTCTACAAATAAAATGAAGTGTCTGTCTGTCTGTTAATTTTTCTAGAAATTCAGAAACTACTGGATGGATTACAAGCCAACTTGACATGCCGATTCGGTTTGGCACGTTTTGGTCTAGCTGTTTGGACATTGGCTTTTTGGCACGGGCTTTTGGACACCAGCAGATTTGGCGAGAGACGTTTTAGTAATTGTTCATCTTCTTTAAGAACTTACAAAAATGAAAGAAAGAAAAAGAACAAGACATTAAATAAATTCGGCAGTTAATTTTTAAAAAAATGTCTAAAATTCACAGCGCTCCTCATTCATGCGCATGTTTAGTCCTACCAACATAACAAGTCCTAAAGGACGAAAGTGCATTAAAAGTAGATCTTTTCCACTTCCGATACAAATTCACCAATACGGGCCTTGAGGACAATATAAGAACATCCTCCTGAAAAAATGATTTCGGTTGAGTTCTTCGAGAAGAAAAGTGAATCTCCGTTCACTGGCGTGTTTGTCTAAAACTAAATACACATAAATTCACCTTATCCCAGTCGTCCGCCAAACAGCTTGAGACAATTGGCTGTCTAGGCACACTGATGAGCTGCGAAACTGCGAAATAGTCTGTTTGTGGATGACAATATATATATATATATATATATATATATATATATATTGTCTATCAGTTGTATATCCTTGCTTGAACCAGATTCTAATAATCTGGATGGAGTGGCTTGTGGATGGATAGAAGACGGGGTCACAGTCTGTAGAATTAGGGAAATTCGGATGAGTTACACAAGGCCTTCGTGAAGGGGCGAGGTATATAGAATCTAATTAAAACTCTCTGTAACCAAATATCGTTGGGACAGTCGCTATGCAACTTACGCCGTGTCACAACGGTCTGGATTCGATTCTCTGTAATGGATGCACACTGCTTATGTAATCCCAAATATAGGACGAAACAACTGTCCAGTGCTTTCTGTTGAGGATTCTTATAGACTCGATGCATTACCTAATTATGATTATATATATGATATATATATATATATATATATATATATATATATATATATATATATATATATATATATATATTGAACGTTATTTTTTAATAAATACCCATAGCTGAGTAGAATGTCAGTTTATTTTTTAAACAGTATATTTATTTCTGTCTAACAGCCTGAATATTCCGGATACTTTATGAAAAGTTTGCGCATTCAAGTAAGATGCGAACCTGCGTACTTCATTGCAGGAGAAACCATCAAGAGATCCGACTCAACGGCGAATGGTTACGTCAATTAAGCAATCCGGAATTCTGCGTTTCGAACACATCATTCTTGGTGTTTGGATTCCCGAAAATTAGTAACTACTCAGTTACTCAGCTAGATGAATTACGGCCTAAAATGAGTCCGCTCCACACTGCGTGCCCCATACGTTCGATCTTGAGCCACATCTAAGCTTCGCTTAAATAAAGTCAACATGACTCCACATTTTCATATACGAAACGTAAACAAAGCAATTTTTTTAAAGAAGTATTTTTTTATTTATTTGTTAATCTGATATAATTTTCTCACTTTATAGTTTATTTTCAGTGGATATCCATATTTGAATAGACGTTTCGTTTATTTTTAAATAGCATAGTTATTTTCTTCTAACGGCCTGAATTCTCGAGGAAAATGCTGGATGGTGATTATTTTTTTTTTACTTTAATAAGATTTATGTGCTGAAAACCGTTCGACTAAGTAATGAGGAAATCAAAAATTATTCTAATGCTCGCTCATTTGTTCATATTTTCGAACAGATCTATTATAAACATACGAAGAAACATTTGCATCGAATTTCCTGAATTTCAAACCCTCTTCTATTTTGATAATTCAGCATTTGTCGCACGCGAATTTCAAACCCTCTTCTATTTTGATAATTCAGCATTTGTCGCACGCGTGATGTGACGAATAAAGGGAAGCGTGCCGAGTTTGCAAGAAATGAAACCTTACTAGCAATTGGAAAATTGATCGGGAGTTACCACAGACTGTGAGCAAATTTCTTGAAGATCCTGTAAAACTTAGTTACAATTCTCATAAGGGCGGTCTAAGAATGTTATCCCGCTAAGATGCATCTCGTTTGAAAAGGAATGTTATATCAAAAGTCTTTTGTCAAGCAGTGAATTTTGTCACCGTTGTGTCAACAATGAAAATTCGAAAAAAAAAAGAAACAAACAATGGTGTCCAAAGTTTAAATGGATATAAGAGTGATCATTATATCTTTTTTTTTTAATACCCATATGGGCAAATCTAATGTAATATATAACAGAATGCATTAAAAATGATTTCCAACTGTTCTTTTCACCGATGAAGCTGCACTACATTTTTGTTCAGAAGT
>OZ010607.1:40200535-40250535 GCA_963932145.1 Acanthosepion lycidas | reverse complement strand
TTTTCTGGAGCAGAAACATATTTTTTTTTACTCTAAAGAAGAAATATATTTTATAATTTAAAAACTTATTTTTGTTTCTTCAAATGAATAAATAAGAAACAAATCACACGGAACAGTGTGTATTAACCATTGTCATCGGTGATAAAATTATACCGTGACTTACCCCTAAAACACATTAACAATCAACTTTTCGCCATTTTTATTGCAGATGCATAGGCGTATGATCGTCTGTGATGAAAATGGCTTCGACAGCTTCAACGAAAAATTACCTTGAATTTTTTTAGTTGTTCGACCTGCCGTATAAAGAGCCATATCTGATGTGGCCCACAAGTCGGAAAAGGTTGAACGTACCGGGTATAAACTATCAGCTATATACACCCATTATATCAGATCAATGATTAGTATTGCCATCAAGCAATTGTACTCTGAACGATTTGAAGTTAACTGTGCTTCGTCGGATCACGTAGACTGGCGTTACGGAATTACAAATAAAGTTATGAAACGTTAACAGAATCTACGTAACCTGAAAAAATGCAGAAACGCCCAATTGGAAAGAAAATGGAACTAGAAGTGATAATAATGATATAATCCGGATTTATAATTTCTACGCACGAATTAACACAAGGCTAGGAAGGAAACTTTTATCAGTAACTAGCAGCATGGCCCGGCGTTGCCCGTGCTTGATTAAAAAATCATACGACTCATACAGCTATCACTGTCACTTGAGCTAAAATATTTTTGCCCTTTCTTGCCTTTAAAGGAATGCCCTTTGCCGTGCTGATGTTGCTACATGCCTTACTTCTAGCCTATCTCACACTGCGAATTTTTTCTAAGCTCTATACGAAACATTAAATCTGTTACGAAAAAAGAACTAACCAAAATGACCACAAAACGATCAGCTCTAAAAAAGGACTCGTAACTGGAAAAACCGAATGAAAAAAGAATGTTAACAACAAATATTTTTTCACACCCGACCCAGTTCTGCGGAATCAGAATCAACGTTGAGTTTAAGCAAGCGAATGAGCCAATTGGAGTAAAGTGCCATGCAGATTTAAATTTTTCCAACTTGTGACGAATGAAGCTATCGATTTTTTTTTTTGCATGCTAGCATGCTAGTTAACATTCGTGTCAGTAAACTGTTGGCTCTCACGCTGGACAATAGAATCTTCCTACCTATTCGTGGCAGCCAGCTATAGGCTCTCACTCTGGCCAGTAGAAATTGGCCGCATACTGCATGAAAACTGCCGTAGAAGCATGAAAAATTCGATTATTTCCACTATCGATGGGAGTTGGGAAATGCAAAGTCGGTCTTGGCCTTTCTGCTAACTTGGTGCATGTGCATGTATATTTTGGTGCAAATCCGTCGTAAATTGCGGCCGTGCATTCGTTACACACATACACACACACACACATGCTGCCTGTTATAGATAGAGATAGAAATAGCGTCCATTAACTGTAACGCTATCTCTAAACACTTGAGAAGCCAATTTTCCGGGAAAACTCTTGTGAATAAAGATAATATACATTTCACCTGATGATCAATCTTCAGTCAAATATCCTTGTGCTTATTGTTTGAGTAAAGTTGGATGATAATTCGATGGAGCGATCTATGCATAAGATAATTAGGAAACGTGGAATATGTCTTGTTTTGCAGATGAATCGCCGATATTTAAAGAAAGATTTCATATCACATGAACAGCATTCGATAAAAAAAATATCCTGATAACTTCATACAACTTCGCATTCTGTAGTTTTGCATATTTTAGAAATTGAAAGTAAAAATTTAAAGATATTAATACTAATGTTGGAATCAGCTGTATCCGTATAAGGAAACATTTTGCATTCCTTTTAGAGAAGAAAAGAAAAGAAAGAAAAGAAAAGGAAAGGAAAGGAAAGGAAAGAAAGGAAAGGAAAGAAGAAAAAAGAAAGAAAAGAAAAAGAAAGAAAAAAGGAAAGAAAAAAGAAAAGAAAGAAAAGAAAAGGAAAAGAGAAAGAAAAGGAAAGGAAAGTAAAGGAAAGAAAAAGGAAAGAAAATGAATGGAAAGGAAAGGAAAGAAAAAGAAAAGAAAATGAATGGAAAGGAAAGGAAAGAAAAAGAAAAGGAAAGGAAAGAAAGAAAAGAAAAGAAAAGGAAAAGAGAAAGAAAAGGAAAAGAGAAAGAAAAGGAAAGGAAAGGAAAGAAAAAGGAAAGAAAATGAATGGAAAGGAAAGGAAAGAAAAAGAAAAGGAAAGAAAAGGAAAGAAAGGAAAGAAAAGGAAAGAAAGGAAAGAAAAGGAAAGGAAAGAAATGAAAGGACAGAAAAGAAAAGAAAAGAAAGGAAAGAAAAGAAAAGAAAAGAAAGAAAGGAAAGAAAGAAAAGAAAGAAATACATTTAGAAGCAATCACAGACAAACAGAAATAAAGAAAAAATAAAGACAGAAAGTTAGAAAGAAAGAAAGAAAAATAAATAAATACAAAAGGAATCACTTAAAGGTAGAAAAGAAATTTAAAATCTATCAAAGATGAGTAGAAATGAGGAAAGAAAGAAGGATAGAAAGAAAGAAATTCGAAAGGAATGACAGATAGACATAAATAAACGACAGAAAGAAAGATAGAAGGAAAGATTGAAAGAAGGAAAAAAATAAATTCAAATAGAAAACCAGATAAACAGAAATAGGTAAAGAAAGAAAGAAAGAAAAAAGACCGATTGAAAAAAGAAATTCAAAATGAATCACAGACGAACAGAAATAAAAGAAATAAATAAAGAAAAAAAGAAATCCAAAATAAATCACAGATGAATAGAAAGAAAGAAACAAGAAAGAACGAAAAAAAAATACAGATGAATAGATATACATAAAGAAAGAAAAATAAAGATATAAAAAAATCTAAAGGGATCCCAGATGAACAAAAATAAATAAAAAGATGATAGAAAAATATTATGTTGGTGTCAAAAATAATGACGTACTAATGTCGTTTTTTGACGTTAAAAAATACGTCAAAAAGCGACATTATTACGTCATTATTTTTGCACCAACCTAATAATAATAATAAAATAGATAGAAAGATGGAAAGACAGAAAGAAAAAAAAAAAGAAATTCAAAACGAGTCCCACAAGAATAAAAAAAAAATGAAGAAAGAAAGATAGTAACGAATAAAGAAAGAAGAAAGAAATTCAAAATGAAACATAGATGAAGAGAAATAAATAAACAAAAGGCAGAAAGAAACACAGAAAGAGGGAAAGAGAAATTGAAATAGATGAAGAGAAATAAATAAAGGGAACGAAGGAAAAAAGAAAGAAAAAAAAAGAAAAGAACGAGGAAATTTTGAAATAAATTTAAAAGGCACCACAGATACCAAACAATAAACACACAAAGAAATAAGGAAAGAAACAACGAAAATAAATAACAATTAAAAAGAAAGAAAGAAAGAAAGAAAGAAAGAAAGAAAGAAAACATAGGGAAGAAAGAAAGAAAAAAAAAAGAAGGAAAGCAAGAAAAGGGTAAAACCCGGCAAGAATGAATGACGCTCAGAAGAATGGATTCCAAGAGGAAAAAGAAATGAGGAACTGAAGACAGAAACTGTCAAATAAGAAAACTTATGGAAGAGAGAGAACCTTCCTTCCCCCAAAAAGCAAACAAACAAAAAGCAACATAATCGACAACTAAAGAAGAAAATGTTGAAATACAACTCTCGTTGTTAGTAATTGCCTGGCCCAATCAACCAACAAATTATCTTAGTGCAGCATTGAATTAATAATAGATGCGATTTCCTCGACCAAATTCTTCTAATTATCGAATATTGCTGTCGAATCGTGTTATGAATATGAGGTCCAAAGAACTATTTTTCAATTGATAATCTCCCAATCATTACTGAAACGAACATCCATTTTCGCTGAAGCTAATCTTACCGTGTTTATATAACACAAGTATCATCTTCTTTTGTACCGTATCTCTTCGCAACGTCCTGTAACCTGTAACGTTTGCCCTTTATATATCCTTCCTAAACCCTGTTCTGCCAACCATCTATTCAATCTCTTTAGGTAAGTTACAAGCCGTTTTCCTCTTGTCCATTTGTCATCAATGTTCCGTCTGGATATTATCATTTATAACCATTTTATTTCACCATGTTTCCTAGAAATTTCACGTGTCTCATTTAATTAAAAGCCTCTTTTTGTCTTCATTTTCTTTAAAACTCGACACTTGCCCTGATGCTCTGTATTTTCAGCATCCTTATCTCGAACGACATAAAATATGTGATTATAGAGGCTATATACAAAGCCATTCATAATACGTAACCATTAAGCAATCGTTTCATTTTTTTCTAATTATTATGGGGTTCACCCCTTTTTCATATAAGTGGACTCTACCAAGTATACCTGGACTGCTGCCGTTAAATACCCAGAGTCGTATGGTAGTCGGTAGAGAACAGTAGTGGTAGTAGTCGGCAGTCGGATAGTGTCAGATAACCTCTTGTAGAAGTCAGTTACAAGCACGTAGACTCTGAAGAAGTCCTATTTCTAGACTATATATCTATCTGCATTTGCTACTAACCACGTTCCTGGACATACTAACAGTATTACTCTTTGTATGATTGTGTAAATACATTTTATTTCTTATATTTAATTATTGCGTTTGTCATTCCTTGGAGACCCAATTCATCTCGGAATCCACAACACTAATGAAATTTTCACTTTTTTTAATACATTGCTTAGCTCTTGCGTTGCAACTTTGGCTTATGCAACAGAAATGCGCCTTTGGGTTTTAGTCTCACATATTCAGTCATCAGATATGTAAACGTAATTAGCTCATTTTGATACATTCAAACTGCAGCTTGAATACTTGGCTGATCCGTTTGATGACAACCATACATTTTTTACCGAATTTATATCAAGACAATAAAGCTTCTAAAGCACACAGGGTTACTGGCTGTAAAATAATTATAAAACAGAAACCAGATCGAAAACAATAGAATGATAATCATTACGGCAGTAGATAAAGAATGACTTTGCATTTAAATTTTTGAAGATAAGAATTGCTGGAAATCATGGAGCTTAAACAGCCTTCTTCATGCGAGATATACGAGAAAAGTAACTTTTACTATAGAACATGTGGTAAATTTACCTGATAGAACCATTTTCTTAATGTAGTACTGCGCTTAAATTCATGAAGTCTAGGTACCATTGCGAAGAACGATATCTATTTCGCATTATGTACAGAAATGTGGCCCAAGGCCAAAATGTGGAATGGGAAAAAAAAAACATCGTCTTCTTCTGTCTTAACATTAAACTTAGCTAACCACAATCACTGATCCAAACATACCACAATATTCCTGACACCAAAACAACGCATTCTTATTTAACATTCTTAAAGCATTCACCATAATACCTCGAGGTCTCTAATGAACATCCTATCTAGTCCCATGTACAATTTATGTATGTGGAAGAAGAGGAATAAAATAATAATTTTAAAAAATCTAAACCCCATAGCAAAAGGCATTCGTAAAATTACAAAATGTGGCACAGGGCCAAAATGGGGAAGGGGGGGAAAGGCAGTATGCTCTCACTGACCCAAACATACCACACGAGTTCTTATGCGAAAAGAACGTATTTTTACTTACCATTCTTACAACATCCACAATATTGCCTCAATATCGCTATGAAAATCCTAACTAGTCTCCACTGCGAAGATCTTATCTGAACAATTACATGAAAGTATTTGAAGAAAAAGAAGAGGGAAGCCGCTTTACGGCGGTGGGAAAGAAACTGCAGACAAGACGCAATAATATTGGTGATTCTCCTTTTGGATACCATCAAGAATCTATAAATATATATATCAGGAGCACGGGAATACTGGCAGCAATATTCTAAGCATGGACAAATGGCAGACTTAAACATCTGTAAGATTCTGTAGAGTAAAACTGTCTTTCAAGTCAGAGGGAAGCAAAGTTTTTAGCACTTGATATAGCAAAGGATTCAATATAATTTTTCCACTTAATGTCAGCAAAGTATGGTAGCACGAGAAAGCACAGTGAACCTTTCCCCTGCAGAATCAGCCAAGTTGAGGGAAGCATACTTATTCTTATCTTCCGGCCTTCATTTCTAGAAATAGTCATATATATATATATATATATATATATATATGTGTGTGTGTGTGTATGTATATGTATTGAAACATTATAACATATACGTCATAAAATCACTACAAAAATAACCATTTTGTTTCATCTACATTTACATTCAACCCAATCACTTGATAAGACACCAGAAGTATTGAAAGAAAATGGCTATTTTTCTAGTGATTCTATAACATTATATATATATATATATATATATATATATATATATATATATATATATATATATATATATATATATAAGTATAGGATTGGTGTATACAGTATAAATTACAGTAACGAACAATTACTTCCAGCAATATGAGCTCGGGAAAAAACATGAAATGATAACAGCAAAATTGCAATATGAGTACTAGTAAAAATGGTTGCTGAAGACATTAGGTTTATAATACCCAGAAATTCCTACCCAGAAGGACACGTGTCACAGTGGATAAAGTCGTTGGTTAGATCCAGTGACAGGACCCAAAGAGTATGAGTTCAATACCCAGTTCAGGCAGCGGAGAACTTTCAGAAGGACATTAGCAGGTGATAACTGATAACTGACATCCATCAAACATAGCACGTGGAACTAGAACAGTCTAGCGAAATAAAGGATTCAGTTCGAAATTCCAACCACCTGAAGAGCGTACAACGGCCGAAACGTTATGATAAATATGGCGACAAAGATGAGGACAATAGTCCGAATAGTATAAATAATGTAAAAATTATAACATATGTTATAAAATCACCACATTTTGTTTCAACACCTCCAGTGTCATATCAAGGGATGATGTTGAATGTAAAATAAATGGTTTTAAAGGTTTCAAATTAATTCTTCGCCAGGGGAAAACTCTGTTACATAAGCTAGAATGACCAATCAATACAAGTATACGAGAATTCAAAAAACTTGACAACGAAGTCAGGTTATAATAGCTATTAAAAGCTTTGAAGTTGGGGTTATATTAAAATAGAATTTATTCTAACCAATAAGTATTAAATTATATGATAAAATTTGATATTAAAATTAAAAGTAAAAAATTACCAATTTTAATATCTAAATTTAATCTCTATGAAGTTTAAAATTTAAAAATTACTGGGGAGAAAATGAAAATACATATGTTATTCAATTTATTTTTTCATTGAAATTACGTTAGAATAGACGCTAATATCGGCTGGTCTTCCTGACAAAATGCATACATTTTAATTTCAAGTGTGGTGGTAACCTCTCGCGTAAAACAATACAAACACACTCAGATTATAATACATAAGCACCCAGACATATTTAGATATATAAACACACAAAAAGTTGACGAGACAGGAAACATCTCCACGGCTCTTTATAAAAAAAAAAAAAAAAAAAAAAAAAAAAACACGAACACATACACACACATATATATATATATATATATATATATATATATATATATATATATTGAAAGGGATAGTGAGGGAGAACGAGGGGTGTGATTAACATATGTCGTTTTACTTCGAAAAATTAAGATTAACTCTGACATCAGTATTTATTAGACATTCAAATTACACAACAATATCTTGAAATGCTAAAGAGTAAATTTATTCAATGAAATCAGCAACTGCCTCCAGACGACTTCACATTCTTCTGCACCTCTTCTCGACGGTCTATTTGTTGGTGAATGCAGGCATAATCCTTGCCTTCAGTTCATTTTTAGGGCTTACACGGAATTTAGTTGGTCATACATTCACCTGGGCCTCACACATACTAGTCAAACAGTTTGCATTCTGAGGAGTTAGGGGGCCAGATATAAGGAGTGATATGGCCACAAAAATTGTCTGACAGCCATGACAGTGTTCACCTGCTTGTGTAGCATGGTGCAAATTCCTGTTGCCAGGTATAGGATCTTACAGCAGCCACTCTCTTGGCCCAGGGCAGCACTACCTCTTGAAAGGGCTTGATGTAAGCCCCCGTATTAAGTCCGAGGGTCGAACCAACAAATTCTGGAATTATCTACTTATCAAAACGACCCGAGTAATTTTTACGTAATCCCCATTAAACTAATTCAACTCTTTCCGAATGCACTGTCCGTAGACTTACACTCAAAATTCCGGCGCGAATGTCAAGCGTACCGTTTCTAAATTTCTAATGAAGTGAATTCGTCATGGTGAACTTTGCCTCACAGGCAGTGGCCAACTGACCCTACTATACAGTGTAGTCGACAAAATCAAAATCAAAAAACGCGCATGCGCGAAATCAAAAACATAAAATGTTGACAATTTACACATCGCATCCTCTGTGTGTGTATGTATGTATATATATATATATATATATATATATATAGAGAGAGAGAGAGAGAGAGACAGACAGACACAGAGAATGTGAGATAGAGAACGATATATATGTATGTATAACTTAATTAAATGTTGTACCTCTCTTTAAATACCTATACATGAAGTCAATATTTCTATGAAACACTCTAACATGATAACATCCACTAAACTCTGAGTAAGCACAGATAATTTGAATATTTATTTTCATTCATAGTACTCTCTCTCTCTCTCTCTCTCTCTCTCTCTATATATATATATATATATATATATATATATATATATATATTAAGATCTTTTTATGATTATGCATTCTTTTTTATAGATACAAATATTTAAGTAAATGCTGTGTTTATAATAAACATATTAAACAACATTTACCGGCCTGAATGTCCGAGAAATTTTTACAGAAAAAATATTCGTCCTCTGTGAAAATTTCTTAAATGTTGTTTAATACTGTTTATTATAAACACAGCATTTACTTAAATATTTTTATCACTTATGAAAACCTTGATAATCCGTATGGAGGATTGAAATCCTGAGAGTTCAATGTAAATCCAGAGCTAATAATTTAAAGAAAAACAGACAACTTTACTTTAAGGTTCAATTATAATAACTTATTTCACCAGAGCCCCTTATCATCAGATAACGCTCCCAAAAAATGAAACGAAAGATGAAATGAAAGATACTACCCGTCAAAAGTGTGAATTTTCATTTCATCTTTCGTTTCATTTTTTGGAAGTGTTATCTGATGATCCAGCGTCCCTTAAAAGTGCTCTGGTGAAATAAATTATTATAACGGAAACTTAAAGTGGTCTGTTTTTCTTAAACTTGTATATATATATATATATATATATATATATATATATATATATATATATATATATTAAGAGAGAGAGAGATAAATATTTGAAACTTTTACTGTATTGCCATTTGGTGTAGTAAGTCTTGACAGGTGTGTGATATATATGTTGCTAATGCATGCAATTATTTTGTTTTCTCGGTATTTAAATTGCTTTCGGTTTAATAAGAGTCATACTTCGTTAAGTGAATTTTTTCTCCTGTGAGATGAATTCTGATGACAAGAATGAATGAATGCACAATAAAAATCTTGTCAGATTAGCTTTTTACTTTTTCCAATGTTTGCAGAGCAGCCTGATTGGGTGCTGTCTTGCTGCGCAAACATTTTTATACCAATCGATTTTTATCGATTTTCTCTTACCACCACGTAAATTTCTTCGGTAAAAATCAATGTTTTGATGGATTATGGCAAAGAAGTGAAGGATTGATTTTTTGATTAAAACTGTTTTCTTTTTTAGTAAAGTCAGAAGTGTTTTATTTTTTTTTTCTAAATAAATATATCTATTTTCCATTGCATCAAACGCCATTTCCCCAAGTTAAACAATTTCACATTCTAATATACCGATTATCATAAATGCTCACCAACTAGCAATGTGTACAACTAGGAATTAGAGGTAAAAGCTATATTGATTCTTATCGTTTATATATACGAGTCGAATTACTGGCGCCTGGTTGCGTGTCACGCATTTTTTTGTAAGAAAATGATGATTGATTTTCAATCATTGTCATAATTTGTGAGGAAAATGGCACATTTCATTATTACTCAATGCACTTGCCGATGTGACCTCAATCTTCTGGATTTCTCTTATATTCTGGATAGGAGCCATTCCCTTGTTCAAACTTAAATTTAATATAAACCAAAGAGAAAAAATTCTGCTTGGCGGTTTGTGCAGGAGACCCCCTTTGATCTAAATGAAATATACTGGGTGATGTAGTTTCAGAATACATATGGTTATGGAAGTCTATCTCCAAAATATTAGGCGAAGTCCGGTAGCAAAGAAACGGACAAAGGCCACAACTTTATATATATATATATATATATATATATATATATATATATATATATATAGATAGATAGATGTGTCATATATATATATATATATATATATATATATATAGATAGATAGATGTGTCATATATATATATATATATATATATATATATAGATAGATAGATGTGTCATATATATATATATATATATATATATATATATATAGATAGATAGATGTGTCATATATATATATATATATATATAGATAGATAGATGTGTCATATATATATATATATACATATATAGATAGATAGATAGATGTGTCATATATATATATATATCTAGATAGATAGATGTATTATAGATAGATAGATGTATTATAGATAGATAGATAGATAGATGTGTCATATATATATATATATATATTATATTTTTTTTTAAATATGATTCCTTCGCTACGTAAGAATTCTCATGTTTCGAAAACGAGAGCCGAAACCATCAATATGATTATTAAAATATGGTTGAATCAAGGTGTGGGGTCTCGTTTCATCCTCAAGCGAAAATTTAGGAATAAGCTATCTTGTGGTTTGGTTCATTGCAACATTAATTACTATGGAAACGGCTGGGCCAGCCATCTTGGTTAGGTGGTCAGACAGTTAATACTTATCTACAGATTCGTCACCTTCAGAAAGGTTATGCCAAGGTAGAGTGGAGTATCTCTGTTAAAGCTAATGGTGGCGGTAACCGTCTAGTTAGTTTACAGAGAAGGAACATTTCATGGCGCGACATCAAGTCGTTAAGTGTCGAGAGAATTTTGCTTTATTATTATCTATCTGTTAATCTCTTTATTTATTTATTCAAATGGCTGTTCCGTATAAAAACCTGTTGCACTGGACTACAATTTGTTTTTTGACGACTTCACAAAGGTTTTTTATTTATTTAATAATATGCCTATATTATCCAATGAATATGTCTATATTATTCAATGAAAATATTTGAATATATGTGTGTGTGTGTGTATGTGTCTGTGTGTGTGTGTCTTTTGTGCGTCTGTGTGTGTGTGTCTTTTTGTGCGTCTGTGTGTGAAGATACATGGATAGATAACTTACGGTCAGTTCTTGATGAAACACCGGTTAAACACTGACTTGCCCGCTCTGTACTTAGATAGGTGCAAAGCTTGGGAACAATGCATATTGTTAGCGAACAGCAGCTACAAAACCTTTGGGTCATGGTAGGAGCAATTTCACAACGTAAATCATAAAATCTTATTTGCTACGGAAGACATGGCAATATCCTGAAAACTGAATTCCCATACTACTTTAATGGCGTTCCGTAAATTATCGGCTGAATACAACCGCTTCCTCAAATTAATTCTTAAACACTAACAAATAACCTTCCCAAATAGCAGAAAGCACATTTGATTTGTGTAAACAGCAATAAGTAAAATGTAACGGGCATGTGACTCTGAAAGAAAATCATTACATAAATGCAAATGTTGTCGTTACACATTATTTCAAATGAAACCTTACGAAGGAAACCTGCATCAATACTAGAAAAAAACTGGTAACAGCTTCTGGGTATCAGCAACCTATTTTCCTGAAAAAAATTGTTTTATAAATTCCAATTAACATTAATACGTGCCGCACGATGAATGAATATTAAAAGTTTCTTTATAAGGAAATGGCTACCGTTAACATGTAGTCGTGCCTATTCCTTTAAATATCGCCGAGAGGCTTCAGACTAACAATCACAATAATCTATCTATCTATCTATCTATCTATCTATCTATCTATCTATCTATCTATCTATCTATCTATCTATCTATCTTAATCTGTTCATATCTATCTATCTCACTCCGTTCATATCTATCTATCTATCTCACTCCGTTCATATCTATTTCCCTCTCTCTCTCTCGCTCTCTTTCATTATCTATCTATCTATCTAATGTGCGGCCAAAGTCAGGACTACGGAACACGGATTAGAGGTAAGAAAGATATATTAACAACAGGTTACAAAGATAGTGTAAGCGGAGCTTACTATATGTTAGTGTCCAATACTTGTAGTCGTACGCGGCGCTCAATGTCTCTCTCTGACTCTACTTCTTCTTTCCTAGAGTGTTATGTTGCATACTTTATATAGTCCTGGAAGAGTCCATGTTGTAGGTATGTTATGGTCTCACAATACTATCTATCTATCTATCTATCTATCTATCTATCTATCTATCTATCTATCTATCTATCTATCTATGTGTTCATATTTTTCTTTCTATCTATCTCACTCTGTTCATATATATCTTTATCAGCCTGTTAATATCTATCTTCCTTTCTCTCTCTCTCTCTATTTCTCTATCTATCAGTCTGTTCATATATATATATATATATATATATATATATATATATATATATATATATATATATATATATAGCTAACCCTGTCTGTTCACCTATCTTTCTCTACCTCCCCACTCTTTCACTATGTATGATAAGATGAGAAAAATGCCAAAGTTTTATAAATCTAACATGTTTTGTTTCATCAAAGCTTAATCAGAGAACGAAAACAAAATTTAATAAAAGAAGTAAAGCAGAATCCAATCATATATATATATATATATATATATATATATATATATATATATATATACATATATATTAATAATAATGAAATTATTGGTAATCCATATGAAATTTCCAAGATAATATAGATCCATTGAGAGCTCTAGGTTAGACCAAAAATGATTATATAATGACAAAAACATTTAAAAACTAAAGGTGATATTTTATTTCATTGAAGCCGATAAAACATGGCTTCAAATCTTCAGACCAGTAACCCTAATAAAGATTAAAAAAAAATTACGCTTGTTTTAAAAGCAAAGAATAGTGATTTCATAGTAGGTAGGTAAAAGAAAGATATTAAAATAGTAGTTGGTTAAGAACATTAAAAAAATATTTAAAAAATATTCATAACCTTCAGATACTAGCTAAAGATTTCAGTTTAAACTTAAAAAAGATCTATTCAAAATAAAATATATAAAATAAAAAATACTACATATATAGTTTTTATTTTATGTATATATATTTCTATACACATAGATATACATATCTATCTATTTATCTGTATACGCACACACACACACACACACACACATATATATATATATATATATATATATATATATATATATATATATATATCTATATCTCTCTATATATATATATATATAGATAGATAGATAGATATATCAACGGTCAGTAATAAATTCTCGCTCCGACCATGAAATCATGAAACTTGTTATTGTTTGTCATGACTTGTTCAGCATAGAGCACTTCTCTTTATACAATATTTGCAATATATAAACAATGTATATATGTTGTTTCCCTGTAATAGTTTTTCTATATATGATCTGATTTTAAATAAAATGCATGACGTAATCATACGTTGATGTTGAACAAGCTGGCCATGCCAATCTCACGAAAAATATGTCTGCATTTTTTACTAATCATTGGGGCGAAAAATAACTTCGAGATTGTGCCTATGGATTTTACACTGAAAAATTAATAAAATCATTGTAGATTGGAGTTGGACTTCATTTTGCATAGTTGTACGTATCTCTCCTGATCTTAAAAAGTGATTTAATGAATATGCATACACCTGGGTTCCCATACACAATAATATGATTGGTTGGTGTCAGCCATAAGTACAGACTGATGTGGAGGTACAGAGAGGACGCCTATTGCCTACGCCTATTGTCTAAGCATATTGCCCACGACGATAATGAGTACCAGTTCATTACGGCTACCTACTAGATTGTCCTACCCGGTTACAGTAGCCAAAATCACTAAGCTACTTCGAACAAATATATCCCTTTCCGGGACAAATCAAAAAGTGAATACAAACTTGAGACATTCATAAAATAAACGGGAGTTTAATTTTTCCATTAAATGAGACTCGATTTCAGGACTTGAATCCACAGGGAAGAGAGACGTCAAAGTTCACCAGAAAAGTGGTAGGATTTGAGTGTGTGAGCGTTATCGAAAAGGAAAATACAGGGCCGGAAGATAGGAGGGCAGTTGGAAGAAGAAGTTATTTCAAAGAAACGTGGAAGAAAATGTCAAGCAAATGAAATAATTAATATTTTAAAACGGAACGTCAGCAAAAGAAAAACAAATACAACAAAAATATAAAGTAAAGATAGAAACGATGGGGAAAAGAAAAGAAAATCGGAAAGATGCGAGAAGAGATGAGAGAGAGAGAGAGAGAGAGGGAGAAGACTAGGAAGAAAGACGAGGGACAAAAGGAATGGGAAGAGGAAAAACTGGATTAAATGCAATGACATTGAGATAACGAAAAATAAAGGGAGGGGGAGAAAATGAATGAAATGCATTTAGAAAAAGAGAGAAGATAATTAAAAGGAAATATTTAAAAAAAAAATTAAAAAAAAGAAGTAATAGAAAAAATGGAACAAAAAGAATATATGGGAAAAAGAGGGGGCATGTAAAATAGAGAAGAAGACAAAGAAGAAGAAGAAGAAGAAGAAAAGAAGTAGCAGAAGAAGAAAAAGACGAAGAAAAGGGGAAAGAACGTGAAGAAATATTATTTTAAGAACCAATAAATGATCGGAAAAACGAATAAGAGACAGCTGGATAAAAGATTGTAAAAAGACTGAGTAGCAGAAGATGAAGAAAATAAAAAGAAATCAAGGAATATAATCTTAAGAAGAAATAAAGATGAGAAAGAATAATGTATGACGAACAGTTTGTAAAGGAATATAAAGAAATACAGTAGGTGAATAAGTAGATGAAAAAAGAAGACAAAGAGGAAGAATAGACAAAATGAAGGAATATCATGAAATATTAGGAAAACGAATGAAAAACAGTATGAGAAGGAAAAGTAAACGATTGAGTTAAGAAGTAAAATAAGCAAAGAAAAAAATGAAGGAAAATAATGTTTCGAAAAATGAAATAATGCGAAAAATGAATGAGAAACAGCATGAAAAAGAATAGAAAAAAATCGAAGAAGAGGCAGAAGAAATGAAAACTGAAGAAATATTCTGTTTAGAAGAAGAAAAAAAAATAGAAAGTAAAAACAAATGTGGAACAGTATTAAAAGGAAGAGAAGATTAAAAGGACGACGACGAAGAAGAAGACGATGAAGAAAAAGAATACGAAGATGGACAAGGATGGAAAAAAGACGACGAAGCAGAAAAAGAAAGAAAGGAAGAAATGAAAAATGAAAAAAATATTGTTTGAAGAATGAAATAATAAAAACGAAAAACTAATGAGGAACAGTATTAGAAGGAAAAGACGATTAAAAAGCCGAAGAAGAAGACGAAGAAAGAGACAAAGAAGAAGACGAAGAAAGAGACAAAGAAGAAGACGAAGAAAGAGACAAAGAAGAAGACGAAGAAAGAGACAAAGAAGAAGACGAAGAAAGAGACAAAGAAGAAGACGAAGAAAGAGACAAAGAAGAAGACGAAGAAAGAGACAAAGAAGAAGACGAAACAGAAGAATAGACTTAACTTCAATTACAGAAACTGATATTTCTGAAATGTAATGAACTGCATTTCTCTGTGTAATGAGATTGAAATTTCGTTTCACCATTTCCTTGTTCGAAAATCGTCTTTATTCAAAATCCTTTTTTCCACAGTTGAGAATTTGTAAATGTCTTGAAAAGAACAAGAAATAGAATTTCACAGCAGGAGAAAAGACTTGTTTTTTCTTCATTCGAGATTGGCGAAAATTAATGGAAACAGGTCCCAACGTTAATTCCCCAAATTCAAAAAAAAAAAAAACGCGATTGCTCTAATTTCGTTGGCTAATCCTAATTTCAATTTTACTATGAATCAAGCTGATTGGTTAAAATCAATAATTTTACTGGCCAATCACTAAGAACATGTGCGTTTGGCGCGTTATCAAACATACAGTTCCTTAAGGATTTTGCTGCAAATAACTAACTCATAATTGAAAAAAGAAAAAAGAAAAAGAAATTGCTGAAAAAAGAATTACTATTAACACAGATATCATATTCGCTGTATGTAACATTATCTACTGTATGCTAGATTATTATTCTTGTGGTAAGTTCGTATAAAATGCCAAACACCGAAATCAAGCAAGTACAAAATTTTAAATAATTAGGTTATTTTTTATTTTTTTATTTTATTATGCGACACCTAAACCCGAAAGCTTTTTTTCGAATATTCTAAAATCTAAGCAAATACAGGGAAGTTTTCCTATATGTACAGAAGAACTACTCTCTGATATCACTATGCTTATAACGCAGAGACTACTGGACAATATTCTAAAAGAGGTACAGATTTTAGACTACAGAAATGTGGGTCTACAGTAGGATACAGTGTAGACCATGGACTGGACATGTGATCAACCATTTTAGGCAAAATGAAAACAAAATGTTACTCGCATATTGAAGTTAATAATGGGAACAGAAGGCCAAGAAAATCTCATACTCCTAGGCCATATTGAAGGCCAAATGGACGAAGAAAACAATGAGCAATTTACCAAACTCGCTTGTGTAAATGACTGAAAAAACAGGGATTATGAGAGAAAATAATAAAGAACGACTTCTTATTAGTTACATAGAACGGGTAATCGTGAAGAGACATGATCACCCACATCTTAAAGGTGAACGGTACATAGAAGAAGAAGGTTTAGTTAGAGGATGATAACATAGCGAAAAACATGGTTGAAGCTAAGCGTCATACGCGATACACGCTTCGGTGATCATATCCCTTTCGACACATGATTGACTAGACAGAAGATGTTCCGCAGTAAGCTATCTTTACTTCATGTGGTAGCCTGATTGCCAGTCAAAGCTATAGGGGCAAGTCTTTCTCCCTTTTCACTCATAGCTAACTAATGAATTTTATATAATTACTTAAAAATTCCCCAAGGATATTGTAAATGGATGAATTGAACGTGCCTGGAATTCGACCTCTGATCTCCTATTTTGCTTTTTGAGGCATTATGCATTACACTCTTCCGCACACCCATACGGTAAAGATGGTAGTATATATTTATTATTAATTTTGTAAAAACAAAATTAAACAAATACTCCAGTTTTCAGGTTATTTACTTAACTAAGCTACAAGGCTCGAGAGGTACTCAAGGTAGATGGTTACTGAAGGAAGTTCATGATATGAATGTAAGACAATGTAGTTTTAGGTAACAGTTATGTTGATAAAGTATGACGCCGAAGAAATACAAGTTTCGGCAAATGTAAGACATTTTTTTATTCATTAATTTTTATTGAACAAAAATAAATTAATAAAGTTTACGATTAGTTATGGCTTAAGCATTCGAGAATGATAAAATATTAATTTTGAGCTGAGACAGATAAGACTACGTAGGGCAATTCACTGACCAATACGATCAAGTGACCTAACATCACCAGACTAAACAGAGCCAGACCTATGACCAAGATAACTTGTCTTGAGGCATGTATTGGATGATCAAGCTTACAGGCTCAAACCGAAAATGATTCTTGAATTAAAACATACAATTTCTGATAAATCTTCTGATGTATGTATCAAATGGTTTGTAGAAGTGTTGCCGATGGAGTTCAGCGTTGTATTGAACATGAAGAGGGGTCAGTTATATTGTTTGTTAATCATAACAAATCATGTTTTTGAGATGAAAATGTTTTCCAACTAAGGTGGATAGTACGACATTTAGAATTTGAATAGCCATCAAGGTCACCCGACCGAATACCACCCAACTGAAATGTCCTGTTTACAGACCCAATCCGAAATCAACTCTTAAATTAAAGTAACCAATTTCAGATAAATAAATGGGTCAAATGGTATCTAGAAGTGTAGCTGATAAGGTTATGGTTAGGGTTCAGAGCTCTGTTGAACATGAAGGGGAACAGTTTGAACGTGTTAAATGGATAGTTATTCACAACGCGTTGTTTTGATGTAACAATACTGACACATTTTCTTAACCGACTGTACTTTATCTTTACTCAATAAAAGTCAATAAAAATGACGTCATATTTGTTGCAGTTTTTCGTATATATTATGTTGGTGCAAAAAGAATGACGTAATAATGTCGTTTTTGACGTATTTTTAACGTTAAAAAAACGACATTATTACGTCATTATTTTTGCACCAACCTAATATTATGCACTAGTGAGCTAGTCCAAATGCCTGGACTCACTTTACAGTCCACCAATAGAAGGTTAACCAATCAAAAGACGTAGAACATTCAATCCGTCGTGTATAAAGGCGGCCATTTTTGTTCACTCTACCCGAATGTCCAGTCCAGCTTGTCAGGCGAAGAGAAACAGAAGGACGAACTATGCTCTGCTATCTTTTACCAAAATATCCACTGCTAACGTGAACAACGCTTTCCTACTCTCTTCAATATATTCACTGCTAACCTCTGGATTCGCTACTCAAGACGACCGTCATTATGAACAACAACTTTTACCGCACACTGTATATGTGTCATTCGTTAAATAGATTGATTCTTTTTTTTTTAAATGAACTTGTGAAGTAGTCGGCTTCCCTTCGAAACAATGAGCATCGATTGATATCCGTGAGACCAAGCTGTCAGAGCTACTTTCGGTTTAAATTTGTGAAATATTTATCTTAAAATAATTTTTCAGGAAAATAGAATTCTCCAGTTCAGTAGCTGTTATTGCTCTTTTAATTATTGATAAACGCTGTCTTCCTTGTCATTTGTTTAGATTAGTGTAAAAAATTAGCATCTTGATCATGCCATTATTGCTTCGCCCTGTTACATCTGATAGCCATTTTAGTTGTTGCTACCCTTAAAACTCCTCAAGTGATGCAGTTTCTTTTATCTGGTACAGTTATTTGTTAGTGATTATCTAACCCCAGTAGAACGAGTTCAGAGAAGGGGATTCAATGCTGAGACAACCCTAGCTCAAATACATTTTAAACCATCGATCTGAGAAAGCGGTTATTTACTGCCGACAGTTCAGATATTTCTGATTGAGACGGGCGTCATGCATGGCATCAGTATGAAAGTCTTGATCTGACGAGACTATTAAAATGGTTCTAGTTTTAGGTAAATATTTAGTTTTGTAGCCATATGCTGTGTTTGGCGAAACTATTACGACACTGACAATTTGATGTCCAGTTTCCTTATCTCTGTTAACACCAAGACACTGGACACAGCGTGAACACTTATCGTTAATCATTGAAACCCAGAGGGGACAGACACCATTTACCGCGATCCGATGTGTCAAAATTTCAGTTGTTCTGGGTTCATAGTACTTTTAGTTTCTGGCGCTGAATCTACCAAACCAACGGAGCTAAGTTAAAAAAAAAGGCACCATACAATCCGGTGATGGTTTATAATGGATTAGAGAGTTTTCATATTATTATTGCTTCTATATTGCACTGAACTATGGAATTTTGCATCCATTAATGGGCACAGTCTAGTTCATTCCATTGGGTATTCTGAGTTGATAGGGCACAAACTCACGAGGGTTGTTTGGAAGTGCATTTTAGGGAGTTTTGAAAATGGTGTTAGCTCGACCAGTTGTGCATTTGAGACATGGTGAAGTTTATTTACACTATTTAAATTGTGCGAACTATTGTCCTCATCTTCATTGCTATATTTACGACGTTTCGACCGTTGTACTTTCGGTTCTTCTAAGCGATATAAGTGATATAAGTTTGAAATTCGTACAGAAATCTTTATTTAGTCCACGGGAATAGATTATTCTAATTCTATGTGGCATACCTTCGGATACCTCAATTTCAGTTAATTTCTCTTGAAACCAATTTACGGCTCCTTCTCCTGTGGTCGATATTGAACTCACAACTCTTTGGGTCAGGTCCCTTTTGAACCACTCAAACAACACCTTTATCCAATGGGAAATGCATCCTGGGGGCTATGGATTTCGAACATTTTACAAACGTGGTCTAATATAACCTGGAGTAGACAGGAATGATCAACGGCCGAAACATCGTGAATACAGCAATAAAGATGAGGACAACAGTCCGAAAAATGTAGATAGCGTTGCAATACCTCATCGCCGATATATAGAAATATACACCGTGAAAATATCATTACGCAATCAGTATCCTACGACTAGATATATCCCTGCATAACGATCAAGATGGCGCGATAAAACATATTCAAAGAAATACCCCGAACACTTATGGCATCACTGGAACATCCCATTACTTCGTTATATGATGGTAAGGTTCTGTTACTTTTGGAATGTCGGTGTAGGAATCTGTCCCGTGTGTATGTTTGGTGAATTTAGGAAAGTTAAAACAAATTGAAATATTTCTAATTAATCCAGACTCTAATATAACCTCAGAAACAATCAAGAATATTGAATAATTGAAGAATACATCGTACGATATAAGAGTTTCAATGAATGTATCAAGATGATATCATTAAAATTAATTTGGATAATGAGGAGATTGTCAAAATATGGTGGCGAGTCATGATTTCAAACGCTACGCATAATAATAATAATCCTCCAGTTCGCCCCCCCCTCGACCGTCTTTTGAACAGGTATATTGATTTATCTTTTATTTACTTAGTGGCATTATCGCCTGACTTGGAGTGAAATGATTTAAATAATGAAACTAATAATAATAGCCGCTCGTATCCGTGTATATCTCTCTACATAGGGAGGAGGCTAGGCAATCCCTTTTGCATACGTCTACTCAGACACATTTCGGTGTGTTACAGACTAACATCACCCACCTGCGGCTTATACTGCTACTAATGCTGAGCGAGCATACGGTTATAGTTGTTTGCATCATCTAGCATGTTCAACAGTTTGAACAAAGATCAACACTTCCTCACCTTTTGACTGTGGGTTAGCACAACCAGCAAAACAAAGAATACCCTCTGCCGAATTTCAGTTGGTATGTTTTTCAGTCACTTTTTTTGTTGTGGAACCACGCACTGGATACAAACGCTTCCAGAGGCCAATAAGTTACGTACCTGTGTGAGACGTGAACCATGTCCTGGTGGTTGGAAAGCAATTATGACCATATATTATAATAACAATAATAACAACGGAACTCGAACTCTATAACCACTCTCCCATATATATAACTATTACTAATACTACTACTAATAATAATAGTATGAGCACTCATCAGAAACATTTACCCAAAATAACGATGTAACTATCCCCCGGGACTTGCCAATTCCAACTGCAAAAAGAATGCAACAAACCTGATATTATCATAAAAGATAAAGCAAAAAAGCAGGAAGTATGTTTATTGACATAGCAGTATAATCTGAGAGAAACACGTCCATGAAAATTATCAAGAAATTGTCTAAAATCAAGGACCTGGAAATCGAGATTAACAGGATGTGAGGAATGAAGACTGAAACTTTATCATTAGCAATCGGAACTCTGAGCCTCGTGCCGCAGGTAACAATAACATGCAAGTTGCCCGAAAGATCGCCATTCTAGGAAGGTCCCAGATAGTAAGAAAAATAATATCAATTAAATGGCAATAGAGTAGAGTCTAAAGACCATAGTTTGGACCCAGCTCTATAGGATACAAAAACATAATTGGAAAAAGAAAATGAAAAGAAAAACCGCCTGCTATTTGATAGGGTTGATCCAGAGGAGTGTAATATAGCAACCAAGGAATTTGAAAAACGATCGAAGTATAAGACCTGGAAACGGAAATAGAAACAGTGTAGCAATTGAAAACATAAATAGTACCAGTCATAGTAGGTGCGCTTGGAATGATAAAAAAAGGAATACAACAACATACTGAAAAAATTCCTGGAAATCCGAGATTAAGAGAAATACAAAAAAAATGTCTTTATAAATACAGCCCAATCACTAAGAAGAACTTTGTCTATGTAACACTAGTGATGTTATCAGAGATAAAAATAACAAATCATGAAATGTGCACATAACAAAACACCACTAGCTTAGGTCTTCCTGCAGATTGGTAAGTAGTGTGACTATAACAGAAATATAAATATAATAATAATAATAATAATAATAATAATAATAATAATAATGATAATAATAATAATAATAACAGAGACCGCAAACAAAAAAAAAATGTCTCTTTACTTATATGACAGTCCCTGCAGACTGCAATGTATCTTTGAAATTCTTGAAAAAGCTATCAAATTAAAAGGAACTTGAAATTGAAATTTCAAAAATGAGGCAGATGAGAACATCATCAATCCTTTTTGTATTTGAAGCCCTCAGATTGATTGGAAAATATTCTAATAGACTCATTGAAGGTATTCCTGGTAGCGCGTGCCTTAAAGAAACAGAAAAAAATGTTCTCACGAGTACAGTCCACACCTTAAGAAGGGAGTTATCTACGTAAAATATATGTTTTTGTGTTTGTTTTTTAATTGCTCAGTGGAAAATGTCATGATGCCATTTCTGAACTTAAGTGTCTGGGCGGAACTAGGAAAGAAATGACTACACTCCAGAATTCAAAGGAAATAATAATAATAATAATAATAATAATAATAATAATAATAATAATAATGGTAATAATAATACTTCTGTATTCATCAGTGGCTACGTAGTGCAGGGTTTAAAACTGAAACTGAAGGTGCTTGCTGCACAGGCCCAATGCTTGTTACCTAGGAATTATCAAGCACATATACTAAAATATAGTGTTAGGCCAAAATGCCGTTTCTGTGATAAATATCCAGAAACGATTGATCATCTTGTATCAGGTTGCACGATGTTGGCACCCACTCAGTATAAAACCCGGCATGACAGATTGGGCCAATATCTGCACTGGAAAATCTACAACTTCTACAGGAAGGAAACTGAAATTATCTGGTATGAACACCACATATACCCAGTTACAGAGATAGGATTTGTTACCATTCTACGGGATTACACAGTACACACTGGCAGAACAATCAAGGCCAACCGCCCAGACATTGTTATTAAAGACGACAAAAAAAAATGCCTCCTTATTGATATGGGAGTCCCTGACGATTGCAATGTATCTTTGAAAAGTTTCAAAAATCTGTCAAAATACAAGGTCCTTGAAACAGAAAACTCAAAAATGTGTCACATGGGAATATCTAAAATCCCTGTTGTAGTTGAAGCCCTAGGATTGGTTGGAAAAGATTCCAGTAGACTAATTGAAGAGATTCTTGGAAGTCCATGCATCAATGAGATACAAAAAATTGTTCTGACAAGTACAGCCCACACTCTTCGAAGGGCTTTATCTATGTATTTTTTTTTTTTTTTTTGTCAGTGGAAAGTGTCATGATGCCATTTCTAACGTTAGGTCCCTGGGCGGGACCCGGAAAGAAATGTGTAAACGCCAGAAATCAAAAGAAATAACAGTAATAATAACAATAATGAAGAGATAGGATGTATAACAATTTTATGGGACTTTACAATACACAAAGACAGAAGAATCAAAGGTAATCGCCTGTATATCGTGATCAGAGACCGTAACAAGAATATGTCTTCTTAATGACATGACAGTCCGTGAAAACTAATATATATTTATATAACTTAGTTTAAGAAAATATCAACATACAAGGAGCTTGAAATCGAAATTTCAAAAATGGCGATATCAACAATTCCAGCTGCAGATGGAGCCCACGGATTGATTGGAAAGTTTCCGATAGACTAATTGAAGGGATTCCTAGCAGTCCATTTAACATAATGTCAACACAAAAAGTTGTACAGACAAGTAGAGACCACACCTTACGAAGGGCTTTATCTATTCAAAGTGTGTGAGATCATAGAAGTTTTTCTTTCTTTAAATTTGCTCAGTGGAAAATGTCATGAGGACATTTCTGACCTTAAGTCTCTGGTTGGGACCCAGAAAGAAATGAGTTTACACCAGAAATCAAAGGGAATAATAATAATAATAATAATAATAATAATAATAATAATAATAATAATAATAATAATAATAGTAAATTTCCTTAAAAAATATCATGGAACTGTGGAAATCTAGAACTACTGAAAGTTTCAGTTTTCCTATTAAACTTTGCTGAAATATATTAAATCATATATTAATGATGGTATAAGTTCCAGGCAAGTTCCACGATCATTAAATTCCCATCGAAATCACGCTATTGTCTCCCTTAATATTTGAATTGTACCACTTTAAGCAAATATTGCAATAACAGCAATAAATTAGAATGCAGGATACCATCCCAGGTAAGATGAAACAAATAAAATGATTAAAAAAAGGACAAACTTTTTCCATTATACTGAAGTAGTAATAAAAAGCATGAAATTGTTATTGCCTGTATTTTTTTTCTTTTCTTTTCTTTCCTTTTCCCTAAAACCAGGTAGGGTCTTTGATGTATATTTTCTTTCATCTATCCTCCAGGTGAAACATTCATGTTCCATTGCTTATTTGATGTAATGTTCGTGCTAAACCACTTGCAAAAATAAATATGTGTTACATCAGAATAAAGTGTCGCTGCCGACACTGGAGTCTGAACATAGATTGTCACTGAACAAACAGAAGCGATCCCATTACTGGATTAAGTGTACCACGTGACCATAGAGGAAACGCATATGTAGGAAGTCGTGTGACGCCTAGATTGATCCTCATTTCTAGTCTATCCTCTATTACTATTCGAATCACTATTTCTCTTGTATCTTCTATCACGATACGGACCGGTGTTCTCTATTCTATTCACAATACTCTTTATTTACATCACTCTATGGATTGCTGTTTGAGCGAGTAATAGTACTATTAGTACGAATGCTATTCGAAGGTGTCTAATAGCAGTATTGTTCGACGCATACTATAGTTGTAATCTGCGATTACAAAGTCTCTGAAGTAACGATCATTACGAAAGTGACAAGCGGAAATTTATTGCCATTACAAGAGTGGAAACGAGTGTTCGTTAACATCACAAAAATAAGAAAATAAGGAACGAACAGAATTAAAATATAATAATATTCTTGTTATAATTCTGCACGTCACATTCTTCTTTCCCTTAGTTAAAGCGTACGTGACACCGTGGCGATACCTTCATCAATAATGGACTATTCCGTTGTGATTGCTTGGAAAGACAGAAAAGGCCTATCATGGATGCAGATTGGTGTCAGTTAGAAAAATAAAGAAAGAAAGAAAGTGAGAAAGAAAGGGAGAAAAAAAGAGATATAGATAGAAAGTCAGAAAGAAAGAAATATAGATAGAAAGTCAGATAGAAAGAAATATAGATAGAAAGTCAGAAAGAAAGAATGTCAGAAAGAAAGAAATATAGATAGAAAGAATGTCAGAAAGAGAGAAATATAGATAGAAAGTCAGATAGAAAGAAATATAGATAGATAGAAAGTCAGATAGAAAGAAATATAGATAGAAAGAAAGTCAGATAGAAAGAAATATAGATAGAAAGAAAGTCGGAAAGAAAGAAAGAAATATAGATAGAAAGAAAGGAAGTCAGAAAGAAAGAAATATAGATAGAATGTCAGAAAGAAAGTCAGAAAGAAAGTCGGAAAGAAAGAAAGTCAGAAAGAAAGAAATATAGATAGAAAGTCAGAAAGAAAAAAATAGAGAGAGAAAGAAACTGAGAAAGAAAAATATAGAAAGAAAGTCAGATAGAAAGAAATATAGATAGAAAGAAAGTCGGAAAGAAAGAAAGAAATATAGATAGAAAGAAAGTCGAAAAGAAAGAAAGAAAGAAAGAAATATAGATAGAAAGAAAGGAAGTCAGAAAGAAAGAAATATAGATAGAATGTCAGAAAGAAAGTAAGAAAGAAAGAAAGTTAGAAAGAATGTCAGAAAGAAAGAAAATCAGATAGAAAGAAATATAGATAGAAAGAAAGTCGGAAAGAAAGAAAGTCAGAAAGAAAGAAAATCAGATAGAAAGAAATATAGATAGAAAGAAAGTCGGAAAGAAAGAAAGTCAGAAAGAAAGAAATATAGAGAGAAAGAAATTTAGATAGAAAGAAATATGGATAGAAAGAAAGTCAGATAGAAAGAAATATGGATAGAAAGAAAGTCAGATAGAAAGAAATATAGATAGAAAGAAAGTCAGAAAGAAAGAAATATAGATAGAAAGAAAGTCAGATAGAAAGAAAGACGTGAAGATAGATGAGACGATAACACAAATAAGAAAACCGTTAAAATTTCACGTGTATTTCTATTAACTAATAGCTATCATGACTTTAATAATAGCAATCAGGATTTTAATTGATTGGAGGTGTTCAAATATACATAATTGTTTTAGTGAAGAATGATAAGCTAAAATAAATAGCCGATTCAACACAACGATTGGCTTTTCAGTTGTCTAATCCTAAACAGTCGGGCTATGTGATGGCGTACTTTGTACCTTTGTTCCTGAGCGGGATTATAAAAGGTGCATAATATTGAGCTTCCTTCATTTTTAAGTTTGTCAGATGAGGCAACCAAAGAGAATTTGGAGTTGCGTCAAGATTCTTGGGAACACTCTCAATTGGAGTCCGTCTTATCAGACTTGATTAGCTGACATCAAGGTGTAACCAAATGAGCCCCACCTTCAAGGTAATGCGCTGTTTCTTTTTGTTTATTTATTTGGGGTTTTATTAAAAACCCCACACTATATCACGTATAATTGTCTGTAATACTGTGTTTAGCTTGCCCATATCAGACTAGGCGTCAGTTATAATTCGCCGTGAAAATTGTACCCTAGCGTCATGTTGCTGTCATAATGATATTTAATTAATACACACTAATAATAATAATAATAATGAGAAGAAGAAGAAGAAGAAGAAGAAATATAATAATAATAAGAAGAAATATAATAATAATAATAATAATAATAATAATAAAAATATAATAATAATAATAATAAAAATATAATAATAATAATAAAAATATAATAATAATAAGAAATATAATAATAATAATGATAATAATAATAAGAAATATAATAATAATAAGAAATATAATAATATGAAGAAATATAATAATAAGAAGAAATACAATAATAATAATAATAATAAGGAAGAAATATAATAATAATAAGAAATATAATAATAATAAGAAATATAATAATAATAATAATAATAATAATAAGGAAGAAATATAATAATAAGAAGAAATATAATAATAATAATAATAATAATAATAATAAGGAAGAAATATAATAATAAGAAATATAATAATAATATTAATAAGAGGAAGAAATATAATAATAAAAATAAGAAGAAATATAATAATAATAATAATAATAAAGAAGAAATAAAATAATAAGAAGAAAGAAATATAATAATAATAAGAAGAAGTATAAGGAAGAAATATAATAATAATAAGAAGAAAAAATATAACAATAAGAAAAAGAAATATAATAATATTAAGAAGAAATATAATAAGAAGAAATATAATAATAATAATAATCAGGAAGAAATAATATATTATTAATAATAATAATAATAATAATAATGAAGAAATATAATAATAATAAGGAAGACATATAATATTAAGAAGAAGAAGCAATATAATAATAATTATAAGAAGATATATAATAATAATAAGGAAGAAATATAATAATAATAAGAAGAAATTTAATAATAATAATAATAAGAAGAAATATAATAATAATAATAATAGGAATTATAATAATAATAATAAGTAGAAATATAATAATAATACTAATAAATATAATAATAATAAGAAGAAGAACAACAACTTAAGACGATATCAAGAAGAAGAAAAAGAAGAAAAGATGTACGATAGAGAAGGAGAAAAAGAGGTAGTATAGATGGTGAAGAAGAGACAGTAGAAGGAAATACATGAAAGAGGAAGCAGAAAGAGAAAAATAAGAAAAGGGCGATGTAGGCTTGAAGAAGAAGAAATAGAGGCAGTATGGATAATGAAGAAGAGGCAATAGAAACAAGAAGAAAATTCATGTAAGACAAAAGAGGAAAAGGTGATGTAGGACACAAAGCCAAAATTATAGGGCAAACAGTGAGGGTCGACCTCACTGCTAAGTTTTCATTGTTCTGGTGAGACAATCTTGCTAACTATTATACTACAATGCGGAGCCCTAAAATGATTTCTAAGCATAGCTTAGATGTGACACAAGGCCGAGAGTTTGGAACATCCAATGGAGATCGGGCTCATTATTCATTTGTATTTGATCTAGCAAGACAAGGTGACGAAACATTACACCACTTCGAAGTACCCTAGTTCGAAGAAAAAAATGATGGGTTACAAATGAATGCCTCGAAATACTTCCTCAAATTATTTACATACCGACACAGAACTGTACACTTTTGGAAATAGTATACTGAGTGGTACCAACCTTTGTTTATAATCTGATGCTGTCCAGAATAGATTTTCTCACTGTTTGGAAGAACTTACAATCGAAGAAATAGTCAAAGATACCGATTTTGACAACCCGAAAAATTCTTTGGACACCATTTACTTGGATGTTTTAACGGCATATCAAACTTATGGGTTATTTAATGCTGAAATCAAAACATTTTAAAGTCAGCTGTATGCCTTCAAATAAAGAAAAATGTATTGTTAGTTCTTTTGTTATAAAATTTCCTGCTAGTCATTTTATTATAAATAGGAACTGTTGTTTCTGTTGTGAGGCTCTCTGCTTTTAACATACGATGGACTCGTCAAATTATACCTATACTGACAGAGAGAATACCTGCATTGAGAAACGTCGAGATACAATCTCGACGTCTGTCGAACTCTCTGCTTTGCCGGAGAGGAACGCGGACGAAGCTTTGCCGAAGGGCAAATTTTCGTCAGGGGAGGTGTACAGGCCCTGAACCCGTCCAGGCGGGTTTAAGGGGCATATTTTGGCCGAGCCTGCGGCTCGGATAAACCCACTTTAAACTCAGCCTTGTGCCACATATATTCCTCGTAGATGGAATATCAAATACTGAGACACGTCTAGATATGGTCTTTGATTGTGTCTGACGTTTGTCGAACCCTCTGCTTTGACCGAGAGGAACCCGGACGAAGGCTTACCGAAGGGCAAATTTTCGTCCGAGTAGGTATTATTTCCTGATCCCGCTTACGCGGGTTCAAAGGGGATATTTTGGGGCTGAGTCTACGGGCTGGGAGAAACACACTTTAACCTTGGCCTTGTAACACATATATTCCTCGTGGGTGGAATGTTAAATACTGAGAGACGTTGAGATACATGGAGATACGTGGAGATACGTTGAGACAGGTTGAGATATGCGGAGACAGACACAGGTGTTCTCAGAGAGTTATACAAGAGCCCAGAGAGAAATGATTACGGCTTTACTTACAGAGACTTGTACATATACTTTCTACTAACCCGTATTCCTGGACTACTAATCTTCACGTCAAGTCTGTATTCTTACGTTCAATACACTTATTTTTCTATCTCAATTACTGGCGTTGGTTATTTATTTGTGCAGGATTCCATTCACGGAATCCGCAACAGTTTTTTTTCTTACAATATAAAACTATATTAATGGCATTTTTTAAAAAATACAAATGTATTTTTATGCGTTCTTATGTTTGGGGTTTCACTATTTGCCTATAGCTGGGGCCTTAACAGGTGCTTCCACCGCTGGTCATTGTGAACCTGGAAGCAAGACGTGGTTTGCGCTCATCAAAATCCTCCTTTCAGAAGCCTTGCCGCCGGATCTAATTTATAGTCATACCCAGGACTACTTCTGAACACTCGTTGCCTACTAACTGAACTTGTTGTCACTTGTTTTGAAACAGTCTAGAAGAATTCGTAAGGAAGAAATCACAAAGCCATGCTACTAATATTTTAAACAATGCAGATTTTTTCACCATCTCTGTAATTCCGGCAGCTACAAACAAATTGAAGTATTCCTAATCAATCCAGACTCTCGGAACACATCTAAATCAATCACTGATATTGATTACTTTACAGAAAGAAATTCACGTTATTCCGATTAAACAAAGCTTAATTAAAAACAAATTGAATTTATTCAGAAAATAATCAATTTTTTTTTTTTTTTTTTTTGCCGTTTTGTTTTTAACGATTGAAGCTAGTTATTTGTTTCAGGCAACTCAACTCGAGGATCAAGCCAATATCTTTCCTAATCATCGAATTCTAGTAAAATTCTGTTTTTCTAATAAATGAATAAGTAGTGTGAAGGAGATGATGGCTAAATCTTATTCAATATGTAAATTACCGAACTTTCGCTTTCTAGAGTTCACTTTTACGTGCCGCTATTTTATTATTTTTACAATGGTGTTCACTCTGTAGAAGACCTGAGCTATAGGTATAGTTTATGCAGATATGTGGGAAAGATAACGTTTAATCCTAGACTTGGACATATAAAGATTGTAGTGATCTGGGAAAATGTTCTCTTGGTGTTCAGCTCCACAGAGCATCAGATAGAAGCAGCTCGAGTTGAATTTCCATCTCGTCAATTGAATACGAAGGAAATGAGGGTGGTCTGTTACAAAGAGCTTGGCATGGCGGTGTTAGTCGTAAAGTTTAAGACTGATGAAAACTAACGAGCGCATTTCTTCTTAACACATTTCATTGAAGTAACGACAGAGCAGCGAAAAGCTTGCGACGTTTCGACTGTGAGGAAAGGCGTGGAAAATTATTCGTCACTCACAAGGACGCAAAGACGTTTTGGACTCTATCGAGAGAGGAAAGTAAAGATTGGCAGAAGTACTCCCTTTTCAGCCTTATATGACTCTTGTAAAGTTAGGATATAGCAAGAGTTGATGGCTACTTTCTGGTGCGGTAGAGAGACTATTTTTGCAGCATACTATGTGTGACTTCCGTTTGAAGTCTCGGCTACCTCACCTCCGAATATATCGCAGAAGGCTGAGGCTTGAACCGAGAAGTGAAACCTCTTCTTCTTCTTCCCCGACAGCTATGGGTAAATAGCAGGACAGGTCGGGATCTATAGCTTTGGATGGCAACTAGTCTACATCAGAAAGAAATAGCAAACTACTGCGGGAAAAAATTCTGCCTAGTCAGGCATGTATCGAAAGTTACATGATCTTCTAAGCCTGTATCACGCATGGAACATACATGAAATGTCACTTAGATGTCTGTCGGGTCTATAATGTCGAGGATGAGCACATAGCCGGATTCTTAAAAGCCAGACGTACACTTTCTACCTTCCATAGACTTAGTAAGGAGGTCTCCTTCAACCTGCGGCTAGAGAATTTAGGTAAGATCGCAGATAATTACGGATTAATATTCTTAACGAAAATTACATGGATTTTGTCTTGACTTATGGCCATCTTAGGGTCAAAACCTTTAATAACTCTTGAGACTTCTTTGCTGTAAGGAAAATATTACGGAAATTGCGCTCAGTGAGACGGGAGGCGTCGGAAAGTGGATGGCGTTTGTAATATAACGTTGTGTTTGATGAAAAGCCCGAAGCAAAGAGCTTCGCCTTATCTGACAAGGAAAAGATGCCCTGTGTGTCTCTCTGTGTGTGCATATATGCCTAGATTAAATGTTTTTAAGTTGATACTAAGCTGATTAATATTCGAACTGATCTTCGCTTGGCTATACAGCATTTGACCCTCCTCTATTACTTCTAAGTGACTTGTTAATTGTTTTGTAACTTATTGTTCTGTTTTTTGTATGTATCCGTAAACACCGGACACTGGTGCTGAATAAATATATTAAGCACTCATTCTTCTAGGTGTATCATTCACAACAGAATGACACTAGGTCCACTGGAAAGGAGATGAAAAGATCAAATTACTTGTATAAAAGATAACGTTTGCATTTAAAAAAAAAAAAACTTTCTTGCATGGTTTGCAGGCTGTTCTGTATTCAACAATTTTCTTTATACACAGCTCCATCTCACGGATGTTATTATCGTGGTCACATTGAGCTATGGCTGCAGCACATTGGGGCTGAACCAATCATGGCCGGCTTGTTTCTGCTGGAATTCTAATATTGCGTATGTTATTGTGATGACAGCGAACATTCGCTGGTACTTTTCTAATGCCAACCAATACTCGTTGTCACTTGTGTATGCTCGTTGTAGTAGAGACTTTGTAATCGCAGATACAACTATAGTAACGCCGTTGAACAACATTGGTGTCATACGCCTTCGAATATCACTCGCATTAATAGTACTTGCTCGATAATACTCTCTCGAATAGTAAGCATCGAACAGTAACCCGTATATTATTTATATTATTCGGACTATTGTCCTCATCTTTTTCACCATATTTATCACAACGTTCCTCAAGGACACATGGCACAGTGGATAAAGGCGTTGGTTAGATCCAGTGACAGGACCCAAAGAGTGTGAGTTCAATACCCGGTTAAGGCAGCGGAGAACTTTCAGAGGGAAAATTAACAGGAAATAACTAATAACTGACATCCACCAAACATGACGGCACGTGGAACTAGAACAGTCTACCCCAGTGAGCGAAATAAAGGGTTCAGTTCGAAATTCCAACAGCCTGAAGAAGGCCGGAGCATACAACGGCCGAAACGTTGTGATAAATATGGCGACAAAGATGAGGACAATAGTCCGAATAATGTAAATAATGTACATAATACCTCATCTCAGAAATATAGACAGTAACCCGTATAGTGATCAGTATATAGAAATAGTGTATTGTGTAGAGAATACTGAACCGTATAGTAATTGTGAATAGGATAGAAAGAGTGCTCCGTATAGTAATAGAGGATAGAAAAAAAAGTGTGATCCGTATAGGGATAGAGGATAGACTAGAAATGATGATACATTAGATACCACGCTAATTCCCATTCATGCGTTTTCTCTATGGTCACGTCATCTATTTAATTCAATAATGGGATAGCTTGTGTTTGCTCACTGGCGATCTATGTTCAAACACGAGTGTCGGCAGCGACACTTTATTCCTATATAATTGTATTAAACTCTCCATTCCAGTAAGGACCCATTCTTATACAAGGGCATCTGTTTTGTAGGCGGTATGTTTGAAGGAGACTGAGACTGGATCTACCCTCATGTAGGATTTGCAGCTGGCCCTGTCTATTTCCTTACACCGAAAAAATGTTCAGTAGAACAGTCTACCAGGGGATGCCTTTTGTTTGGCATCAATTTTTAGACGTGCTAATGAATGCTGCAAATAATCCAGCGGTGGTAAAACAAGATATCTTCAAGGCAGAATGTGAGGGAGATATCATGAAGGTTCACTTGATTTCCTATCGCACCAGGAACATACGTGTGGTCTTCATTGATCTGTGTTAGGCGATGGGTATATCTCGCGGTATATGTCTTCTTCACCAGTTTTATTCGAGTCGCTAAACACTCTCTGCGCGAATATTGAAGTCACCATATATATATACATATATAAAAGCTAGCCTGAGGATATTCTGAAAGGATTTTTGTCTTAGACATTCGGTCGAACATTAAGTTCGATCATACGATACAAGGTGAAAATGAATGTGATACTGGGATGTGCCACGCGGATGATTACGTTTCTCTTTTTATTTGGTCTTTGTCACAGTGACACCAGTCCTTCATGTAGATACTGAATTTGTGGCCATAGTGATTTAGCTGGTCATGTTTAGTTAATAAGGATGGATAACCTGGGATTTCGAGCTCCTTATCAGTATTTGTCTATATTTCTGAGACTATGTATTATGTACACTATTTACAATATTCGGGCTATTGTTCTCATCTTTGTCGCCATATTTATTACGTTTCGGCCGTTGTATGCTCCGGCCTTCTCCAGGTGGTTGGAGTGTCGAAATGAACTCTTTATTTCGCTCACTGGGGCAGATTATTCTAGTTCCACTCCTTTAACCGGGTATTGAAGTCACAACTCTTTGGGTCCTGTCTCTGGATCTAACTAACACCTTTATCCACTGTGTCATGTGTCCTTGAGGATCATAGTTAGATCCAGTGACAGGACCCAAATAGTGTGAGTTCAATACCCGGTTAAGGCAGTGGAGATCTTGGAGAGGGGAACTAACAGGTGATAACTGATAACTGTCATCCATTAAACGTGGAACTAGAACAGTCTACCCTAGTGAGCGAAATAAAGGGGTCAGTTCGACATTCCAACCACCTGAAGAAGGCCGAAGCGTACAACGGCCTAAACGTTGTAATAAATATGGCGACAAAGATGAGGACAATAGCCCGAATAATTTAAATTTTGTACGAAATTATCAGTATTAGTTTCGGATAGGAATAGGTTAGTTATGTCATCAGGAAGATGGTGTTCTACCTTTTGAAATTTGGGTCGTAGGCTCTTCATATTAGTGATATGGTAAACCTAGGATCTTTTATTTTTTGTGGGGTGGGGTCTGTTATATTTGTTCAGTCAGGTAATGTTCATGTGTAGATAATAATATGAATATTATCTCACTATTGTGTCATTACTTACTATTCAAGTAAGCAGTGGGATGAACACATCCACAGGAGATTCATGGATCTACAACCTGGACGGAATTGTTGGGAGATACAACCGTAATAGTACCCTTCCTCATAGCACCGCGGGGCCCCACTGGAAGGCCTAGAACTCATTAAAAAACTGCAGTATAATAGCACCGATATTATACAACTGCCAATAGAATAGCCTCTTTCGAAGTTACTTTCATGTTCGGATCCCTGACTATCAGGTGAATAATCACAAAACCCTGAGAACGTTTTACCTCCAGCACTCTTAATGAAGGGTAAAATAATCCAGGAAATATAGAGACGTGATACCCCAAGGGAACATGTCTAGGCTACTCAGAAATCAAAACAACAGAACTCCTCCTTAGGTTAGAAACCCCCTACTGGTTTCAGACCACAGGTACCAAGACAAGACTGCTCATATGATGACTAAAAGACTCACAGTAAGAAGAGGTTGCTATAGGTTGCTCTGGTGCATCTCTTAACCTCCCCCACCCCTTGAATTCAATATGATCGAAGAAGTAAAATTAAATGGACTGGTGCTTCATTTAGCGGCCTGGGTTTGTTCCGGGCTAATTTGCCATCTGTGTTATGTGAGATTACTTAGCGAAATGAAATTATGATATTAAGTATTAAGTTGTAAGTTAACATAAGTCGCAATATCCCTTATCAGAATAAGGAGGGGTGAGGAATTACTTTCGGCCTTATTGCATACGGGAAAATATTAGTAGTGTGAAAGATCAGATACCTTACATTAAGATCTGGCTAATTTACAGCTAGAAATTTTGGGCTAAAATTTTAAAACCTGATTTTTTGATAGGTGACAAACTAATAGAGGAGAGATCCCTCTCATAACCAATAGAGAGTGACGCAATGTTCCTCTTGGAAGAAAAATCGCAAGTGGATCAGGAATCATCCAACAACGGGATTCTAGATTATTCTATTTTCAGAAACCAAAAACCTAGACTTTTCGCTGCGAAAATATCAGTGGAAACATGACCAGTTTAACTTCGCAAAATTCCATTAAACGCGAGTACCTGCGAACGAAGGAATTTCCCAAAAATTTTAATGCAGATAATCGCTGGCATGCTCTCCCTACCTCAATAAAATTAATTACAAATATTCCACAAACATTTTATAATAAGTACAATAGAGAGTCTTAGCAATTGTCATAAATAATTAGCAATTGTCATAAATAATTTTTCCTCTTTACTCTATATTTAACAATACCCTGATGATGGCATTATCCTATGTCGAAAGTACTCGGAATAAATGCAATATTAGCCGACACGGTGTTTTCCTCTCGTCTTTTAATAATCGCACAAAAAAAAGTTATCCGTGAACATGAAAGGATGCTATCGAGAATAAATAGGCAGAACATGTCTAAATTATTTAACGAAATATTCTCTCTCTCTCTCTCTCTCTCTATATATATATATATATATATATATATATATGCGTGTGAGTGTAATTAACTTATATCTTTTAATTAACTAAACATCTGTATTTACAAGAAAGTTTTTGTTGTCTTTAATGTGAAAATGAAATCCTGCTTCCTAAATACATTATTTAAACGTGCCGTGTCATATGAGGAGTCTTCAAAAAGTCCTCAATTTGATCAAGATGATATAACAAAAAATACTATCTAACGCTTTTCAGCGCTTATAAAACAGCACTAGATGTAAAATAACAATGCTAAAACTCATACTACTAATAAATATACATATATATATATATATATATATATATATATATATATATATATATATATATGTTTGTGTGTGTCTGTGTGTGTGTGCATATATGCCTAGATTAAATGTATTGTAGAGTAGATAGCAGCCCTTCAGCTCTCTACCAGATGGCCTGTCTCATAACCTCAAATAGTCTACGATTAAGGTCTTCAACTGTTGATTAATAAGTTGATGCTAAGCTGATTAATATTCGGACAGATCTTACTTCGTTTGGCTATACAGCATTTGACCTTCCTCTATTCCTTTTAAGGTGTCTTGTTAATTTTTTGTAAATTATTATTCGTTGAATTTTTCTATGTATCCGTTGCCAATGGCTACTGTTGCTGAATAAAAATATGAAGCACCCATTCTTCTCTCTGTATCATTCACCTCGACGTTACAACAGAATCACACTAGGTCAACTGGATAAACGATCAAATAACCTATTATTAGGGCTGCCGAAATTACTGCAACATTTTCTGGGTACCCAAAATGAAGACCTGATTCTATTGGTCGTCGCCAATTCAAGTGTATGGGTTTTTTGTTTTTGTTTTTGTTTGTAGAATACGGGTTGAACTTCACGAAAAGACATAGAGTTGTGATATGTACAACACTATAATAAATGATAACCTCACTTAGAAATGTAGAAAAATTAGAATATAAAACTTTGGAGAGTAATTATACATTTTTAGTGTTCAATGTAGAATTTCAGTAAGATATATTTAATCATTTCTAAGATACAACATTTCAGATTTTATTCTAATAATATGAAAAATTTTGCTTTAACATGATTTGAACAATTCTGATGTTACAGCCGGTATATATACACACACCTATATATATAGGCATCCAGACAGGCTACTTCGTAACTTATCAGAATGGCTAGAAATCCGATTGTCTGAAGCCGGGATCGAAACTCGATTGATTTGGTTTTAGTCAAAGATTTTATATCTAAGCCATTGGCGCATGGCAGGGATCAGGATGAATTTAGACGTATTCATTTTTAGACAAACACATATATGTATGTTGTCTTAAACCGGGTTTGTGCTGTACACATGACACTTCTAAAATCCGAATGTGTTGACACCCATTACATCGGAGCTGAGGAAAACTATTCATGGAAACATTTACTTAATTCTTATTTTATTTATTATATTTCCATTCGATCTATTTTCCTCATCTTTGTTGTTCTTATCACAGCGTCTCGACCGTTCTGCCATACGTCTTTCAGCAGCTATATGTCGACATGCGTAACTTACAGGGAATTTCGAACTGAACAGTTTATTTGACCTATTTGAGATAGTTCTTCATCGAAAGTCTCCAGGGATATATCTTCTAGTTTGTTATTTTGTACTGTTCAATCCAAGTACACATCCTGTCCCAGGGATTTAACTCATAACACCGTTGGCCATTGTCCCAGTGGACAATTGCCAGGTAATTGTGTGTTCAGATACTAATGTTGAGTTTTCCTTTTTGGCATTTGCTGGATTGTGTTGCCACTAATTTGTAATTGACATTCTATTTACATTTTTCGGACTATCATCCTCATCTTTGTTGTCATATTTATCACAACGTTTCGGCCGTTGTACGCTCCACCCTTCTTCAGGTGGTTGGAATGTCGAACTAATTCATTCGCTGACTCAGACTATTCTAGTTCCACATGCCATGTCTAATGGATGTCACTTATCAGTTATTTCCTGTTATTTCCCCTCTCCGAGTTCACCACCGTTTTAACTAGGTATTGAACTCACACTCTTTGGGTCCTATCAGGGGGTCTAACTAACGTCATTATCCATTGTGTCATGTATCCGAGTTAAGGCGGTGGAGTACTTGGAGAGGGGAATTAACAGGAGATAACTAATAACTGACATCCATTAGACATGGCACATGGAACGAGAACAGTCTACCCCAGCGAGCGAAATAAAGGGTCCAGTTCGACTTTCCAAACATCTGAAGAAGGCCAGAGCGTATAACGGTTGAAATGTTGGGATAAATATGGCAACAAAAATGTGGACAATAGTTCGAATAAGGTAAATAGTGACATGATACCTCATCTCAGAAATATATACAGATACTATACATTCTATTATATAGGGTGTTCCAATATCTTGGATCTATTTTAAATGTGAATTAATTTTAAGCGTGTAATGATTTTTTTTCTTTCTCTTTCAGATTTAACAACATAAGTCTTTGGCAATTGCAGTCATGGAAAAATGAACATTCAAATAACGTGTTAAATTTACCGAAAACTTATTACGAAAATGGACATTCAAACAGCAATGCATTTCGCGCTCTTCATGATTTTTTGGTCAGCATAATCAAGTAACTTAATTCGTAAATTCAAACAAACTGGGTCAGTGGCAGATGTGAAAAAAACACTGCATGCTCGTTTACGCTGTTCACCTGAAAAAATTGCTACAGTGCCCGAGAATGTGTTCGAAAATCCACACACCTCTATTCGTCATCGCGCGCAGGAAATGAACCTTTCTACAAAAATGTTGCATAGAATTTTGACAAAAGATTTGTCTGTACACGCTTGCAAAATTCAGTTGACACAATAACTGAAACCTGCTGACCATTTGGAACACCGTACATTCGTCAATTTGGTGCACTAGCAAAAGCCGATGAAGATTTTTCGCCAAAAAAAAAAATCATCTTGGTGGATTGCTTAATAAGCAGAAGTGTCGCATTTGGGTTGATCAAAATCCAAGGAAGATTGTTGAAAAGCCACTGCATCCAAAAAAGGTCACTGTTTGGTCTACATTTTTGCTAACGGAATCATTAAGCCGTATATTTATAAATTTAAAACTCTAATTTGTAATAGGCTTCGAAAACTTAACCACCTTTTTTAATTGTTAATCTTTCCATAGTTGAAATTGCCAAAGCCATAAGTTGTTAAATCTGAAAGAAAAAGAAAAAAAAAATCATTAGACGCTTAAAGTTAATTCATATTTATGATCGGTCCACGTTATTGGGACACCTTATATTACGACTGAATAATATAAATATCTAAGAAATGTTTTAGCAGAGGTTGGACAATGCGACAATTATATCAGAAGGCGCATTTAAAGAGCGAAATGTCTTTTCCAATAACTAAGCAACTTATTATACAACCGAAATAAATGTCATTATAAACGAAGAAAAAACAAGAGTACCGATATGTAATATCAGTCCGTCTCTACAGCAGTGAATTCTGGTTAATTTCCTCATAGATGAAGAGGGGACTTGAGACAAAGAAAAGAGTGCTGAACTGCTGTGGAATATATCCCTTTTTCTATGGCACTGAATCCAGAACAATTTCCTCACAGATGAAAAAGGCACGTGAGGTATCAGAGAAAAAAACTGTTGAAATTGTATCTAATGTCTTCCTCCTCTACTGCAGTGAATTCTAAACATTTTCAACACAGACGAAGAGGGGTCTTGAGAAAACAGAAGCATAGAAAATAGTGCTTAGATGCTATGTAATATCAGTCCTCGGTGGTAGGGAATTCTGGACAATTTCCTCACAGATGAGAAAAGGAGTAGGGACAATCAGATACAAAGTAAAGAGTGCCTAAATGATATGTAATACCAGCCCATCTCTATGGCAGGGGATTCTTCACAATTTCCCCACAGACGAATAGGGGACTTGAGACAAAAAAAAAAAACAAAAAAAAAAAACAAAGAAAATAGTGCTGAAATGCGATGAAATATCATTCGTTCCTTATCGCAGAGAATTCTAGGCAATTTCCTCACAGTAGAAAAGGGATTTGAGAAGACAGAATGAAAAGAAATAGCTCTACTGCTCTGTAATATGAGTCCTGCTCCATAGGATTGAATGCTGGGCAATCACATCACCGATGAGAAGAAAGGCTTTTGACAACTTAAACCTGGCGAAACAGGAAGAGTGAAACTAACAAGAGGCTACACCAAAACTTATCGATAAAATGATATATTAGGTTGGTGCAAAAATAATGACGTAATAATGTCTTTTTTTGACGTATTTTTTAACGTCAAAAAACGACATTATGACGTCATTATTTTTGCACCAACTTAATACAAATAAATATATTTAAAAATTAAAATATTGTTCAATTTAATCAGATTAAAGTGGCGGATTTTTTTGCTACAGGTAAAACGGGAAAATATGAAGTAGAAATATGCAGTCCTTTACACATTTCTGCACAGGCAATGCAATAAATGTACTAAGAAACATTGTATTACTGACAATGAAAGAAACTGAACAAGTGTTAGGGAGGACAGAGGGTAATCAATGAACAGGATTCAAACAGCCACAAGGTAACCTTGCATTTAAATTTTTGAAGATCGTAATTGACAAAGATACAAGGGGAAAAGATATAAAAAAAAAACGGCAATCGCCAGAGAAGAATGTATTAGCATATAATTAACGGTTGTATCTAGAAATTTAAGCAGTAAAATTATGAAACCTACCTAAAAAAAGTATTTTGCTTACATTCGTGAAAGCTAGGTACTAAAGGGTAAACCTACGCACAAAGCTAGTACTTCTCTTACATTCGTGAAGGAGAGGTACCAAAGGGGAAACTAACGTACAATTTTAGTACCTCTCTTATATTCGTTAAGGAGAGATAGCAAAGGGAAAACCCACGTACAACCCTAGGACTTTTCTTACATTCGTGAAGTAGAGCTACAAAAGCGGAAACCTACGTACAACCCTAGTACTTCTCTTAGATTCGTGAAGGCGAGGTACCAAAGCGGAAACCTACGTACAACCCTAGCTCTTCTCTTACCTACGTAGAACCCTAGGATTTCTCTTATATTCGTGAAAGCGAGGTACCAAAGGGGAAACCTATGTACAACACTAGGCCTTCGCTTTTATTCATGAAGGCGAGGTACCAAAGGGGAAACCTACGTACAACCCTAGGACTTCTTTTGCATTCGTGAAGCGAATTACTAAATGGGATATTTACGTACAACCATAGTCCTTCTCTTAGGTTCGTAAAAGCGAGGTTCCAACTGGGAAAGATAATCATAACCATTGCTATGAAAATATTTACAGAAAATTCAGAGGAAGCTGTGTGGCGACAATGCGGAAGTGACTGAAGCCGAGATGCCAGGTTAGGACCGATGACATTGCAGATTTGTCTTCGGTGAGTTTCAAGAATTTGTGAACAGTGATGAACCTCAGGAAAAAGTTTTATTTTATGTAGCATGTACCTTCATCAAGTGCGTGTGTGTGTTTTTTTTTTTTGCTCTCTGGATCCCCCGTCTGCTGTTGATCGCTATTCGCGGAAAACACGTCTGAATGTTAATCCCTGGCTCATTCTTCAGATCTTACTGTCTCTTGAAATTCACAAAACTTCTGACTTTTTACAGCCCCTATCTTTTCACGATCTGCTCTCAGTTTACACAAATGCGTTAGCTATATTATTCGACACCTCCCGTCCCATACGATCATCAAAGTCGAGCCTGGTCAGAAACAAGGTGGGTGACTGCTAGTGATTAACAGGTGGTGAAAATGTGGATGTGCGGGTGGTGTAATGAATATTGGCTCAGAAAAGTCAATCGGAGAGCCGAGTTCTATTTTTTGTTGTGTTCTTTATATTCACTCACTCGCAAATATCTTTAGGAATGGTATGAAACCATCTATTTCACTACAAGCTAAGTAGAGATAGTTTCCGCCTTTAAATAACCCGCAGTTGGTTGATAAACCGTAGAAACGAATCAATGAATCAATCAACATCTCCCTCTACACCTCCTACTTTCAGTTATTGTGGCTGTTTTCATGTCTTTTTTTCTATGTTATGTGATCTGGAGACTTCAACTTTCATCCTTCTTAAATTATGTATAAGCGTCCCATTAGTACTTACTTTCTTTAAAACACATTCATTGCTCATAGACTTGAAATTGCTCACAGGATATTCTTACAAGACACTTGATAACAATCTTGTTTTGTAGTGTTCGGAAAAGTTTTTTTTTTTTTTTTGTTAAAAACTGATAGAAAGTAAGGATGAACAATTAATAACATCAATATATGTTATTGTCTAGGTAAACTAAATATTAAGAATACACAAAGCTGATCATCCTGTGTAGAATTGTACATTTGCGCACAATTTTTGAAGAATTCTTCGTCCGTTTTCGCCCAGGGTAAGACGTTATACTACGTCCAACAGCAAGGCCGCTAATCAGGCGGTTTTAAGGAGCGTGGAGCCACCTCTTAATTGCTAGTGTTCCCAGGTCCACCCTGACCCGGGGTGGTAGCACTTGTTAGGGTTCTAGCTATGGGAAAATTGTTAACCCCGAAACTGGGGTAAACAGCATTATGAAATTGTAAAAATAGTTTTTAATCCCCGAAATATTAGGTTGGTGCAAAAATAATGACGTAATAATGTCGTTTTTGACGTTAAAAAATACGTCAAATAACGACATTATTACGTCATTATTTTTGCACCAACCTAATACTTTGTAAAAAATTATTACCAGAAATAAACTTTTGAAAAAAAAATATCACCAAGAATATATTTGGGAAGAAAAGTATTACCAGCAATACGTTTTGAAAAGAGAAATATTACCAGCAATCCATTTCTTAAAATAATATTACCAGCAATCCATTTCTTAAAATAATATTACCAGCAATACGTTTTGAAAAGAGAAATATTACCAGCAATCCATTTCTTAAAATAATATTACCAGCAATACGTTTTGAAAAGAGAAATATTACCAGCAATCCATTTCTTAAAATAATATTACCAGCAATCCATTTCTTAAAATAATATTACCAGCAATACGTTTTGAAAAGAGAAATATTACCAGCAATCCATTTCTTAAAATAATATTACCAGCAATCCATTTCTTAAAATAATATTACCAGCAATCCATTTCTTAAAATAATATTACCACCAATACGTTTTGAAAAGAGAAATATTGCCAGCAATCCATTTCTTAAAATAATATTACCAGCAATCCATTTCTTAAAATAATATTACCAGCAATCCATTTCTTAAAATAATATTACAAGCTATACATTTTTTAAAATAATATTACCAGCAATACGTTTTGAAAAGAGAAATATTACCAGCAATCCATTTCTTAAAATAATATTACCAGCAATCCATTTCTTAAAATAATATTACCAACAATCCATTTCTTAAAATAATATTACCAGCAATACGTTTTGAAAAGAGAAATATTACCAGCAATCCATTTCTTAAAATAATATTACCAGCAATCCATTTCTTAAAATAATATTACCAGCAATCCATTTCTTAAAATAATATTACCACCAATACGTTTTGAAAAGAGAAATATTGCCAGCAATCCATTTCTTAAAATAATATTACCAGCAATCCATTTCTTAAAATAATATTACCAGCAATCCATTTCTTAAAATAATATTACAAGCTATACATTTTTTAAAATAATATTACCAGCAATACGTTTTGAAAAGAGAAATATTACCAGCAATCCATTTCTTAAAATAATATTACCAGAAATCCATTTCTTAAAATAATATTACCACCAATACGTTTTGAAAAGAGAAATATTACCAGCAATCCATTTCTTAAAATAATATTACCAGCAATCCATTTCTTAAAATAATATTACCAGCAATCAATTTCTTAAAATAATATTACAAGCTATACATTTTTTAAAATAATATTACCAGCAATACGTTTTGAAAAGAGAAATATTACCAGCAATCCATTTCTTAAAATAATATTACCACCAATACGTTTTGAAAAGAGAAATATTACCAGCAATCCATTTCTTAAAATAATATTACCAGCAATCCATTTCTTAAAATAATATTACCAGCAATCCATTTCTTAAAATAATATTACAAGCTATACATTTTTTAAAATAATATTACCAGCAATACGTTTTGAAAAGAGAAATATTACCAGCAATCCATTTCTTAAAATAATATTACCAGCAATCCATTTCTTAAAATAATATTACCAGCAATACGTTTTGAAAAGAGAAATATTACCAGCAATCCATTTCTTAAAATAATATTACCAGCTATACATTTTTTTAAATAATATTACCAGCTATACATTTTTGAGAAAAAAATATTACCAGAAATAGATCTTTGACAAAACAAAATATTACCAGGAAAAAAAAAAGTTGTCGACATTAAATAACCCACTGAGGGTGATATGCCGTAAAACAAGTGAAAACAAACCAACCAAAATAAATCAATTTCTTTTTGTTATTCTCCTTTCTTTCTTTTTTTTTTCTTACTTGCCTTAAATTCTTCGTTCTTTTATCCATCTTTATTTCTTTGAATTGTTTTTTCATCAGTGTTTTGCCATTGAATGTAATACTTACAACTTTTGCATAAACTCTATGAAAGGCACACCGGAAATGACGTTATCTTTTTCACAGAATATGAAGAGTGCTGCAATAAAGCTCAATTTTCCTCCATCTATAATACATATGACTTTAGAAAAATAAATGTAATGTCCATACAATATAGAAACCCAAGTATAGTTGTAACAGAGGATACTTGACAGGGAATAATAAAGTTTAAAGAGAAAAATATGAAAAAAAAAATAGAGAAAAAAAATTTAGAAAACTGAAACAGCAAATTCAAGATAAAAATGCAAACCATTTCTGGATCGACATCGTTAAATGCCGTAAAACAAAATAACCAAACAAATGTTTGTTCGTTTAAGTAATGCTATTATTAGAAATGTGTATCTCTAATGAGAGGGCATTTGTATTCTGTGAATTGTTCTTTTTACTTTGTGACATCTATATCTAAAGAATGCAGTCGGTTAAGCAAAAAATAGAAATAAATAAGACAGAATATACTGGTTTAAATAACGCTCTATAGCCGGAGGTAAAAGAAGTTCTTTGACAGACAATTGAGATAATCTCCCCAGAATATCCGTCTATAGGACCATATATTAGCCGCTAGAACTCTCTTCCTTGACAGTAATGAAATTGTCCAGCATTCGATGCCATACAGGGAGACAGCTATTACAACCTAGTTCAAATGGAAAGAATCGTGGACGGTGACCACACACTGGGAAAATTCACGAATATTAAGTTGACGTTAATGGGTAGGGAAATCATCAAAGACTCCCGAAAAGACACTAGAAATTCAGAACGAAATTTTATGAAAGATTTGCAGTAAGGACACAAGTAAAACCAGGCTAAATTACAGACAATAACAGGAGTGTTCAGAAAGTCGGATGCCACTTTTGACCTAACTATAACTAAGAGATATAAATCTAATGGCGATAGTAATTTCTATCCCAGAGAGAGAGATAAGGGGAGGGCGAAGAGAGAGAGCAAAGAAATATAAAGATATGAATAATCATTCTTACACCTATTAAACAAATTCAGACGTTTGCATTGTAAAATGAATAGAATAAATTATGTGAAATCTAGTTTGAAGATAAAAAGCTTATCATAGGTTTGATATAATGGCCGACCTTTCATTGTAGCCTTTGTGATGCCAGAGAAAAAGCCAGTGTAATTTTTGAACAGCCAATGTTTAATTAGCCATGATAATCAAAATGCACGCTTCAAATTTGGGAAACGTTTGTAATGGTAGCACGAATTTCTTTTCCCTTTGAAGACATTTTTTTTCGTCGCCGGATTCAATTTATCTTGCTTTTCTTTAGAAGATAATCTGTTTTGAAAGTTTTCAAGAAAATAGGAAATGTTGTGGCTCAAACACTGATGCGAAACAACAAGTTTTAAGGAACACTATTATATTAGTTGAAGTACACATCTACGCAAGATCAATGAATAGATCGTAATTGTTTATAATGACAATGACAAGAGACCTTGTCCCTTAGTAATAGTCATAAAACCGGCTTGTAATATCCACTAAATCAAATACCAAGGTAGTAACACTTTACCATCACCGTTCAGATCGGGAGTCTACTGCAATCTCAATTAACGGTTGATCTCGAAGTGAAACCAGTTTTATTCCCTGTCCTAAATTTAGCAACCTGTTGAATGAAGGAAGCCCTATACATTCTATAATTTATAACTTCAACCATTTTAACTGGATATAAATATTCAGATTTACGAAAAAACGACAATTCTTGAACTAATATAGGAAAACAAAATACATTTTAGAATTCAAGAAAGTCTCAGTTTTTTTGCCGATTTTAACTCGTTAAAACCGTTTTTGTCAAGGTGTATAAAATTCCTTTTTTTTGTAAATTTAATTAACTAAAAAATAACCTGCATAAAGGAAAGAAATTTTAAAATCAACTCTTAAACCGACCCTGAATTTTCGTCTATCGCCATGGACAGTGTCATCTCAGGAAGGCTCCTTGGGTACCTATTGGTAACTGAGCTCACCCCAGACCTCAAGTAGAAGGATGCTGGAAAAAGTGTTTGTCCCTGTGCCAAGCCGGTAGGCATCTAACTCTTCTTGATATTTTATATCATTCTAAGAGCCAGATAAGTCTGAGAATGAACTATGCTGCAATATATGGGCAAGAGCTGACCATTTTTCATTGTCCAGTTTCGACAGCTATAACTTCTTTCTCATAGGCCAAACGTTGCAAGACTCTCCTGATTCTGTTTCCATTTCCATGTCAAGTGTTCAAACGATATAGATTCCTTTAGCTTCACCAGTTCTAAGCTTTATGGTACAGACCGACCATTTCACGCATATCGTAGAGAACCCTCATATTCCCATGAATTGGTTTTTGTATAACCGAGCCGATCAATACAATGCTACATTCCACATATAATATCTCAATCTATAAAATGCAGGATTTGTGTGTGTGTGTGTGTGTGTGTGTGTAACGAAAGCACGACCGAAATTTAAGACGGATTTGCACTAAAATTAACATGCACATGCTCCAAGTTAGCGGGAGGCCAAGACCGACTTTGCGTTTCCCAACTCCCATCGATAGTGGAAATAATCGATTTTTTTAATGCTTCTACGGCAGTTTTCCTGTAGTTTGCGGCCGAATAGCTGTCACGAATAGGCAGGATGATTCTATTGGCCAGTGTGAGAGCCAACAGCTGACCAACACGAATAATAACGAGCATGCAAAAAATCGATAGCTGCATTCGTCACAAGGGGGAAAAATTTAAATCTGCATGGTACTTTACTCCAATTGGCTCATTCGCTTGCTTAAACTCAACGTTGATTCTGATTCCGCAGAATTGGGTTTGGGTGTGAAAAAGTATTTGTTGTTAACATTCTTTTTTAATTTGTTTTTTTCCAGTTACGAGTCCTTTTTTAAAGCTGATCGTTTTGTGTTCATTTTGTTTAGTTCTTTTTTCGTAGCAGATTTAATGTTTAGTATAGAGCTTAGATAAAATTCGCAGTGTGAGATAGGCAAGAAGTAAGGCATGTAGCAACATCAGCACGGCAAAAGGCACTCCTTTAAAGCCAAGGAATGCAAAAAAGTGATAGCGATTGCTGCATGAGTCGTACGATTTTTGAATCAAACACGGGCAATTCTACTAGTATATATATATATATATATATATATATATATATATATATATATATATATATATATATATATTTAGGTACCTCTACGAAATCGCTAAAAAAAAGAGCATAGTCTGATGAAAAAGACGCCAAACTTTATGAAAACAAAATTTTATCGTCTAAATGCTTATGTTTTTATGAAGAGGATAGACCAAATTTTTTTTTAATTATTTTTCAAAATTTTTTCCATCTTTTTAGAATATTCTAAATTTTGATTTAAAAACTTTGTTTATCTTTGTTGCAACAAGGGGTAGTAAATAACATAGATAATTTTAGCGCGTTTTTTTGTATTTACACACATTAATTTTGAAAATCTTGTAAAAATAAAAATAATTGTCAGATGTTAATGAAACTTTCAGAAACTATTCACAGATGATCGAAATTATTATAAATATGTTGTTTTTTATAAAAGTCATGGCAGAAATTTTTTTTTCATTTTTATTAACACCCCATAACTAATTTTATGAAAAACTCTAGAAATTAGAGCCGCCCCCTACAGATTGCAATAGTTAAAAGCACAAGGCTTTGAAGAATGCAAATCATGTATTTTTTTTTTTTTAATTGTGGCCAACGTACCTGAAAATCAGCTCTGAATTGTAACATACAAAACTCAATAAAACAAATATATTATTTAATTTCAAATGCTTTTATTTGCTTTTATTTGTTTTTATGAATATGGACAATATTTTCTGAAAGCAAAAAATTTTTTCAATGAAAATTGAATTTTTAATACAATTATTTGTTATTTCTTTTAATTATAATAGATTTTTACATTAAGTATTTAAAAATATTATAAAATTAGTTAAAAGCAGTGCCAAGCTTTCAATTGTGTCCAGATGAGACCGCCATTGTCTAGCGCTTTGAAAATTGTATCGTTTGGACCAATCGGATTAGCCAACGTAATTAAAAAATGTAACTTTTATGCTTATAATAGAGCGTTAATTATAAAGTACGGAAGATCAACCAGGATACAATTTAGTTGCATTATTTGAGTTCAGCATTGTTTTCCGCTCTTAAGGCCTTTACTTTTGCGAAACACGTATGGAGAAGTTAATTTGATTTTTCAATTTCAACTGAGAAGGGTACCTATAAGTATCAGTAACATATGAAATTTAACTACTGCTAAACTTTAATTTATATGATCTTATTTTGATTTTAATCTCAGTTATGTCATTTTTCCATAAATGAAATATCAAAATTAATAACAAAATAAATGGAAATACAAATAACACAGTAAAATTTAATAAATGTACATAAAATTATAGTATTTTATGTACACTTCTGATAAAAATTCATAAGGTACGTATAAATAATAGATACCTCTTTCTTATGAAATTTAATCTCACTCTTAACAGTCTTAGTTTTTAATTTCTTTATATTTTCCATAAAGCATCGTAAACGTAAAGATGAAAGCTAAGTACAAAAAAAAAAAAAAAATGAAAAATTAGAGCGCTGAAAGTTTTTCTTAAAAGTAACGAGGTAAATAATTTGTTCATTTAAATATAAATAATTTCACTTCCTTCCATCCGTAGAAAGAATTATCCTCCTGTAAGTTATCTAAACGTCATGAATCATAGCTGTCAACAGCTGTCAACAGCTGTCAACGAGGCGAAAGGTTATGACCTGCTTTGTTTTATTTTCAAATTACATTTTTTCGGCGCAGAAGCTAAGTTAAGCTTGGTTCAAAATATTTTAAATAAACATTATAATTTCTGATTTTATTAAAATCAGTTTTGAAAAAATGATAATTGATTTTTAAAAGAATATCAAAGTCAGATTTTCATCTTTTTAACAAATGATTGAAAATGATTGAAAATGATTGATTATCTGTCCTTTTTTGGTGACAAAAAAAAAACAAAATTTGTAACGAAAATTTCTGACGTGCTAGGAACGATTAAAAAATGTAAAAAAATACCCCAAAAATACTTTGATCTTTCCTCTTTAATGATAATATGAACATTAGACGATAAAAAATTGTTTTCGTCAAGTTCGGCGTCTTTTTCATCATGCTATCTCTGTTTGTTTACATTTACGTGGAGGTACCTATATATATTCAACTCTCCTGTCGTATTCCACGTATGAGGGTCAAGCACCTCAGTTCTTACGAACCGACAGTCAGACACACGAGATTTGATTATAGTGGTGAAGGTTTTTGTGAAAACCATTCACACTTTTTTTGAACGGCAGGTTTTAAATTCAGAGTTGTCCTCCAAGACAATTTGCCACCCATAGCTGGAGGGAGAAGAAGAGGATTCATACATTTTCACGTAAAATACAAGCACGTAAGTGAATGTAATGTATTCGACTGGAATTTGAACTCGGCTC
>OZ010607.1:40175765-40193265 GCA_963932145.1 Acanthosepion lycidas | reverse complement strand
CACTATTTTGTAAAAATAAAAAATATCTATAAGAACACCAGATTATATATCTTACTGTTCTTTCTTTTCATACACATACACACACACACACACACACACACACACACACATATATATATATATATACCTCCAGCTATGGGTAAATAGCCGGACAAATGGGTTCTATAGACTAGGATGGCAACTTGTCTAAGAGAGAGACAACTCTTATTTCAAACGATCCGGAGGGTCGTTTGGAGAGCTTGTTGCACGTAGTGCACCCCTGTCTCTGTATTCGGCCAATTCAAAAAGTGTGGTTGGTTCTGCACAAAGCCTTCACCACTATAATCAAATCATATGTGCTGGTGTCGGTTCCTAGGAACAAAGCTGCTTGGCCCCCATATGTCGAATACGACGGGAGAGTCCGCCATATATATATATGAACAAGTGATAATAATACTGGGAAAATGGTGGGCTCCTCGGCCATGTTTTATTTTTATAAGTGTCAGATTTGACAAAAATGACGGCATATCAGTGCCGTATCTGTGCTGAAAATGGTCTATTATCACCTTCCAAGGATCATAAATCTCTCGATCGTTTACGCTCTCTCACAGCGGGTAACATATTTTCAACTCTGTAACCTCACCCGCATAGATACATTGCCACTTATCTATATCTACTCTATCGGTATTTCCATGAAAAATGTTCAGATGCTCTCAATTCATTAAGTCTATCAGTTCAATTTTTACAGCTACTTTTTCCCATGTTACATCAAGCGAATGGAATCACCCTCATTCCCGCGTTTTTTTCATTTAAAAGGACCTCTATTCTGAAAGTATAGACAGATGGGACGAGTAGGCGAATTGAAAATCTACCACAATCTCTCTTACAACGAATGTAATCCATACATGCCCAGAAAAAATATTTAGAAGCAGTTCAAAACTATGCATAAATCTCTAATGAATCAATATTAACGCAAAAGAACATCAATATTAACTGTATCTATTCAATCCCTTTCAGTTCGTGACATAAAATACAAAGGAGAAGGTAGCCGATCCCTAAATGTAAAGGTGGAGATATATCGAAATGCCGGAAAATTGAAATCAGGCATAGCCGATCATGTATGGAGGGATAAAACAGATCGTCAATCCCTGTGATTTACCTGATAATTCTCTCATTTCCCCCCCTAAGAACTGGTATATTGTGTAACCGACACCATGAAGACTATAATCTTCATCTGGTGAAATGCTATCTATCGTTATTAACGTCACATTTCTTATAATCTCATATTGCATTTATATCACACGCTTTATTTAATAACCTTCTAACTTGACAGTCTCTTGAACCTTTTATTAGTAGCACTTTTGAGGAAATGTTCTTATGCCAAGATGAAAAGAATATAATATTTATTGTACATTTTCTCTGTTGTTTAACCTTTGTTTACCTTTATTCATATAAAAGAAACTCATTTTGTTTGCTACAACTAAGGAAAGCAATAGGTAACGTAAAAACAAAGCGTAAATTTCATTCTTCCTTCGACAAAATCCAAAGACGGATATTCAGTGTGGGTGGTCTTGATCTGGCATCTCGTTTACAGTCGCTCTCTTACAAACATGGCGTCGCCTCCCTCTAAATAATTTCACTGTAATTGCTCCGACGAGCTATTTTCACTAGTTCCCAAACTGCATCAATTTAAACAATAAAATCTAATACAATTAAAACAAACGACACATTTACCATTTACCAAATTATAAAAAGATAAATGTGAAAACATATTTTTATTTATAAGTTTTATTTTAATTATCATCGCTTTTTAAAACAATAAGCATTACCGAAGATTGAAGTTAGTTAAAAAAAATAAGGGTGTTATGGGAAAAACAGTCTTTTTGATACTCCGGGCACGTTTGTCCATGTTTGGCAAATGCCATTTCTATAATAAAATTTAATCAGGTTAAGATTTGCAGAGATTATGTCTATTTTCAGGGAATATGCCAATAAAATTTGCTTTCCGATTAGACTCCTATCAAACCCTTATCTTTTTCCTCATAGTAACCACGTCACTCTCCTCGATTCTGCCACGATATTGTGGTTTATGCCCCCGCTTAACTTCATCATAGACTCTTGTAATTAGTCCCACTTGTAAATTCCTTTTCTTTACATAGGTCGGTTAGAATAATTACCTATGTCGTGAGGAATATGACTTATTGCCTTCGTCTTCGGTCTAGCGTCCACTCAAAATCCTACGAGAAACGGGTTTTCTGCTCGTTTTGCACCGAAGGTCAACAGATTTCAAAGTTGTGTAAAGCCATAATTCAACGAGATTGGCTACAATGTATGAAAAATAAAGATGGATATCTAAAGTAAGCCTCACGGAAACGAATATTAAGTAAAACATCATGCCTAAAAGGAATTAATGGCACCAGGTGGACTCAGTGAGCTACTATCTTCATAAAGTCAACATAACGTGCTTATTAATAGGATATAGAAAGCAAAAGAATTGAGATGGAAGTCATAGAAGGCGTTCATTAAAGGTCTTTGTCCTACATTACACTAGAATTAGTCACTGTTAATCGCGATAATATATATATATATATATAGAGAGAGAGAGAGAGACAGACAGACAGACTGAAACAGACAGTAAAGAAAATATGTTCTCCGACGTGGATCAAACCTACGTCCACTGTTTGAACCGGCACGCTTTTCTACTCGGCCACTAATAATCTCACAGCCTCTATTTTCCCTTTTTAATCATATCACGTCTTCCCTCAGAATATTTTCTCAAAAACCAATGTCTGCTCAGTTCCGTATCCGTAACGTAAACACACCAATTACTAAAGAATTCATGAATTTGTTTTTAATCCGATATATATATATATATATATATATATATATATATATATATATATATATATATATATATATATGTAATATTGAAAAAATAGTAAGATGAAAAGTATCTTTTCAAACTCAGTAAAAAGTATCTTTTTAAAACTCAGTAAATTTAAAAAAACTTTATTCCAAAATTCGCTCCACGATAAAACAGAACTGATGCTTTTAATTTAATTATATAATTAAATTTGAAGTTTTTAGACTCAGGTTTTGAAACATGGTAATTCCTATGTAGCGAACGAACAATATTGTTAAATCAGTTAATTAATAATAATAATAATAATATATATATATATATATATATATATATATATATATATATATATATATATATATATATATATATATATTAGGTTGGTGCAAAAATAATATCGTTTTTTGACGTTAAAATATACGTATAATCAAACATTATTTTCAGTGGATACCCATATATGAGTAGGCACTGCATTTATCTTAAACAGTATTTATTTTGTCTACAGGCTTATTATTATTGGCATGATGCCAAAATTAAAAGAACTGTATAATATATATATATATGTATGTATAATTATTATTATTTTATAGCCATATAAAATATTCTATAACACACAGTAAAATAATGTTCCTTGTCGTGAGAGGCATTTTATTTAAAGCATTATAGTGTTTTTTGTTTATTTTGCTGTAAGTTGAAAGTTCGATTGATATTTTTTCCGGTTAATTACCCCTTATTCTTATTTTGTACTGAAAATTATTTTGGATTCTACTAATTCTTTCTCTCCTATATCTTGTTGTATTTTATAGTTTCAAACTATTTTTTCGTTCTTCATTATTATACATGTTCTTTGCGAAAATGTTATGGACAGAGTACCCGATAATAATTTTAAACTTCAGGTTATTTATTACGAGTTATTTTATGTAAGTACCTCCACGAAATCCCTAAAAAATAGAGCATAGTCTGATGAAAAAGACGCTAAACTTTATGAAAACAAAATTTTATCGTCTAAATGCTTAGGTTGTATGAAGAGGATAGACCAAATTTTTTTTCAATTATTTTAAAAAAAAATTTCCATCTTTTTATAGATATTATAGATATATTCTAAATTTTGATTTAAAAACCTTGTTTCTCTTTGTTTCAACAAGGGGCAGTAAATAACATAGATACTTTTTAGTGCGTTTTTTGTATTACACACATTAATTTGGAAAATCTTGCAGAGATAAAAAATAATTGTGAGATGTTTATGAAACTTTCAGAAACTATTCACAGATTATCGAAATTAATATAAATATGTTTTTTTTATTAAAGTCATGGCAGAAATATTTTTTTATATATTTATTAACACCCCCATAACTAATTTTATGAAAAACTCTATAAATTCGAGCCTATTAACCTTAGTGATTACAATAGTTAAAAGCACAAGGCTTTGAAGAATGCAAATCATATTTTTTTTTTAATTGGAGCCAACGTACCTGAATATCAGCTCTGAATTGTAACATACAAAACTCAATAAAACAAATATATTATTTAATTTCAAATGCTTTTATTTGTTTTTAGTTGTTTTTATGAATATGGACAATATTTTCTGAAAGCAAAAAATTTTTTCAATGAAAATTGAATTTTTAATACAATTATTTGTTATTTCTTTAATTATAATAGATTTTTACATTAAGTTTTTAAAAATATTATAACATTAGTTAAAAGCAATATCAACCTTTCAAAGTGTCCATATGAGATTGTCATTGTCTAGCGCTTTGAAAATTGTATCGTTTGGACCAATCAGAAGAGCAAGGTAATTAAAAAATGTAATTTTGTGCTTATAATCGGGCGGTAATTATAAAGTACGGAAGACCAACCAGAATACAATTTAGTTGCATTATTTGAGTTCAGCATTGTTCTCCGCTGTTAAGGCCTTTACTTTTGCGAAACACGTATGGAGAAGTTAATTTGATTTTTCAATTTCAACTGAGAAGGGTACCTATAAGTATCAGTATCATCTTAGGAAATTTAACTACTGCTAAACTTAATCTCAGTTATGACATTCTTCCATAAATGAAATATCAAAATTAATAATAAAATGAATGGAAATACAAATAACACATTAAAATGTAATAAATGTACATAAAATTATAGTATTTATTGTACACCTCTGATAAAATTTCATAAGAAAGGTACCTATAAATTATTTTGATACCTTTTTTTTTATGAAATTTAATCTCACTCTTAACAGTCTTATTTTTTAATTTCTTTATATTTTCCATAAAGCATCGTAAACGTAAAGATGAAAGCTAAGTACAAAAAAAAAAAAATCAAAAATTAGAGCGCTGAAAGTTTTCCTTAAAAGTAACGAGGTAAATAATTTGTTCACTTAAATCTAAATAATTTCACTTTCTTCCATCCGTAGAAAGAATTATCCTCCCGTAAGTTATCTAACGTCATGAATGTGTCTTTCGTCACCTGTCAAGCTACGCGAAAGGTTATGACCTGCTTTGTTTTATTTTCAAATTACATTTTTTCGGCGCAGAAGCTAAGTTAAGCTTGGTTAAAAAATATTTTAAATAAACATTACAATTTCTGATTTTATTAAAATCAGTTTTGAAAAAATGATAATTGATTTTTAAAAGAATATCAAAGTCAGATTTTCATCTTTTTTATCAAATGATGGAAAATGATTGAAAATGATTGATTATCTGTCCTTTTTTTTTTGACAAAACAAAACAAGATTTTTAACGAAAATTTCGGACGTGCTAGGAACGATTAAAAAATGTAAAAAAAATACACCCAAATATACTTTGATCTTTCCTCTTTAATAACAATATGAACATTAGACGATAAAAACTTGTTTTCGTCAAGTTCGGCGTCTTTTTCATCATGCTATCTCTGTTTGTTTACATTTTCGTGGAGGTACCTAATTTTATGTGTTGTTTATTGTTTACTTTCCTCGTTGTAATGCTGAAACGTAATATATTATTTCACTGCCGGATGCAAGGAGTGATCTGACGACCACACGATGATAGCAACACTTGTTTATCCAAAGTCGATATCGACCGTGTCCGATAGCAAACAGTGATATTTTTGGAGCCATTATATCTAATATTAGACGGTTTCAACGTTATGATTTTCACGGCCGGTTTATACTAGCAGGTCTCATTATTTTTTTTAATGAGACGATACACTGATTTAGTCGAACACTTTTTCTCCTATTGATTATCATAGATTCTATTATAGCCTCTTGTCGTCTATCACTTTGTGTCGATGCTGACATCAATAAAATTCAAGGTGAGGATAATCGTTTGAGTACAACTTTCTATCATTTTTTTTTATCTTTGTTTTCTGCTTTCTACCCTATTCTTTTTTCTGCCACATATTTACGCAATCTGGTTCGATTTCCTCTGTGTTTTTAACCTTCAAGTTATCCTGTGACTGTCATATTTTCCAAGCCTCCTTTCCTTGTTACGATCCGATAGAAATTTAATTTTTTTGGTTTCAATATACAGGGTGTAATAGATAAATTATCGCCATTTTAAATGTTTAATTGCGCGTTGTATGTTTTTGATTTTGTCGACTGTAGAGTATCGTAGGTTCAATCACGCATCGCCTGTGAGAAAAAGAGCAGCAAGACGCGATTCACTCCGCCAGACATTTGAAAACGGTGAGCTGTATTGCTTGACATTCGCGCCGAAAGCTTCAATACGAAGATTTCAGTATGTTTGGGTGTCAACTTGAGGACAGTGCAGAGGATTTGAAAAGAGCCGAATGAGTGTAATGGTGATTACGAAGGTGTTTGGGGAGATCACTAGTGATAGCGGCGTTATTCTTTCATTCATATTGCCTCAAGTTCTCAGTTCAACAGTGCCTTGAGGAAGTAGTGTTGCCCTGGCTCAAGAGGATGGCTGCTCGAAGACATGACTGTGCACCATGTCACACAAGCTGATCCTAGTCATGGCTGTCAGACAATATCAGCTCTCACATCACCCCTTAAATCTGGCCAACTAATTCCTCAAACTACAACCCCATAATTATTATGTGTGGGGTGCAGTTGAGCAAGAGACCAACTAAAGTCAAGAATTATGGAAGCATTCACTAAATTAAACAAGGAGACCGTCCAGAAGAGTTTCAGCAGATTCTGAAGCCGTATAGAGACTGACTGGGGATTTTTTTAAATAAATTTATGCTTTGGTATTTCAAGATATTTTTGTGAAATTTTTATAAATACATCTATTAAAATGAGATGTCAGGATTATTTCATTTTGGCCTGATTTAAAACACATTTTGTCCATCGCAACATGTAACTGTATTTTTTGTTTCCATTTTCCCCCAAATTTCCTTAATTCATATTAAGACATATTCAGTCCATGTTATCTTAAGCATCTTTCCATAGAAACACCTTTCTGCTGCCTCAAGATTCTTCTTCGTCTGTGCGGAAATTGTCCAGCATTTACTGGCATATAGACGGACTAATATTTGATAAGATTTCAGTACTGTTTTCGTCTCCTATTGAAATGTTTCTGTTCCTTAATACATTTTTTAGCTTTTGGAAAGCATATTTTTCTATTTCAATTCACCATCTGATTTAAGTGTGGCATTTTCCGTTTTCTGTTAAAATCATTTCCTAGTTAATCAATTCATATTTTACTTGCTAGATTTCTCGTCTCAAATTCGTAATTCTCATCTTGTACTATTGCTGACAAAACGCTTTCTGTCATCTTAGAATTGATTCGGCGCAGGACTTATCGAAAAGAAGAGGGTCAGTGGAGAACATCGCATACAATACCTAACGAGCTTGTGCATATGACTGGCAGAACAGGGTTTACAATTATAGCAAAAGACAAACTTTGTTAAAACCTACGAAGGACAGGAAATTGTGGTGATCTGAAAGGACCCGGCATATAGAAGATATTTTTCAATTCCAATGCGATTTCATATTTCGGTGTTGCATATGCCATTAAAACCTTTTTTTAGATATGTTTTTGTACTTGCTTGATTTGTCTCTCTTAAATTCGTAATTCGCATTTTAGACAGTTTCTTTTTACCAATAACCATACATTCTGTCCTTTTACAATTGATTGGTTAGAAGACATATTGAGGGGAAAATTGACAGAGAAAAACAGCGCAAAACCTACCTAAAGAATTTGGTAAATGACTAGCAGAGCAGAGATTATGCCAATTAGGAAAAGAATAGCTAAAAAGGACAATAATTTTGAGAGGACCATGATTGCATACGGGACATAGAAGAAGTAATCGTTCCTTAATCTCTACGGATTTTATGTTATTGTCTAGGATTCCTTGCCATATAGGAGGAATAATATTTCCTAACAGATCATAACACCTTTCTGTGTTTCCCACGATAGTTTTCTGCTTCTAAAAATTTTTTTTTTTTAACTATTGGAAAACATCTTTTGCTATCCCAATAGGCCTTCTGATTTTGGTGTCGTATTTTCCGTCTTGTCGCAAAACACTTACGACAGGATATCCAGCAAAAAAAAAAGAAAAAAAGCGTCATTTTTTTTGTTATCACTGTTTTATCTTTCAGGAGTAACTAACCTTGAATAACCTTGAATAGATTTTTTTTAAATATTTATGACTGTCGGGTAATTACTTAACTATGATTGGTTCTTCTAGTATTGTTTAATTGCTGCTAGATCACGTGACTCGTCATGTAAATGTTATTTGCAGACAATTTTCGTCTTTCGTTCTGACTTTATCGTATGGATAAACAACCCGATGATTTTGAGCGCCAAGTTAGTTATTCTTCTTTGAAAAATACGATAACATGTGGATTGACGGTGTGTACAGAAAATCTTACTGAATTTTTCAGTCACATAAGCAGTCACCAGCTTTCAACTGTTATGTCACTTCTTTCTAAAATTTTCCCGTATTCATACTGGTCATTCTGTAGATATTTAAATGTTTTTACTTGATTGATATTGCTGTCTACAATTCCCATGTTGCAATTGTAGGCTGGCCCTTTCGCTGACAAGTGGTTAATTCGTGTTCTATTTTGTCATTGAAGTTCAAATTGATTTTAAATCATTGATTATCGTCAAATATTTTACAATCGTGATTTCTCCATTCATTATCCATTTCTGCTGGGTCTTCTTTTTCTCTCCATCTCCCTCATACACTCACCGGCTTCCTTTGGCTAATTTCTTTTTTTTTTTAATATTTATTCTTTGCATGTTTGCTTCTCATCTTTCATTTATCTTCTTCCGGTGTGTCTTTCAGATAATTCCCTTCTTTTCCTTCGCTACTTCCTGACGTACCCACCCCAACGTTCTTTTCGTCCACTTTCTTCTCTAGAAACAAGCAACAGTAATTACTTTTTGACATGAACAAAAGGGAAATGTTTTAATTAGATCAAAATGGCGCGGACCATTTCTCTTTCAGTAAACGTAAAAAGACGCAGACAGACTGAGAGTCAGATAATGATTTATAAACAAAGGATAACATTCAGAATAGAAAATCAACATTATTTTCAGAATTGGACCTCTAATTAGCCTTTATATATGCATTTATATATATTTTTTCTCGTAATTTCTCATAATAACCATGAAATAAAATTATGATAAACCTATTCCCATTCTTTTCTTGACGTTGAGATCTTAGTTTTTGATTAAATATGCGTCGCTCAACCTCATTATCTATTTTTGTATTCTTTTTTAATAAACACAACTTATATTTCCAGCATCATCCTTTTTTTTCTATTGTCAAGTCACCTAATCGACTATTAAATATTAACGACATTCACTGCAAAGTATTGATTGATTCGTTTACTATGGTGTATCAAACATTTGACCATTATTTTAAGCTAGTAAATATTTTTACATTTTAAGTATTTTGTTTATTTTTAGGGATAATAATAGCTTAGTGATACAAGTTTACTAATTAACCCATAGCTGGAGAAAGAAGAGTTGGATTCATATTTTTCCTAAGGCTATTTTAGCTGAAGTTAATAAGACTAATCCAACGCGAATTAGAACTCGGCTCTCAAATTAACAATTTCGACCCAATATTAATGACACCAACCGCACATACTAGGATACAGCACCTGCATTCCCAATTAGTCACTCATCTAGTAATGACTAGGCGCGGCATTGCTTAATTTTGGTTATCGTAAGAGAATGGGTATTTTAACGTGATGTAGTCATCAGCCCACTAATAATAGTAACCTGAGTCAAAATATACTTTCTCCTATATCTAATGGATTTAGTATATTTGCGTATACAATTGTGGCATCCAGTTCCGGCACTTTCTTTCTTTCTTTTCTATTTACTCGAATCAAGGTTGATTTTTAACATCACTACCAGCCTTCTAGGCTTGGCTGTTTCATCTTTCATGCAATTATTTCCTTCTTCGATGATTTTAATTACTAGGTACATGTGTGTTTATGCTGAAGCACCTGAAGTATTAGGATCGAATCTTATTGGAATAAAATTACATTTAGCGTATACACATTTTGGAGTAAATATCTCTGCTTCATTGAAAGTGTAATGATGCCTAATGGTCTAAGAATTCGAGAGTGTGCAATAAGGAAATGCGGCCACGTCGACAGACATTGCCTACACTTTTTAAAAGAGGGATATCTACTAAGCCATTGGAATTAACAACCAAATGAATATATGTAGTTTATAATAATAACAATGAACTGAAAATAAACACACACACATATATATGTATATAATTCTGTTTTATAATATAATTCATTTTATCTTATTATTTTCTATTTTATAAAGTTTAAAAATCAGGAGATTAATTAATATACCTGATCAGGGTTTCGACCTGGCGGTCTCGTCGGGCGATAATTTCAAAATGACCACTTTAACGCTTTATTTAAAAAAAAAAAACATACAAGACGCTACATTTCAACAAATATAACAGGCGTATACTGACTGAAAGACAGGGACATTGAGTGTAATGGCAAAGGAAGTGGAAAAGAAGGTGAAGGAAAGAATGGAAGGGGTCAGGAATGCAAGTGTATTGTAAATGTATACAGTGAAAAGGGAAATCAAATATGTAACTTAGTTATTATAGAGGAGACGTTGGACCGCGTGGCTAAAGGTAACAGTGTTTTTTCATTATACAATTTTTTTAACCGGCTTTATATTCACTTCTCATTCCTCATAATGGCATAGTTTACAAATTCAGGTATAATTGTTATATGTTTTTACTTTTATAAATTTTTCACCTTACAACCGGGTCCCGGTTATTTTTCTCTTTTAAATTGCACATGTAGCTGACAATTTTGGTGGAGTATCTAAGATTTTGTAGCTCAAAACTCGATATGTGATTGTACCATGTGCTCTTGAAAGGGCCTTTCATGCAGCCAATATATGTTTTAATTTGACCATTTATATTTGATAATTCTTCTTTATAAATAACAGATATTATGTTATATTATATTATAATATATTATATTATATATATTATATTATATTATAATATATTATATTATATATATTATACTATATATTATATTATATTATATATATATATAATATTACATTATATATATATATATTATATATATATATATATTATATATATTATATTATATATATTATATTATATATATTATATTATATATATATTATATTATATTATATATATTATATTATATTATATATATATATTATTATATTATATTTATATTATATTATATATATTATTATATTATATATATATTATTATATTATATATATATATTATTATATTATATATATATTATATTATATTATATATATATATATATTATATATATATTATATTATATTATATATATATTATTATATTATATATATATTATATTATATATATATATATTATATTATATTATATATATATATTATATTATATATATATTATATTATATTATATTATATATATATTATATTATATATATATATACACAGTGCTGTTCGATAAAATTGACTAACCTGATTTTTTTTACTTAAAATTTTTTTCGCCTATTGTTTTGGGGGTCAAACTAATTTGTAATCTTACTAATATAAAGACCACTTCCTGACCACTTAGTAAAAAAGTTTTCTCACCCTAAGGTATTCTATTGATAATTATATTTGGGATATAAATGAGATTTAGGGAAAAAGTCTATGCAAAAAAAAAGTGACTCACTTATTTCCTACAACTAGTAATCAATAGAAACATAACTGAACAGCTTTAAATAAAGAACAATAGAGGTATAATTTATTTATAATAGGTAATATAGTTTGAAATATTTAATAATCTATGGGTCCTCCTTTATTTTGAATAACCTTTTCAACCCTATTTGGCATTGACTTGATTAGGTTCTGGCAAATCTCATCGTCAAGCATTGAATTTCATTCGGATATGGAATTCACAGTCAAATCCTTTTTGTTGCTCAACTGCTTTCTCGAGAGCCTGTACTTTATAATACTCCATAAGTTTTTTATGGGGTTGAGGTCAGGAAATTGGGGCGGCCATGTCATAACACTCACCTGCTTCTCATCAAAGTATTCCTTCATCAATTTTGATTTGTAACAGGGAGCATTATCCTGTATAATAATGAGCTTGGTGGGATCGATTTGCACCCTTTCAGCAGAATGGAGTAGACAAAACTCTAAAATTCTCTTTTACTGCTCGCTCCTGAGGGTCTTTTTAATAGGTTTTAAGAAACCAGTTCTTGAAAAGAAAAGCATCCCCAGAACAGTATACTGAACAGATGCTTGACAGTACTTACAACTAAATTCAAAGAGCTTTCAAAGCTTCTTCTTCAGATTTTAGATCCGTTCTTCCACTAAATCATCCAGCACAAAATATTACTTATACTTAAAAAAAAGTATTTTATGATTTAAAAAAAAATGCTACTTTTTAAAAATCATATGTTATATATTGTGATTAATGAGCTGTTAAACAACGGATCTTAAGTTGCAACCCAAATGTAAGCATATATGTTAATTAATTAATTAATACATATATATATATATATATATATATATATATATATATATATATTAACATACATTTGCCTACGTTTGAGTTGCAACTTAAGTTCCGTATATATATATATATATATATATATATATATATATGTGTGTGTGCGTGTATTTGGTTGTGTGGAAAATAATTTCCGATTTTAGAATTAAAAATAATTAAATTAATGGATTTAAACATTAAGTCAGGAACCCTGAACATCAATACTTTTTGGCATCATGTTACAAAGTTATTATCTAAAATCCTAAATGTTTCGATTCTAAGTAATATGTGTTCCTCTTTCTGAACCTCTTTCATCGGAATATTTTGGGCTTAAAATTTTTCAAGATGCTTGTAATTATCAGTGGATGAAACATCCTGACAATACGGTGTGTCGTATAGTCTCAAGTTCGATGTCGGTGAACTTCGGCTGTATCATCCTGAGAAGATGTGGCCGAGCATTGTGAAATATCGACCTCGTCATTTATACACTGTCGGTCGTATTTTGCTTTACTGAATGTGTATGTCATCCTGTTGCTGGCAGTAACTTAGGCAGTGAGGCATTTTTAGATTTCGGAAAGCAGACAGTCGCCATAATTATCTGTTGATACTATTTCCGTTTTAACTGAGATTGTATCCTCCATCTTGATGAAGCGAGAGAAGCGATCGTTTTGACTGTCTTAAAGGATCCACTAACTATTTTTTTCGACCCAGAAATAGTTCATTAGAATTTCGCTGATGTAGCAGCGAATAGACTTCAAAACATGGAACCGTTTGACTTTCACTGGTTTTCTGTGGAACCCATTTATCGTTTCTTTTTCACTGACACTTTGCCGTTTGTTTGTTCGACATGGGTCTTCAGGTGTTGATTGGCAATTGCAGGTGAACGTCGTTTACAAACTTGATCTCCAAGAAATGCTTCTCCATGTAGAACCAGAGCGCTGCTATCTGATCACAAATGGATTCTTCACCCCCTGCTCTGTTAATGTTGGTAGCAATTTCAGAAGCACTATTACAAAATCCATGTAAAAAAAAGTAAACGTATAATTTATATTTAAAAAATTCAATCAGGTTTTATAATTTTTTAACCAGTTTCTGGGTGATGCAATTGATCCGACATGCATATGACGTCTTCATTTTCTAAGCGGCGTGTCTATTCAGATCATGGCTGTCTACAATTCCGTGTCTGGTATAGCTCTTAATATAGTTTATCTTTTAATTATCGCTCCTAAACTCTGTTCTACCAACAATTTACAAAAGCTTGTTAGCGAAGTTAGTCACTGCTCTCTCTCTTGCTTTCAATATGTCTTATCCTTTATAGTTATTGCTTGAAATGTTTGCTAATGACACTGGAGAGGCAGAGCTGGGGATGAACAATCACCAGAAATCTCGAAAAGAGGGCTTACACTTGACACATTTCACAAACTTGAAAGGATTTCAGCTTGAATTTTCGGTTAAATAATTAACTAGGATCCAGTTAATATTTTCAAAGAAAATCACTAGAGTTTTATTAGGACCGGTAGCCTTCATCGAGTTAAGACGTTAGATAAGTCTTGAGATTTCCCGGCCTGGGGTAAAGATATTTCGGAAATGTTGCTCAGAGAGACGTGTGGGGTGCTTGCAAAGGAATCGCCTTTATTATCTAATGTTGAGTTAGAGTCAAAGATCGTGGGGAAGAGCTTTGCCATTTGACGAGGATGAGATAACGACAGGGCCATTTATAATAGTAGTCACTGACGCTTTGACTTAATTCAGAATTTCGGTAAAGATCTTACAGCACTTCCGGGATTCAAGTTGTTTACTTTCGACCATCTCCTGGATTAATTGTGCATAGCTACGATTTGCAGTTTTCTAGAACCTTCTTGCAACGATTGCGGGCGCTTCTGGCTTCAAAAAGTGACCCGTTATACCTCTCCCTGTGATATATAATTTACTAGTGGTTGGTTTGATCTACGGTAGTTGCAGCACATTCAGCGATGAACAAAGACTGGCTGATCGGTTCTGCTAGTATTTTTCTGGGGTATAAAACTCTCAATTCCAGAAAGGCGGCAGCTTTAGGAAAGAAGGCTAGTAAGATCATTACGTTTGGTACCAGGTTTGACACTGACTAATGAGTGATCTGACGAGAGCAGAGCGCGTAAATTTTCATCGAAGGACTGTTCAGGACAGGATGTGAGGAAGAAGTTATGTAGGTTCGCTTAATGTCCTGTTTTCTAAAGAAATGAGGATGAATTTTTCAATGATCTGAGTCGGGGTAGTATATGCCATCATCATTGGATTTTTTCAAGGAGACTAATCGCTCTTAGTGGTGCATATTCAAGTGAACACGAGTATTAAATCACGGATATTCAGTAACAATTTTATCAACAGACTCAACAATTCGCTCGAAAATTAGTTCCGTGTCTTATCATTTTTTATATATACATTTAAGATCCTAGAATGTTCTGTTCTTAGTTATTTTTGGCATTTTTATGTAAAGCAATATCACTTTCCTTTTCTGCTTATTCGCGAATCTATGAAACATCGGGAATCCATTGCCATACAGGACAGGACTTATGGCAGAGTAGATTTTACGTGTGTGTGTGGTTAGATTCATAAGAAATTTTGTTAGTACCTCACAAATTAACATACAACCGATACATATATACATACATACACACACACATACACACACACATATATATATATATATATATATATATATATATATATATATATATATATATATATATATGGGTCGAATATATATATATATATTAGGTTGGTGCAAAAATAATGACGTAATAATGTCGTTGTTGAGGTATTTTTAACGTTAAAAAAACGACCTTATTATGTCATTATTTTTGCACCAACCTAATATCTATCTATATATATATAAATACAAGTATAGTTTTAGTGTATACGGAATAAATTCCAATAACCCACAAATACTATTCTTAAAAGTGTGCCCAAATACAGAGTAGAGAGAATATTCGAAAATTATAACATGAATGTGTGATAAAATCGCTACAAAAATAACTATTTTCTTTCAACACTTCTTGTGTCTTATCAAGTGATGGTGTTGAATGTAGGATAAAGAATGTAGAATTTCTTCTGCATTCAACACCATGACTTAACAAGACACCAGAAGTGTTGAAAAAATGGCTATTTTTGTCGTGATTCTATCACACATTTATGTTATAATTTAGTGATTTTATAACATATTTATGTTATAATTTTCAAATAAATTATATATATATATATATATATATATATATATATATAATGTGTGTGTGTCTGTGCCTGTGCTCATGTGTGTCATTAGGATGCATAATGATATTTATTGCCATACTGATCAGAAGATAGTGCAGAACATTTTTTATTTAAAGCAATTTTTCTTAACTCTTAATTTAGTTACTAGAAATCATCTGGTATTACACACAAATTTTCTTTCCCCTCTTTATATATATATATATATATATATATATATATATATATATATATATATATATATAATCTTTTTCACTGACCCCGTTATGATTGTAACAATCACATTCCATGCCAGTTGTTACACTCAAGAAAGAAATATATTGATGAACATTTCCTCTCTCATCTCCCGGCATATATCGACTTCATCACTTGTCTAAAGCTTCTTGAAATAAATATTGAGGAGATATGAATGGAAACTGACGAAAATATATACAAACTTCTAAAAAGAACAAGCAAACTGACATATTCCGGGGGAATCTGGTGGATTGGTCACTTTGATCTCCAGGAATTTATTCAGAATCTATTTCTTAGGGAAAATATGTGTTCTGTACTGGGATTGGTGAAAATATTCTTTACCAGTATTTTATTTTTTGAAAATTGCCAGTTTATATATATATAAAACAATCTGGATTTTACATATACTAAAATCTGTCTCATAATGTACACTATGAATGAAAATTGAGGAGTTCTTTCATCATCCCGCTCACTCAGTAAAGAAGAGATAATACCACTAAAACGCAAGGGGATTCACTTTTAATCCCAGTGGGATTAAAAGTGAATTAGAAGAATTCGGAAATAAATGGAAACAACCCGAAACAAGAACCAAAGGGATAAACATTTATTCATGTTCAAAAGACAGGGGGAGGAGTGTTAACTGGACGATAGTCAATCTTATCTACTCTTATTCAATTTATCATTTTAAAAGTTTGCATATTTTGCGCATTATGCTTAATCCATACAAAAAATATAAAAAAGAGATGAATTAATGAGCTTAACTGATACCACTGTATTTTTTTTTTTTTATAAAGGATGATTTTAATGACTTAATACTGAGCTGCGGATTAATCACATTCTTTAGAAATAATACAATGAAAATTAATATTCAACTTATGAATATGTTTTCGGCTGCAAACTTATTGATCAGGTTGCGAAGGTCGATAATTGAATTGATAGAAACATTCACAGATATTCACAGAAAATCCAATATATATATATATATATGATTTATCTGAGTATCCAGGTATATATATATATATATATATATATATGATTTATCTCAGTGAGTATGCAGGTATATATATATATATATATAGATAGATAGATAGATATAGATATATAGATATATACTCACTTAGATAAATCATATATATATATATATATATATATATATATATATATATATATAATTACTCCCATTGGTTAATCATATAATTATGTGTGAGTGTGTCTGCGTGTGTGTATGGT
>OZ010607.1:40150765-40173265 GCA_963932145.1 Acanthosepion lycidas | reverse complement strand
ATGTATATTCCGTATAGGATGCAGGTTCGAATCCTGTCCAAGGACGAATATTTTCTATGAAAATTTCTCGGACATTCAGGCCGGTAAATATTATTTAATACTGTTTATTATAAACAGAGCATTTACTTAAATATATATAAATGTATATTCCGTATAGGATGCAGGTTCGAATCCTGTCCAAGGACGAATATTTTCTATGAAAATTTCTCGGACATTCAGGCCGATAAATGTTATTTAATACTGTTTATTATAAACAGAGCATTTACTTAAATATATATAAATGTATATTCCGTATAGGATGCAGGTTCGAATCCTGTCCAAGGACGAATATTTTCTATGAAAATTTCTCGGACATTCAGGCCGATAAATGTTATTTAATACTGTTTATTATAAACAGAGCATTTACTTAAATATATATAAATGTATATTCCGTATAGGATGCAGGTTCGAATCCTGTCCAAGGACGAATATTTTCTATGAAAATTTCTCGGACATTCAGGCCGGTAAATGTTATTTAATACTGTTTATTATAAACAGAGCATTTACTTAAATACTTGTATCTATAAAAAGAATGTTAAACATAAATACATACGTCTTTAATAAATTGTCGGACTTTGTCCATTTCGTAATATATATATATATATATATATATATATATATATATATATATATATATATATGTAACAGTTAACAATATATTTGATGCAGTGTGATTTTAAGCATAGGCGATTGATTCCTTTGAGCTCCCCCGAGCTGTCATTCTCTTTTTTTTCAAATAATAATCAATTATTAATATTAATTATATTATTTATATACACTTTTCACAGTTAATATGTGATAGTGCCGATATTTCAAAATTATTTAATTCCCTTTGTTTATCAAATCATTCATAATCTTAATTTCTATGAAATTCCCTTTTGTCCTCCATACATAAAATCCAATTCTTCTAGGTTTTGCCTCTTTTCTTTTATTCTATCCATTCTACTCCTGGCGTTTTTAATTTTATCTGTATTTCCCAAATCAATTAAGAAATTTTCCACGATTTAGCACACTACATTCATGGATATAAAACTATTGTTTTAGATTGGTTTGGTTTGGTTTATTTTGTTTTACGGTTTATCAACACTTCATTGGCTTTTTTTTAATGTCGATAAGATTTTTAGGATAGGTTCGTTTGAATAGAAAATGTATTCTTTATAAGAAATCAGTTTGTAGAGATTTCATTGAAGTATCTTAGTAAAGACGGTTTTTGGCGAGTCAAACGTAATGCCGGTAATAAATTTTTCCTAAGACGTGATATATATATATTTTTTTAATATCGTATTCCTTGTAATAATTTGTGTGTTCAAAAATGTATTGCTGGTATCCCTACAAGCAAAACGTACTTTTAACTTTCATAGTTTTTTTACCCCAATTTTAGGGTTAACTTTTTATCCGGAACTGAGACACTAACAGAAGGGGTGGACCCAGGAACAACAGCATATGAGGGGTGGTAATAATTTCTTCAAAACCTCCTGATCAGAGGCTTTGCTGCCGGATGAAGTTTATCGTCATAAACAGTACATCTCATTAGGGAGGGGTTATTACCCCTATGCAAAGGTACAGTCTGTATATTCTGAAGACTCAGCCGACAGGGCAGTTTAAAACTATATATATATATATATATATATATATGCGCGCGCACGAGCGCCACCGTTTGTGTCCGTGTGCCTGTGTGTGTATGTATATATGAATAACCCTTAGCCAACATAAGGGGGAATGCGGAGTAGGAAATCTGCCAAATTTTTAATATCTTCATATTCTACCCATACAAAACAAAACCACCTAACAGAAACGTATTAATAACGAAACATTTTTATCAGCAAGTTTAAACAAGTATTCAATTCATTGCATATACCAGAGGCACGTCCCTTAAAATAGATTCTATCATATTTTCCTTACTATAAGCGACATATAAAACAATTTACACCCTTTCAATTTTTAATTTGTTCAATATACAAGCGACAATATATGGGAATATACAAAGTTTGAAACCTATTGAAAAGCTAAAAGTAATCCCTGTGAAAGTAAACCATTTTTTTCTGAAAACTCACTTGTAAGTAACACAATTTTAATTTTAATTTTTCTCTGTAAAAATACATGCATCGTAAATATTACATATAAAACCATCTAACAATTTCAGGTTTTTTGGACGGCTATGGTTTCAAAATTTTCAAATATAAGAACTCTCAAAAAATTTACCTGTCAACGTTAAGCCAAATTATAGAGGATGCTTATAAATGACATTTAAGTGATTTTTCTTTATAAATACTTGTTGTAAAATAAAATGTCAACATAGAATAAATTCGGTGACAGTTTTTAAAGAAAAAAAAAATTTGCTTTAGTTTAAAATGTAGATGATTTATATTGCAGATGCTTTTTTTATTTACCTGTTAAAGTTTACATTATCTATCTATCTATCTATCTATATATATATATATATATATATATATATATATATATATATATATATATGTGTGTGTATGTATGTGTGTGTGCGCGCAAATATATAGACAAATAGGAAAGAACACGTTAGGTAAATAATCGTGAGTTCTTTTGCATTTTTGTATTTAATTTTAAGAAAAGTGTTCAATACAAAAAAATTCGGCGCTGCTTTTGTATTGTTTATATATATATATATATATATATATATATATATATATATATGTGTGTGTGTGTGTGTGAAAATATTGTAGAAAATAGGAAAGAAACTGGTTTGGTAAATAATCCAAAGTTCCTTAGTATTTTTCTTATTATTTTTAAAAAATAGTGCTCAATACGAAAGTAGAGCATAAATATAATTATTTATTTAAAAATATGATTCCAACTCGCTACATAAGAGGTCTCATGTTTCAAAATAAGAGCCGAAAACTTCAAAATAATATTTGAATTAACTTGAGTTAAAGTAGGCTCTGTTCCATCTTCAAGCGAAATTTTTTTGGGAATGACTTATTTCTGAAATTTACGAGTTTTAATATTATGGTCAGAATTGAAATCAAAAATTTCTATGGTAACAATAAGGGCGGATTGTTTAGAATCGGCAGGGGAGGGGTGTTAATAATTTGTATCAGTATAGGTTTATTTTATTTTATATATATATAAACTTTTTTGTTTAAAGCTTATTTTATTAGGTTGGTGCAAAAGTAATTTCGTTTTCTAACATATGTTACTATGTCAGAAAACGAAATTATTTTTGCACCAACGTAATAGATGCATATTTGAGTAGATGCTCTGCTTTTTATTTGCTTATTAAATGATATAATTTTTATTTAAATCTACCGGCCTGAATATTCGAGAAATCTTTTTAGAAAAACATGATCCCTCCGGTAGGTTTCGAACTTGCGTCTCCTAGGGGAAAACCGTGATTAGATCTTACGTTGCTTAAACCTGGGTACGTAGGGCCTCTTGATCAAGCAAAACCTGAATATTTTTTTTTAACCTATCATTCCGATTCTAGAAATACATCAGGTCATCCCATAAGTTATGTCCGAATTTTAACTTTTTGTTCAAATGAACGAAATTTAAAGGGTATTTTATAATGTCTAAGGGAGCTGAACATTATTTTTATGTTTAGATGCATTTAAACTGATCAAATTTTATTTCAGAGAACAATAAAATTAAATTTTGTTTGATTAAAACCCTGCTAACATGGAAGTACACAAGAATCATTTGAAGCACATAATGCTTTATGAGTTCAAGAAAGGAAACTCAACAGCCGAAGCGGCTAGAAACATAGACTCAGTTTATGGATGGAATGTGTAAATGAAAGAACTTGCTGAAGATGGTTTGCAATATTCAGAGGTGGAGATTTCACCCTTGAAGATGAAGATCGAACCGGTTGTCCAGTTGAGTTAGATGAAAAGCTTCTTGAAGCAGCCCTTGAAGAAAATACTGTTTTATCAGTTGAGAAATTGGCACTGGTTCTCAGTTCAAACCATACAACTGTTCATCGTCATCTTCAACAACTTGGAAAAGTTCCTAAACTTGGAAAATAGGGGCCTCATGAATTGTCTGAAAACAACCTCAAATCCCGAGTTGACATCTGCTCTTCTCTCCATTCTCGCCAACTTGCTTCACCTTTTTTGGATAGACTTGTGACGGGCGACGAAAAATGGATCTTTTATCGAAATGGTAAACGCCGTAGACAGTGGCTTGGTAAAGGGGAAGGACCCCAGCTACAGCCCAGAATGGAACATCATGGGCAAAATACTCTTCTTATAATCTGGTTGGATCGCCAAGGAATAATCCACTTTGAAATCTTACCACCTAATGCAACAATTAATGCTTAAATATACTGTCAGTAATTAGAGCGTTTGAACCAAGCTTTGAGGAAAAAAAGACCTGCTCTAGTGAATCGAAAAGAGGTGATGTTTCATTAGGACAATGCGCGACCCCACACAGCAAGAATGACGTCACAAAAGATCGAAGAACTTGCTGGGAGAAAATTCCTCATCCACCTTATTCTCCCGATATTGCTCTTTCAGACTACTATTTGTTTCGTAGCTTACAGAATCATTTGGAAGAAGCAGCATTTGTAAAACAGGAAGAGGTTAAAACTGACATTTGTGAGTTCTTCGAATCAAAGCCAAAATAATTTTACAGTAACGGAATTAGTAAGCTTGTTGATAGATGGAAGGAATCATAGATAATCAGGGAAAATACATTGTTGATAGAATCTGTAATTAAATGTAACATTTGGACACTTGTTTTCTTTATTCAAAATTCGGACAGAACTTATATGTGTCGAGGAAGACAGATATCCGTTCGAACGCCTGACCAGGAAGGACACATTCTCTGTCATCTCCGACTGATGACCAAATATCAAGTCACGTCAAATAGCCGTGGCATGACGTACATCTTTTAGCAGCGCATGGAAGGTACTTCAAGAGCAACTCCTCTAGTCATATCATCTTCGAAGTGTGTAGGGCTTTAAGCCCTGTGGTCATTTAACATGGGAGAACTTTCGCTGATTGTTTATTGCACAAACGGCCGATCTGGTGTTTGTCTCTTCAGTCTTGTTCACGGATGAGGCAACATTTGGAAGAGATGGAATAGCAAATTTACGCAACGAAAATATGTTGAATCAGAATCCCCATAGTAAAATACAGGCTGGACAGATTACGATTAATTTTGGGACTGGAATTGTAGGTGACTGTTTGGTAGGTCCATATGTTCTCCCTGTAATTCTTACAGAAGCTAGAGGATGTACCCATCCTAATGTGAAGACGCATGTGTTTCATGCATGAAAGGGCTCCAGCATATTTTAGTGACACTGTTCGCGATGTACTGTCTGATATCTACCATGAAGGAGGATAGGTAAGGGAGGATTGGTTCCATGGTCTGCACGTTTCCCCGACCACAACCTTTGGATTTGTACCTGTGAGGCCACCTAAAACAATTGGTTTATGCAGCAGGCATTAACAATTCAGAGACGGTCCATCAGCGTGTCATAGAGGCCTGCAAACCCATTCTAACCATGTGGGAGTATTTGAAAGACCCGCCAGTCAATGATCCGACGGTTGCATGCGTTTGTAGAACCAAGGGTTGTACCTATTGAGCATTTGTATGAGTTGCTGTGTTGAGGTACAATGATGAACTTTTGGATACATGATTATATGGTCTCTTTACCTTGTTTTGGTGTCAGCAACCCCCCCCCCAATGTTTATAAACCTATATTTGGATTGTAACTTGGATTGTGCATTTGACAACTTAACCGTAAAATTTAAAGTTAGTAAATCGAAATTTGTTAATTGTAAGAAATTAATTGTGAGACTGAAAAATCTACCAGTACAAAAGAATTCTCCTATTACCATATTAGTACCAAAAACGCACAATCTTAAAATTTAAAAATTCAACCGCAGCGTTGCGATCGCACGCTCCAAAAAAATTTCTTACAATTAACAATAACACATTTCTAAAAACATATTTCGGATTACATCTATATTTTCGTTGTCCTGTTATTACCGAGAAGTAAAAAACAAAAATAAATCTATTTCCAAACCTGAGGATGTCTGTATAAACAGATGAGAGCTTGTAAAAGACTCAAAAAAGACCTTATGCAACTGGAATATATAAATAGGGATCATATCATTCATTTACAGGTTCGGGGTTAATGTACTTTATCAAATTTGTTTGCGATGATGTATACTCGCCATTTATATCATTAACTTCTATATCTGTTTTTTGCATGAATTATTCATGTAATATATATATATATATATATATATATATATATATATATATATATATGGTGAAATCGCTCGTCGTAAACGACAAATAAGTGCTCAGTAAAATAAAGAGGTTCTCAACTTTTATGACAAGAATATGTCTCCCGAGATCTGAAGGTGTTTTGCAAACTTTTCGACAAATGGAACACGTGTTTGTCCCATTCCCCACGTGTGGTTGCTGAAAAATTTGCCTTGCAAGAAGCTCGCTAAACTATCGTTATTTCTAGGGAAATATATTCAGATATCATCCTACGAGATTCTCAGAGACGAAGAAGAGACTCGAGGCAATAGAGAAGTGGTTCTAAAGAAGGATGCTAAAGATAATATGGTCTGATGGTGGGAGCAAAGATGAGCAAGAGGTTGCAAACAAGGCTTATACTTAATATCAGGAAGAGACAGCTGAAGTTTATGGCACACATAATGAGGAAGGAGAGCCTGGAGAATCTGATACTCACGGGTCGAATAGAGGGAAAGAGAGACAAGGGAAAACAATGCGTGACATAACTGGCTGGAGCAAGTGGATGACAGAACGTTGTCTGAGATACGTGGCAAAGGAAAGGAATTTGTTGAGAGCTAAAAGGGGACAGAAGGATGGGGAGAGCCATGATCGCTTACGTCCTGAAAGGACATGCCACAGAAAAAGAAAGATCATCCTCACAGGTAAGACGGACTCCGCTGGAAACACCGAGTCGAACCACCGTCACACATTTCGTATCCCACTTCATTCGAAAAGCCTCTTCTCCCGAAACTTTACGTTGTGTAACCGACACCCAAGTGGATGTTTTTTCCAATCAATATAAAACCTAAGCTATTCAAGTCTATAGTTAAATGTTATCTTTCCCATACATACTCATAAACTGGACCGTTTGCATCTTACTAGTCACACTTACTTAACAAAAATGTAAATAATCCTCTACCGTGAGTTCAACATGCACTATTTATGGGTAAAATTTAGTAGAGTCACGCACACACATACGTATAAAATGGGTAGCTATGTTTTATTTACTTAAGCCTTACTGAATATGACTGACGAAGAATTTGTATTTATTATTTTATGTGACTTCACTTGTTATATATGTAAACATATGTTTGAAGACATTACTCAGGAAGTCAGCTTTCGTCGGTTCTAGCGCGTTCTGCCAAACCTTGGATATCTTTAGCGAAAAAGTAGCATGTGTTCGTTGTCATGAAAATATCAGATGATTATCTTATTGGCGTTTCAATTAGAGAGCGTTTTGATTTCAAAACTACATCAGAAGACATCATTGGTTAAATAAAGGAACGTCATTGTTTAAAAATCTAATTTAACTCAGTCACACGAATCTATCTATCTATATATAAAATTCTGTGACTTGCGTTGCTTCGTCCGTAACACCTTCAAAACAACCCATACATTGATCGACAGAAACCAAATTATGGGGAGAAGTGCAAACAGGGAAGTAGATATACACTACATACAGAAATAAAAGTGTCTAGCTTAATATTCCAAGACATGTTAAAAGCGAAGCAACCAGTTTCGCTCCCGCTTTTCAGACCTCAAAGGGAGATTTAACTTAGATTAAAAACAAAAGAAAATGTGTAAAGAGAAGGAGAACGGAAAAAAAAACGAACACAAGAAGCTAGAGACAAATAATAGCGAGCCCCAACAAACATTCACGCTGTTTACAGAGACAAGGCTTGAGGGACCCGATATAAAGTGCCTCCAGCACATTTAGATGAAATAACGTGTGTGATAGGGACAGGACAGTGAACCAATCAGCACTAAAATTAGCTGCACACCCTCTGCAATTTAAGATGCCTGAATAGCGAGAGCCAAACCGGTTGCTTTGCTTTTAACATGTCTTGCAATATTAAGTAACATACTTTTATTTCTGTAATTAGATTTTGTACCTTCAAAAATATTTTCAAAGAAACTACTGTTGATTTTACTAGGGTGCGCAAATTAGTACAACACATTTACGTTAATTCTTAGGGAAAAATCAGAAGTTTTATAATTTAATATAGAAAATTCTTGTAATATTTTAAAAACAAGTTAATGAAAAATAAAAATAAAAAATTTATTATTGAATAGAAATACAAAAAAATTTAAATATCTTTTCTTTAAGTTTTATAAATATTTAATTCTGGTAAATTATTATGCACATTAGTAGCACTGTAAATATAAACACAGTAGGTACAGTTACAAATGGAGAAAATATTTTAAGAGTGGTAAAAAATTTCGAAATGTTTGCAAAATTGAACGAAATGTAGAGTTTGTAAATCTCAACAAAAATATTAGTGATAACTTCAACATTACTAAATACTGTAAGGATTTTAACACGCATCAGCGTATTGCAAAAATCTAGTTTTAAAAACTCCTCATGTTAAATTTTTTTGAATGAATTATTGTCTTGTGATGTCAACGACAACTCCTTGCCACTTTCGTGATGCCAATGAATACTTGTTATTATTTTTGTAATGCATGTTGTAGTAGATACAACTGCAGTATGACGTTGAACAGCGGTGGAATTAGATGCCTTCGAATGACACTGGAACTAATAGTACTAGCTCGATAATACACGTTCGAAAAGTAACCACCGAATAGTGGTCTGAATAGAGAAATAGTATAGTGAATAGTATAGAGCACAGCGGTCCGTATAGTAATAGAGGATAGAGTAGAAATAGCGATCCGAATAGTAAAAGAGGATAGAATATAAATATGGTCACTAGTCGTCACGATAATTCCCATTACGTTTCTATTACACTTCACATTATGCGTTTGAACGTTGTCCGTTTGTTTATTTATTTTTGAAAATTAATAATGTAGCGCTCCTTGTGTTATTTTTTAAAATAAAAGTTTGGGTGGGTAGTCAGTTGATAGAAATCGCCTGATGAGGCCGTGAGGTCGAAACCATGGTGGCGTATAGAACTTCTGTCCTATTTTCAAGGTAAATTCTCCACATTTTATTTTTAATTCTATTTTATTGTCACACGTATATTGAGCACTTTTTATACTACCGTTTACTGGTTTGGTTCAACTTTTTTGGATATGTGCGTGTGTGTGTGTGGAGAAAAAGAGTTAATAGGGATTATGTCTATAATGATACTGTTCAAGTCTTGATATCAGGTTTAATCCATTATTTCAAAACTGATTTTCTCGGAACTCAGGCCTTTCAAGAAGTTATCTAACCTCCTTGCAAATCCATGATAGACGAAGTTAAAGTGATAAATATCTTGACGACTCCCGTTTTATTTTTTTCTTTAAATAACAGACTGCGGCGTCCCATGGCTCATTTCATTAAACATTCGAAGCATATTTTCATATAACTGGATTAAATAATATAAGGCATGAAATGTTCTGACATATATATATATATATATATATATATATATATATATATATATATATATAAAGGCAACTGGAGATGTCGATTGACATTACATTTGAATAGTTTGAGATTATAGCTATCAGGGAAACAGGAAAAGGGAAGGGAGTTCCATAGGCGAGAGGTGCGAGATATGAAGCTATTGGAGTAGAAGAAACGGCTACATTTAACAGTTTCAACCGTGAAAGGGTGAGAGCGGATGCCAGCCTCGTAGGATGCTTGAATTCACGAGATCTTGGAATCAGAGAAAGCAGCTCATCGGAGCAATTACCATGAAAGAATTTGTAAAAAAGACACAGAGAGGCGACGTCAGGTCTGTGAGAGAGCGACTGCAGACGAAATGCCAGATCAGGGACAATTACATTGCATATCCGTCTCTGGATCTTGTCAAGAACCCCGAGACAAACAGAAGGGGCTCTAGACTATATATGACAGCAATACACCATGCATGGGCGAATGGTTGATTTGTAGATTTGAAGGATCGATTTGCTGGCACGGTAGAGGGAGTCAACTTTCCTTGCAGTAGACGAAGCAATTGACTCAATGTATTTGTTCCATATATATACACACACACACACACACACACACACACACACATATATATATATATATATATATATATATATATATATATATATATATTTGGGGGGTTATCTGTGTGTGTTTTGATGTGTTTGTGCAACACTTTATTCATAAAAACATATTGAAATTATTAAAAACCTCATTTCCATGACTAAAGTATTTAATGTAATTTATTTCCTATATTAAAATAAAAATGTTGTGTCTCTTTTTGTAATTAATGTTACATAAGTTACGAGCATCCTCGAACATTAATCATGTCCTATAAACTGTGATATTAATTTAGATTTGTTTATCCTATATGTCCTTTCTCTTCGTACTTTGGCGGTTATAGATCTCCAAAATTGTCTCTCCTTCGTAGCTTTTAATAAATTGTTCGTATATTTGTCATTTACACTAAGCTTTACTGTTCTATCCATTTTCCTCAAGCTCGCCAGGTAGGTTATACATTTTTTTCACCTGCCCTTCGTGAGTATTAAATTCTCTAAGTACTATTTACTCAATATCTGCCCTAGAAATTTTAGCTGTTTTTTTTACTGGTGCTAGGCATAATTGTTCTTTTTTGTCTGTCCATTTTCTTTAAACCTTCATCGTTGCTTTGTTCATTGGATTCTCATGTAGAACCACATTTCTGTTGCTTCAAGTCTCTTTTTCATCTGTGAGGAGATTGCACAGCATTCACGGCCGTAAAAGGGGACTGATGATATTAATTTATTATAATATTAGTATTATACTGAATGTTCAGCTCTGTGAAATATTGTGTTGGTAAAAACGAAAAGAATTTGGCGGAGGAATCTCTTTTGACATGACAATTTTTACCTTACTTTGGTTTGCATTGTGAAGTATTTATCTATGTTTCGTTTAATTTTCGTTTAATTTTTTCTTTTTCAAGAACTAATCCTATTAAAGGGGATGATATTTAATATTTTTTTTAAAATATTTCTTTTATAATCAGTAATTAATCTGATAAGTTTGTGAGCAGCGAGGCGGGTGCATTTTCTTAAGTATTGTATCCTTAATAGCATTGACGTCTTAATTGTAATCAAAGTGCAACTGTGTACCATAAAATAAGTTCATGAATTACTGTTATAAAATTTATGTGTATAATTATTCTGATTAATTTAATTTAGACTAACTTTTATTTGTTTGTTTGGCAAATTAGTTTGTGGAAACCATTTCCAATAAGGACAAATGATATCGAATTCGTTTAGAAATAATTAGGAGAAATGGTGAGATTACTAGAGAACCGTTTCTGAAATTGTTTTTTTTTTACAACAACATCTCTTTCAGTCTCTCGATTTCTCTCTGCCCTCTTACTATCTCCTTTCCACCTCACCTCTTTGTTTCCTCTCTATACATCCACACACACACAAACATGACTTTAAAAATGACGAAAGCATTCTTCCAAAGGCACATTTTTCGTCCAATATTTCTTCAGAAAGATTCGTCAGAACGGGGTAGGGTAAACGAAAACATTTGTTCACACACACACACACACACACACACACACACACACATATATATATATATATATATATATATATGGGGGTCATTCAATAAATAAGGTGAATCTTTCGGTATAAAGACTTCTAATACAGACAGAACCTTACTTTGTTTTTATTTTTCAACGTAGTCTCACAGCACTGTCACACACTTTTTCTATATGTGCACAAGCTTCTGTATTAACTCAGCGTAAAAATCTTTGGACCGATGTCTCAGCCAATCGCTAACAACACTTTTGACTTCATCGTCACTTTTAAACTTCGTGCCCCTCGTGATCGCTTTCAAGGGTACAAACAGGTGAAATCTGAGGAGGCAAGGTCTTAGCTGTAAGGCGGATGAGGGAGCAGTTCCCAGTTCGTTGACGGTCTTCACCGTTTGGGCTGCTGTGTGAGGCCTTGCGTTGTCATGATGCAAGATGACTCCTTCTGACTGATGACCCCTGCGTTTGTTCTTTATGTCTTTCTTGACCTGCCTCAGCAGGTCACAGTAGTTCTTCTGTGAGACTGAATGATGTCATTGACTGATTCGATCACCTCAGGAGACCTCACTTCTGTAGGCCTTCCAGGCCTGTCTTCATCCTCAACACTGCCCCGTCTTTCTTTAAACAATTTAGCCCACTTGTAGAGACTTTTTTGCTGAAAGATGTGGCACCATACACAGCTGACATACTCCTATGAATTTCAACTGGTTTGCACCCTTCAGCAACCCAAAAACTTGATAATCGACCGTTGTTCAATCCTGGAGCATTCTTCCTGGTCGGCCATCTTTGTTAATCGACAAAACTCTCCAAGTTTTTGTTTTTTAATCTGCAAAAGAAATTAAATCCATGTGAAAAAGAAGGAAAACAAAAAAAAAAGAAAAAGAAAAGTAAGCTTCTATCTGTATTAGAAGACTTTATAGTGAAAAATTCACCTTCTTTATTGAATGACCGTCGTATATATATATATATATATATATATATATATATATATATATATATATATTAGGTTGGTGCAAAAATAATATGTTTTTTGACGTATTTTTTAACGTCTTTTACTATATATATATATATATATGTATATATACTATATATATATATATACAATAAATATATATACTATATATACGTATATATATATATATATATAATTATTTATTTAAAAATATGATTCCAACTCGCTACATAAGAGGTCTCATGTTTCAAAATAGGACCCGAAAACTTCAAAATAATATTTGAATTAACTTGAGTTAAAGTAGGCTCTGTTCCATCTTCAAGCGAATTTTTTTTGGGAATGACTTATTTCTGAAATTTACGAGTTTTAATAGTATGGTCAGAATTGAAATCAAAAATTTCCATGGTAACATTAACGGCGGATTGTTTAGAATTGGCAGGGGAGGGGTGTTAATAATTTGTATCAGTATAGAGTTATTTTCATAGATGCCGCGTCAGCGTAAGGTGGGGGTGGCTAAATTTACGACGGAGGAAGTTTTCGCATAGTCTGGCTTGAGCGTCTACGGAGATTTATTTTTATTTTATTCTTTTATTATATCGCTTTATGAAAGGGATTTGTGTATATAAAAAAGCCGTAACGTTTGTTATTTGACGACTTCATAAAGGGTTATCAGTTTATGTAGGGCATTAAAACTATGTATATGGGCTATGGATTTTAAAATTTATTTTATTGTATGCGTGTTTTTAGCTAGTTATTCAGAGCGTAAATTTGGTTGTGTCGACAGAAAACCGTTAATTCTTGCCTGTTGTTTAATAGGTTTTTATTGTTTAGAAGCTTAATAATGTGTAGTTTCTCATGGAGGCACAAAGGGCATGGGTCATCCCAAGTTTTGCAAGTTCTAGTACTGTTAATGATTTTCCATTTTACTTTAGGTGTCCTATTTTTTTCTTTCAGGTGACAAAAATATTTAGATAGAGAGGTCTGATGTCTTAAGTTTATGTGATATACATTGGGTCCACGAAAAATACCTTTAAAACCAGATGGAGGCAGCATAAATGCTCCTTCAACAACATAAACTTATATTTTCACATATATATATATATATATACTATATGTTTATATATATACTATAAATTAATACTAATGTGTGTGTGTGTGTGTGTGTGTGCCTGGAGAAAAAGTGTTAATAGAGATTATGCCTATAGCGATAGTGTTCAAGTCTTGATATCAGGTTTAATCCATTATTTCAAAACTGATTTTTTGAGGACCTAAGGCCTTTCAAGAAGATATCTAACCTCCTTGGCAATCCATGATAGACGAAGATAAAGCGACAAATATCTTGACGACTCTCGTTTTATTTTTTCTTTAACTGACAGAATGCAGCGAGCAATGGCTCATTTCATTAAACATTTGGGCCATATTTTCATATCACTGAATTGAATAATGTCTCGTATCAAATGTTCTGATATATATACATACATACATACATACATATATATATATATATATATATATATATATATGTATGTTTGTGTGTGTGTCTGTGGTTTGATTGTCTGCGTGTGCGTGAACTTTCAGAATGAGACAGAAAATCGCTAGAATATAAAATTGTGTGCGTCATACCAACAAATGAAAAAGGATATATATCAGCGTATGTATTTTTATCTATCTATCTATCTATCTATTTCTCCTACTCTATCTATCTATCTCTCTCTCACTCTCTCTCTCTCTCTCTATATATATATATATATATATATATATATATATATATATATGTATGGAGATATATATATAGATAGATAGATAGATATGTGTGTGTGTATGCCACGCACATATTATTGCATTATATCAAGTATTAAGAATATATTATCTAGTCTTCGCCAATTGGAGGAAAGAGCAATCAATGATAATATTCTGATTTCAAATCCGCGTTCATTTCCTTTTAAAACTCTCTCTGTATTTTTATTTTAAATGTACTTTTATCACGTAAAATTTGGTGAGACGAGCGCAAATTTTACTTCTGAAAATGAGACTAAACAAAAAACATTTCTGGAACCACTGGCTTAATGTGTTGGTTGTTGACATGACCGTTGGGATCAACTCTTTGTATTGTAAAATATTTTTGTTCGCCTATCTTCCAGTTTAAACACTTACCCGGTCGTTTGAACAAGGGCAAAGTTTTATCTCTTGCCTCCTCTTTAGGATTGGGTTTCTGTTTTCTTGTTTGTCATTCTCCTTAACCCCCCAACTCCAACCTTAGTAGCTCCATTGCATATTAGAGGCATTATCGCCTTGCTTGTGCGGTCAGAAATGATAAAAAAGAAGACGACAAATAAACTAAATAAAATGATTCAAAACTTCTGTGTAGTAGTCGAAAACTCTGATCAGGCTAATTAAGCTTGTATAGATAAGATTAAACAGAATTCATTTGGAAAGGAAAGAAGACCTGCTTAAAATAAAAGATCAGACTGTTGTGCACATTGCCCTTCAAAATCATTCTCTATTCCTGCGTTTAAGATAACCATGTACAACGTTTACTTAACATGCTATAATAATGGATTTCGGTTCGGATTGAAAAATCAGGAGAATGAGTTTGAAAGTTGTCAGTGTTTACATACAGCTACCTTTGCTACTCCACCCAGGTTATTTGTTTTGTATCGATTTACTTCCATAGCCTTTTCAGTGGTTTGGACATGATCGCAAGGCAGCGGCGGTTCAAAATAAGGATGTTCCTTCCCCTACTGGAATTGCCTTTCTGGGCTTTCGTTCTTCATCGACCGAAGCAGACGGTTATGAGGCACACCACTTATCCGTTTCCGTCCATTCTGCCTGGTGCAGGATAGACTGTAGTAATATAGATTTATATTATTCCTGTCAGTATTATACATTGAAAACGAGCAGTTTACGTCGAAATTTGAGGTCAGTTGAGAGATATTATTGGTTTAAGTTAAATAATTTAGCTGTTATATTCATTATCACCGTTCTTACAGATTTTTTTTATAAAAATTTATATATATATAAATAAATTTATATATATATATATATATATATATATATATATATATATATATATATATATAAATTTATTAATATATATAGAAATATATATATATATAAATTTATATGCATAGATTTATGTATATATATATATACATATAATGTCATATGTATATATATACATATAAATTTATGTATATATACATATAAATTTATATGTATATATATATATAAATTTATATATGTGTGTATATGTATATATAAATTTATATGTATATATATATAAATTTATATGTGTGTGTATACATCTAAATTTATGTGTGTATATATATATATAAATTTATATGTGTATATATATATATATATATATATATATATATACATACAATATTTATGTGTGTGTGTATATATATATATATATATGTATATATATATATATATATGTATATATATATATATATATATATATGTATATATATATATATACATATTTATATGGGTGTGTATATATATATATATATATAAATTTATGTGTGTATATATAAATTTATATGTGTGTATATATATATATATATATAAATTTATATGTGTATATATATAAATTTATACGTGTATATATATATATATAAATTTATATGTGTGTATATATATATAAATTGATATGTGTGCATATATATAAATTTATATGTGTGTATATATATAAATTGATATGTGTGTGTATATATACATATAAAAATTGATATGTGTGTATATATATATAAATTGATATGTGTGCATTTATATAAATTTATATGTGTGTGTATATATATAAATTGATATGTGTGTGTATATACATATAATAATTGATATGTGTGCATATCTATATATATATATATATATATATATATATATATATATATAAATTAATATGTGTGTGTATATATATAAATTTATATCTGTGTATATATATATATATACATATATATATAAAATTATATTTGTGTATATATGTCACGTCACCCCGTATGTGTCCGCGCTGTCCTATCATGTGACGTTCTTACCTTTTTCTGATTCAGATGGGAACCTGGTTAGATTCGGCATCAGCCTTGTCGTTCACAGCTCGACTCCAACGTCTGGCTACCGAGGTAACTGTTTTGATTTCTAGTCTAACCTAACCACGTTGTGATTTGATATTAGGTAGACGAAATCAATCAGTCGCCGGGCCGTAATGCAAGTCGAGTCTGAACCAGGGTAATACCGCACAAAAAGAAAATAAATTAACAACTCGAAAAGTTCAAATGTGCTAAAAAAGGATAACAATATTTTATATCTGGTTGCTTAGTACAGGACTGCGTCTTTCTCCCAAACCGCCAATATGGATACGTGACACTTTGCGTTTGTTAGGCGAGTTATCTTACGTTGTTTTTCGATAACTGGTTTTTTGGTGTATCTTCAGGTGATATTCATAAAACTTATTTTGATGGTGTGCATCAAAGTTGTTCTTCAAAAATAAATTGTTCTTGGTTAGAAGTTGAGGTCGTGATTGCGTGGATCTTTCAGTCAGGTTCCTGCGAGGCGGGTCTCAGCGCTTACAGCTCAACTGCAACTAACTTCTCTCTGACTCAACTCTTGCCTGTCTTCAACCCCAACCGCCGTCCACTCGCTGTGACTCTCCTTATATGGACGCCGACCACAACCGGGGTGGGCCTGTCGGGGTTTGTGGTTCCTTGATAATTCTAAATCCGCATCAAGGATTTTCTTTGTTTTCGGTCTGGAAAATTCATTACTTTCCTTTTTTTTGTCCTTAATTTCTAGTTTAAGGGAATCGTCCTCCCAAATTCTTCCTTTCTCATTTTGGTATCTCATATCAATCCTTTCTGAGGAGTCAAAAGGTTCCCCTCCTTCTTCATGGTTTACCTTCGCCTACCGCTCACGCCACCCTTCAGCCAATGACCGCTCAGTAGCGTGGGTGTTTGCAATTATCGCTCAAAGGAAAAAAAAATTCTTCTCTTTTTTTTTCTTTTCTTTCTTTTCTTCTTCCCGACAGCAAACCCTTACAACTCTTTTAAACGAACGCCGTCTGGAACTCGTCAACGAGACCTTCGCCTAACAAGCACTGAGGCTGGTCAATGATCTTCCGCACCCTGTCGCTAATTATTCGTTCCGATAAAATAATTTTTCTATCATGGCCAGCTCTGACACAAAACAGGTGCTCTTCTCAAATGATACCTCCGATGATAGTTAATAATTTAATATTTCCTTCTTTGTACTTTGTGGGTGGTTTAGCGGACATTTTTCTCGGTCAGAGCGCGACCCAATTAATTTTTATCTCTTAGCATTCTGCCTTGTAGGCCACTTGACCAACCTGAAATTTTTATTATTGCCATGGGAAGATTGCTATCTTCTTTCGCCGCGTCGTAATATAAATCAAATTAAATACGGCATCTTACTTTATTCGCTAATGAAATTAAAATCTTTGTTAGAAACAATAACATCGCTCAGTGTGTTTTCGTGATGATTTCTTATCACCTAAATTAATTGTCGGCTTTTCTTTTTTTTCAGGCAACCCTAAATTGTGTCACACATATATATAAATTTATATGTGTGTGTGTATATATATATATATATATATATATATATATATATATATAAATTTATATTTCTATTTCTATATATATATATATATATATATATATATATATATGAGTATATATCTATTTATTTCATTAGGTACATATCTATCGATCATACATTTTTATATGTCCATATCTATCTATATGTATATATATATATATATATATATATATGTATATTTATGTATACATATATTAATATGTTCATATCTATCTATATCAGTGTGTTCATATATATCTTTCTCTATCTATACATATATTAGTATGTTCATCTATATCTATTTATCTAAGTAAGTTATGATGTTTATATATATATATATATAATTATTTTCTATATGTTCATATCTGTCAATCTTTTACTATATGTTCACATCTATCTATCTATATATATATATATATATATATATATATATATATATATATATATATATATATATATGCGTGTGTGTGTGTTTTTAGTGATCATTTACGACCTACTCTTTACAACAATGTCTATAGTAATAAAAAACACCTTAAGTTGCCATGATATTAATATTTTATAATTACTATAATTTTTATGGTTTAAATCCATCTATGTTAGTAAGCATTGTCTAGATATAAGTGTGTCTAAATCATCCTATATATATATATTTGTTTGACATTAGGTATTACACACACACACATATATATATGTATTATATATGTATGTTTATTGTTTTGTATGTATAATTATTGTTTTGTACATATTTAGAATGAAATATTATAGAAATAAACAGGAAGGAAAAGGAGCTGTAAAATAAACATTACAAAAAAATTATAACCTAGAGGAGAATTGCAGAATGCACGAGATTAATGAACCAAGCAAGAATGAAAGACAGACAGACAGTGGGAAATAAAGGAAAAAAGCAAAAGACAGGACGACAGACAGACTGAAAGAATGAAAAACGACAGAGAAAAATGCAAGCAAGCAAGAATGGCAGACCCGAGGGATAAGAAAGAAAGAAAGAAAGGATGGAAAAAGTAAAAAAGAAAGAAAGGCAGAGAGAAAAAGAGAATGAAACAAAGATATTAATATAAAAGTAAAATTTTATACGAAGATCTGATGTCATATTCTGTAAGAGAGCAATAAAAAACGTAAGCAAGCAAGCAAGAAAGAATATGCGAAAGAAAGAAAGTAAATTCACGCGAAATTTGATAAGAGAAAAAAAAGAAAGTCAGATGCTAAATATAGAAGAAATTGAAGGAAAGACACAAATTCTAAAAAATATTAGAAAAAAGTTAAGTAAAAAGTGAAGCAGAAATTATATCTGAGCAAGGAAGCCGGCGAGAAAGAAAGACATAATAAAATGAAGAATATATAAATATATACATATAAAATGTTACACGAAACAGGAGAATATATATATATATATATATATATATATGTATATGTATGTATGTATATCCGGCGTCGCGGTTGGCGCCAGGTACTCATTCTATTTATCGCTCGGTAGGTTTTCTCCTGGGAACGAGAACTAGATATCGGTGAATAACTTTCAGATTTGCCTGGATGCGAAGAGGCTTGTATTGATGGGCAGAGACTGGACATGGGTCTTCTATTATGGCGTGTTTATTGAAGCAGTCAGTGATATTCTCTTGATCGACAGAGACAAAGGCTTGCTAAAACATTGTGCGATAGATAGATTAAGATTAAATGATAGATTCAAAAATAGACAGAAGCACGCCTCTTTCCGTTAGAGCATCAGACTTTGAAATAGGGAATTTTTTTTTTACCCGAACGAAAAATTATGCATAAATTGTCCCGGAAAAAAAATAGTAGGTTACATAAAGCCCCTTTCACACTGTGATCTTATTTTCTTTACTGCCAAGGAAAAATAAAAAATAAAACATCGCCCCATATATATATATATATATATATATATATATATATATATATTTACTGGGTGTATCAAAAATATTCTTACAGATATTGCAGGCGGTTTCTTCACACCAAAAAAAGAACATAAGCAGAAATCATTCGTTTTCGTGTTATTTAATTTAAAAAAAATTACAATAGATGGCGCTGTGTTGGCATTTAGACTAAGTTACATTTGTCATTCTTGTACATTTGTGGTTAGTCTGACTGACTAAACTGAGATATGTTAAATTTAACAATGGTAGGATGTTCATATCGGGAACAGGCAGATATGATTTTTACATACCGCCGCGCGAATGGCAGTGGGTTTGACGATGCATGACTCTATCAGTTTGTGTTTCCAGACCGAATACAGCTGATTCATCCATCGTTACTGCTGTTTATCTTCGCCTTACCAGACAGAATACATCGAGGAAGAATGAGATCCTCTCGTCCGCCTGACCACGAAGAATACACATTCCATGGCCATTTGCACACATGTTTACTTGGAAATTTTTCCTCGATTTGGTGTGAGGAACCGTCGCCCAAGTTTGTAAAATATTTTTGATACACCCTCTATATATTTAGTATAGCATTTAACATCATAACAGACTTTAGGAGCTGCTTATTTTTATTCATATATATATATATATATATATATATATATATATTAGGTTGGTGCAAAAATAATATCGTTTTTTGACGTTAAAAAATACGTCAAAAACGATATTATTTTTGCACCAACCTAATATATATATTAAAGAAAAAAAAAGCTCCATTGTAATAATTTATTTCACCAGAGCCTTTTTAAAGGACGCTAGATCATCAGATATCACAACCAAACGGTGAAACAAAAAATTATATATATATATATATATATATAGTCTTCCACTGACAGACCCTTTTGCTGTATCACAGCTCACCAGTGTGAATAGACGTCCGGTTGCCTCTGGCTAGGATCGAAACCCTAATGAATTTGCGTCAGTCGGAGAATCTGGACCTAAGCCTTTTGCGCACGGCCGGGATAAAGATAAGCATATTTATTTTTAGATAAACACCCCAGTGACTGAGAAAACTCAATTTGTTTTATAGAATTGTATTGCATATATATGCATATAAGATTAATAAAAATATAAATGTTCTCACTTAGCTCATAGATAGATTGATAGATAGATATATTGATAGATAGATAGATAGATCCACTTGGAATTATAAGATTTTTAAAAATTTATTTTAAGTCACTTTATCCTATATCGCATAAAGTTTTCATCCACTTCTTTGCAAATGTTAACTTTTCTCACAGTTCTTAAATATGAAATCGTAAATATTAAATCCTTCAGGGAAGATGACCGGAATCTTCTTAGAAGAAAAAATTCGTCTAGTACATGAATAAAAAAAAGTTATTTAACAGTGTCCTGACAACTCTTTGTTAATATACTGAAGTATCAAACATTTAGACACAGATTACTAAACCTGTCCAGCGTTTCCATATTGTCTGAATAGTAGAAGCCAACGAACGGGTCATGAACTCGACAAATAGCGGGATTCTTTGCGTGGGTATATCATATCAGGCATATGCCAAGACTGCCAGTAAGTGAATTAATTTTGTTCGGCTTGGCTACAGGTAATTTACTAAGGTCGTCAACATATTCCACACAATGGAATTTAAATAAACCGAACGTGGGGCCAAATGGAGTTGCTGGAAACAAGCCGAGTTTCTTTGGTACCTATTCCCCGACCACCGCGCAAGACAGTGCAGGTTTAGGTATACTGCTAGAATAAACCGTCACCGTCAAGATAATGTGTCTGTTAGATGCAAGCAAGCTGCATCTGTCTATGCAGCACTTTTCTATACAAATTTCAGCTTCGTTTACAGCACCAAGACCCAACCCAACTCATTCCAGGGTCGCCACCCGCTTTCTTAACACGCTATAGTCTCCATGGATCAATAGTTTCATGTGATTTCGACTATAGGTGATCTAAGAGCATTCCTCAGTCTTTTCCTGTACGATGGTCAAATTCACCGGTGGAGCTGAGGCGCAGTAACCAACATCTTCATGTTAATAATCACATGAAACCGACGGATTACGGCGTCTACTAATCCGTGTTGTTCTGATGAGCTTTCTGCTATGGTACTTCGGCTTTATTGATTTAAACGCAGTACTAGATTGGAAGTTCCTTTCACTGTTGAAATGGCTAATTGTACCTGCATAAGCCTTAAACTACATGCCTGTAACGTGTCCGTCTGATCATTGAATAGTTATTCAAGTAATAGTAAAATAGGTTTAAATATGGAGAGTGAGTTTAATTGGAATACGTATGACTTAGCTAGTTTTTCTTGAATCAGTTTCATGCTATTAGCGCACGGTGAAT
>OZ010607.1:40133265-40145765 GCA_963932145.1 Acanthosepion lycidas | reverse complement strand
TAATGGTAATAATGATGATAATAATAATAAAATAATAATAATAATAATAATAATAATAAGAATAAGAATAATGATAATAATAATAAGAATAATAATGATAATAATAATAATGATGATAATAATAAAAATAATGGTAATAATGATGATAATAATAATAAAATAATAATAATGATAATAATAATAATAAGAATACTGATAATAATAATAATAAGAATAATGATAATAACAATAATAATAAGAAGAAGAAGAAGAAGAGGAAGAAAATTATAATAAAACGAAAACGAAGGTTCGTTTCCAAGGTGGAATTAACAAGAATCGACTGAACACTCTAATTTACATGAAGAAGAGTATATAGAAAAAATGAAAAGATGAGATCGAAAGTAAAAGAAGACTAGGAAATGAACAGAGAATGCATGTTTACATGAGTAAATAAAAAAGAAGAGAAAGTGAACGATTTAGACAAACTGAAGTAAAAGCGTGATCATCATCAGAAGAAGAGTGATATGAAAAGCGTGAACAGGTTAAAGGGTTATCAATTTCGTTTGAATATGGAAAAGTATCAGAACGAAATGAAAGAAAGATTAATTAAGCTAGTTTGAATGGGGGAAAATATTAAAAGCAAAAGAAAGTTTAAAAGATGTAGAAAAGAAAGAAAGAAAGTGAACAAGTTAGTTTGAATGAAAGAAAGTCTAAGGAGGAAAGGGAAAAAAAAAGGAAAGAAACTGGGCAGCTTAATTTGAATAAAGAAAAGTTCAAGAAAGAAAAGAAGATAAAATTGAGTAAATTATTTTGAAGGAAGAAAAATCTAAGGAAGAAAGAAAAAATCGTCATAAGAAAAAGAAGAAAATAAAATGAAAGAATGAAATTGGCCAGATTAGTTCCAATGAAGAAAAGTTTAAGAACGAAAAGAAATAGTTCGAGAAGAAGAAAAAAAAAGGAAAGAATGAAAGAAACAAACAAACAAAGAAAGAAACTAAGCAAGTTAGCGTGAAGGAAAATTGGTTAGGAAGGGAAAAAAGACATCGACACAAAGAAAATGTAGCAGGATAAAAAAAAATGAGAGAAACTAATTTGAATGAAGAAAAGTGAAAGAACGAGTAGTAGTAGTAGTAGTAGTAGTAGTATTAGAAGTAGAAATCGACGATGAGATCTGGGAATTACATACAGAGGGGAAATATACGATGTAAGCATTATAAGATCTTCATAAAGAGATTAGTATTCGCTGCAATTATCACATTGTGGTATTCAAAAAATAACCGCAGAGCGAACCGAACTTTATTTCTATAAGTGTGACTGTAAAGTGATGAAAAGTGTATCCAAAGGGACATCAAGTGTCTGTATCGTGTGGCACAACATTATCGGCAAGGTACTCTTCGAAGCGTCAAAGAACAGCTCCAGTTGAATCAAAACAATAATTTGGTGACCACAAATTTAACAGGAAGCAAAATTAAACGAAACTAAAAATAAAATGAGCGTATTGTCTCATTTTTGTATACTTGCTCTTTAATTTTTGTTGCTTGCGTTCCATTTATTTTGGTGCTGCATCATTATCCGTGATCACACATGTTCTCCCATTTAAGCTAAGTCGTCGTAATTGCAAAAAACCCTTGATAGTATGTAGGATGGAGGTTGATATTTTTTTTTAGTATCTTGCATATAAGATATTCTATTTTTATTGAGTTATTGGTCGAATATAAACTTGAGTCTCCGGTTAAAAATTGGCTGTATTTCTAATTGTTACTTAAAGTAAGAATGGTAGTGATTATACTTGGGTTAATATGTTAATATTTCTCTGGTTTATGCATGAGTCTAGAAGTAAAGTTTGTTGGTCTTACTAGTTGAGATATTAGGTAAATTTGGTTTTGTAAATACTTGAGACATTATGAAAATATTAGATGGTATTATACACAAGTCTAAAGTTAAAGTTTGCTGGTACTTGTACTTGAGACTTGAGTTTGTTTATACTTGTGTCTACAGATAAAGTTGGTCAGTGGTTCTACTTTAGACTTTATCAAAATTTGGTTTTGTTTATATTTGAGACATTATGGAAATATTAGTCTGGTTTATACATGGGTCTAGAGATAAATTATGCCGATGTTTCTACTAGAGACTTTAGGAAAATGTGGTTTTGTTTATACTTGAGATATACAAATGATAGTCCCGATTATGCATAAGTCTAGAGGTAAAGTTTAACTGTCTATACTTGAGACTTTAGGCAAGTTTTTCCACTTTTTTATACATGAACCGTTATCTAAATACTATCGGGGACAGATGAGTTTGGTGGCAAGTTTTACTCAGGTTACTAGTTTAAAATTTATGTCAAATTTGTTATGAATATAGTTGAATTGTTGTTTATTTATTAGTCAAGAACATAGATGAGACTATATGTAAAGTATGGCCGTGTTTATAACTGAGAATTTACGTAAAATTTGTTGTGGCGATACTTAAGTGTTAGGGGTTAGCAGTGATTAATTTCAACTTGACTTTAGGCATAACGTTATTCATGTCAATACTTGAATATATACACAAATTGTAATCGTTCACACATAAATCCACTATTAACAATCCAAAAGGAGACAATATTGTGGAACATTTAAACTATGTCTTGTCTGCTTAACATGATTTTTCATTTTGAAACGTAATATGAGCTACAAGTTTTCTGCAATAGACCAATCGGTGGGTAGGAATTATTACGTATGATAAAGTTAGTACTATTAAATTTAGTATAGTATATAATTAATCTTATTTTGTTAATTTGCAATGTAACACCCGAGCTTAGTTCGCATTAAAAGTTTCCAAAATACTTATATCGATGTGTAACTGTACATGCTCCATTCGAATCTGTCTAGATATATTTGATAAAATCTACCGTTTTGGAGTTATTGACAATGAAATTTGGGATTCAATCGCGTCGTTAGCGGCAACTATTACTCGCGTTGTTTGCATATATTCACCGCGGAAAGCTAAGCGTGGAAGACTACGGAAAGCTAAGCTCGAAATCGATCTTTCTTGTCAAAATTTGTTACAATTACTGCGCACGAGAACTATTTATGTAAACACGCTCAGTTTGCGCAATAATACCTGCACTGGTCACTATTCTGCAGCAAACGTATGGAAACAACGCCCATAATGGCAACCCGCGACGCGAATAAATCCGAACTTCCGAAGTTTGTTGATGTTTAATTCCAGCTGGTTGATAGGGTTCCTTTTAATTTTTTTAATATTAGTGTGGTCATCAAGTATTTTTCTATCTTTGTATTTGTTGTAGCATATGTATGTCCCCATTCACATAAAAAGAGTAGTAAATACTGCTTGTTGGTTTGCAGTGTGAGTTTCGTCTCCAACTGTGCTGGTTAAAATCTGACTCCAGGCAGAGAGGATCCCCAGATAAGGCTCTGTCGAATGACAGAATCTCGTCTCGGGAAACAGCTACCTGACCCTGTTTTATAAAGGGTCTACTGGGAATTTTTGGACGAGCCTACGGGATTGGATACCCCACATTAAATACGGCCTTGTGCCACATCTGACCGTGCGGGGTGCTTGGTAGATATCCTGCGGTTGGAGATTCGTCTCCAGCTGTGCTGGTCAAACTATCTGCCTCTGGGCAGAGAGGATCTTCAGACGAGGCTATGTCGAAGGGCAGAGTCTTGTCTGAGGAAACAGTTTCCCACCCCCGTTTTATATGGGGTCTACGGGGAATGTTTGTCCAAGCCTTCGGGCTCGGATACCCCACATTAAATTTAGCTTTGTGCGAACTCTGGCCATGTGGTGCGGTTGTCAAATATCCTGCACAGATTCATTGTGGAATTCACTTGACTCACTTATAGCAGATTACTACTTCGTCTACGCGCCGCAGTCGAATTTTATATGTGTTGTTCTTGTCCTAAGTATTATCTTTCATTACCAACCTTCGTGTGATTATTCTATTCAGTAACATTCCCAAGGTTAGAACAGTATTATAATCAGATTTGTTCAAAACTACAAAGATGTCTTGACGATTTTATCGGGATGTTTACGTAACTTCTAGGAAGTGATTTTTAATCGTTTAGTTAGTAGAATAGATAAGTATTCCGTTTATCATTTCTATCTTTCATGGCCCTAGCCTTGAGAATGTCCCGAATTTTTGGATCAGTTGTTTTCAGCACAAGCTAAAAATTAAAAAAAAAAACAACATCTGAATATTTTATATCAAGAATCTATCTTCCGAACAAAATGGATAAATTTAAGAATATTTCGAAAGATAACTAAAAGATTTACTTAAAGTCGGACCCAACTGTCATATATACCGCAAATACAACACTTTAATCAACAAAAATGAAATCAAGATGTTGTATCAAAGTATAGAAAAACTTCAAAAAAAGGAATGGTTAATAACTGAACTAGGAATTGGTCAATTTCTTACAAATTTAGATACATTTTCATGAAGTATGCTATTTTACGCACTATATATATAAACCTCCACCAGTTATGTTTTAATAGGCCTAATGACTGGGTTTGCTTTAGTTAATTTGGAAACAGTCTAGAAGATTAACACTGAATTAAAAAAAAACCTGAAGTGAGGACGGGCTTCGTCAGGTTATCTTGCACTGCAAACACTTTTTCTACAACGGGTGCAGCACATTATTTCGCCCCCTGGAACCCTAACTGGTCACAGTATTCGTCACTTTTTGAGACATTCTTATTCTTCTTGTACTGTGTCCATTTAGTCCAGGGGTTTTTAACCTTTTCATGATTTCATCTCCACCCAATGAATTGTCCAATATGGTCCCATACCCACTTCACTTGGCTGTCAAAATAATTATCACCAATCCTATTATTTGCCAGTATGTCTTCCAAATATTTCAATCGCTTGAATTTACTGTACTTTAGATATGAACTGCATATGAATCATTCCCCTTCCTATTTTTTGGTGCAAAATGTCTTCGGAAGACATTTTGCACCAAATCTGTGAAAAGAAAAAATGTAAAAACTGTCAAACACAACACGGGGGAGTGAGGAACTACCAGTACCCAGAAATCGAGGCCCATACCCCCAGTATTTGGTTCCCATATCCACAAGGGGTATGGATACCCCCGGTTAAGAACCTCTGCTTTAGTGCGTAGCCGATTATGGCTTCCCAAATCTTCCATTACATTGTAGCTGTGAATAAATTTTGTCTTTTTACATTTTCTCGCATTCTCTATTCTAGCACCCATTTTAAATTTTATAATATTGATCTGAGAATCCCTTCCAGCATCCTGCTTTCCTGCCAGCTATAAAAGATTAAATATCCCTTTAATCGTCATTACGTGTCTTTTTCGTTCCTTTTTCCGTTTTCTCCCAAGCAAAACTTTCTCAGCTTCTCACCCCACAAAGGAATAAAAGTTATTATCTAAAAACCGCTTAGAAGCTAGAATTATGATACGCTTACACACGTGAGTTTTACAAGCGAACCCAGCTTGACAGGGCAGATGAATATGAAGGTCTGTTGGGCCAATGAAAGGCAAACCAAACATAAACAAATATAAAGAAATTTTCTTTTCTACTCCACATTTCATTTTCTAATAATGTTTTAATAAAAGACATTTCACTTGTATAAACGTCTGCAATTTGTTCCTTATCCTATCATATATATATATATATATATATATATATATATATATATATATATATATATATATATATTCATATATGATTTACAAATAAACTCCAGGCTCCTATTTTAATCCTGGGTATGAAGATAAAGTACATCCGCGCCCTGGGTAACACAATAAACTTCGTCCAACTGCAAGGTCTCTGATTAGTAGGTTTTCAGGAACGTGAAACAACCTCTTAATTACTGCGCAAATAGTTAACCCCAAAACTAGAGTCAAAATACTATGAAAGTGTAAAAATAGGTTTTAATACCAGAAAAACTTTGTAAAAAAAAATAATACCAGTTATGCATTTTTTGAAAAAAAATATTACTAGTCAAGGAAAATTATTACCAGAAATAGATTTTTGAAGGAAAAAATGTTACCAGAAATAAATTTTTGAAAAAAATAATAACAACAATGAAAATATTTTCGGCATTAAATAACTCATTTGCCGTAAAACAAACCAAACCAAACCAGATTCCTCTTTACATTTTTCTTACGATTTGTAATCTTCCATATTTACAGAAAGAAGAAGTAATTTGATTGTTTGATATTTTTCTACGGTTTATCTATAATTTGCTGATTATTTTGAAACCAGAAATATTTAAGGGGAGTTGTAAGATTTTTTTTTCTTTTTGAGATAATAATATTTTAGTAACATAAATTTTATTTATAGCTGGGGGGAAGTTTTGGATTTATACATTTTCTAAGGGAATTTTCGCGTAAGTAAATATAAGGTACCAAACAAGAATTCGAACTCGGATCTCCTATTAAGAATTCTGCGACATTACACGAACAACACTTACAAGCATAGAGTAGCTGGTATTCCAAAGCGCTTACCCTTCTAAGAACTGAGCAGACTCGACGTTGTTTAACCTCGACAATCGCAAGGGAACCGGTGTTTCATCGTGTTATGGTCGGAAGCAAGCAGAAACTCTTACCATGTGGTGTACATAAAATCAGCAACGGTAAAAATATAAAAACAAAAGCCGAATAATGTCGGCTAGGTTGTGTATTATATTAGGTTGGTGCAAAAATAATGAAATAATAATGTCGTTTTTGACGTTAAAAAATACGTCAAAAAACGACATTATTACGTCATTACTTTTGCACCAACCTAATAGTTTATCAGACGTTAAAATCTATGATAACTAGGTCTTCAAATGACTCCAATATGGCGATCGTTTATTCTGCAGACAGAATAATAATAATAATAATAATAATAATAATAATAATAATCCACTTTTAACAATGGTTGGCAAACGGTGCAGTACGTCTTATATGTGCACCGGAAGGGGATAGCACGTGAGGTTAATATTTGAAGGACAAAGATTTCTTTTTTTTTTTAAGCGTTTCACTCCAATCAAGCCGGGAAGCCACTAGCACGCAACGCAAGGGGTTACAGAGGGTTGGAGCGAGAGCAAATAGGAGTGATAGAGGAACGGATGTTGAGAACGATACGGGATAGATCAAGGCTTCTGGAGACCTCGATTGGCATTACATTTGAATAGCTGGAGGTTATAGCTATCAGAGAAAACAGGAAAACGGGAGTGAGTTCCACAGGCGAGAAGTTAATCTATTGGAGTAGAAGAGAAGGCTATATGAATCTATTAGAGTAGAAGAGACGGCTATATTTAACAGTTTCCACAGTGAAAGGGTGAGAGTGAGATGCCAGCGTAGTTAAACGATTAAATTCCTGAAGTCTGGGAGCCAGCGAAAGCAGCTCATCGAAGCAGTTACCGTGAAAGTTTTTGTAAAAAAGAGAGAGTCGACGGCACGATTGTAAGAGAGCAACTGCAGACGAGATGTCAGATCAGGGAAAATTACATTGCATATCTGTGTCTGGATTTTATCAAGAACCTTGAGACAAACAGAAGGGGCACCAGACCATATATGGCAGCAATACTTCATCCATTTAGAAATAGTTTTTTAAAAATTCATATCCCACCAAAAAATATGATTCCAAAATTTAAATAGTAATTTTAGATTACTTGTAATTGCATGCCTGGGTCTCAATATAAGTAGCCATAAATAGTTATTGATCGATTTTATCATTGTGATATTTTTCGATTACATCAAGTATTAAAAATATAATAACTATGATCCACAAATTGGAGGAGAAAGTTAGCAATGATAATTTTCTGACTTCCAATCTTCGCTTATCTCCATTTTAACCCTCTTGTGTATTTTTTTTTTAATTTTACATATTCTTTTTAACATATTGAATTTGTTGAGGGGCGAAAAAAATTTCATCCCAAAAATGAGATTCAGAGAAAAAAAGGTTGGGATCCTTGCATTTATTAGACAATTACAAAAGTTTAAAAACTAAGTTTCTTGCTCGGTACTGTAGATATTTGTATTAGTTTCACGACGCCGCCATTTTTGCCCATATATTTTATACCCTTAATATTATTATGGATTCACGCTTGTTTCTTAAATAAGTTATCTGATTTTATTTCTGAGCATTTGTTCACAAAGGCGCTGGTTCACCTCCCGGCTTCATGGAAATGTCAGTCATTGTCATAACTGACTGACGTCAAGGAAGGTATCTCTGTTATAGCAAAAGTTAGTGAAATTGCAGACAAAGAAACTTTTGTACTATATCTGAAGATAGAGTTAATGGATCAATGTGTTCATCCCTGACGTCAATCTGTGGATTAAAGCGTGGGTTAAAAACATATGTTTTCCTAGTAGTTGTGAGTTCAATATTTAACGGATATTTACGAATAATGGCATTCCTATATACTTAATACATTAGTGAACAGCTAGAACATAACCTGATATGAAATATTCCCTATGTTCGGCAAGAGGAATTAGTAAAATATTTTTGGAGTGAAAACGGTGTTTGGTTCGAAATTCTAAAAAAATAAAAAAATGTTACAGATTTCGAGTACTCCTAACTAAAGAAATCTGAAGAGTGTAACAGCCTATACGTTTTGAGTTTCATAGGCAAAATATGCTGTCGTCTTCATATCGCAAATATTTTAATAATATCCTGTATTCATCTTTATATATTACTATTTCCATGGGAATTGTGATGAGCTACTTTCAACCATTTAAAAACGTTTCCAGGTGAGAAAAGCCATGGAATTCATTCCAGATTGCATTGATAAGAAATAATTTCCATCCCAACAATTTCTTTTTAAGGGGCAATATTTCGTGGAATATACTCCCGGGAGAATGATTTTTCGATCACAAAATGCTTAACATTACAGGATCAAATGTTATTAGGTTGGAGCAAAAATAATGACGTAATAATGTCGTTTTTTGAAGTTAAAAAAATACGTCAAAAAACGACATTATTACTTCATTATTTTTGCACTAACCTAATATCTACCCACCATATACTCATAATCTACAATCTTATGTCCATAAAAAAAAAAAAACTCATTAGGGCTATGGAAAAAAAAGTTCTGAAAACACTCACAGATATGGAGGCATTGGATCCATTTAGGTGTCGGTATTAATGTGCATTTTTGAAAGTAGGTTCTCATCGTTTGATGAAAGTCAACTCCTCACGGCCGAATTTGGTTGCCGTTCTGGTAAAGTATATAATGATGACATATATGCCATTAAACAACTCCAAGCAAATGCATACATAACTGATAGGAAATTGTATCCCTGCACTGTCGACTTAACAGCAGCACATTAAAAGATAGCACCACTTCTCCCCCAGCTATGGATTATTTAGTAAGACCATCATGTATCACTAAACCATTATATCCAGAAAAACAAAATATTTTCTTGCTTTTTATAACCTACAAACGCTGGATAAATCATAAAAAACAGTCAAAAAAATATACAGAGAATCCCATATTCCACCCATTAGAAACAGCCTTTAATGTTCCAAAACCACTGGATAGAGGACATTTATCGGCTCACAAAATGTTATACGTTTGGCGAGGACACTAATACGGAAATATTTCAATCCTTACCAGATGAACGAGAAGAAAGAGAAATGAGAACGCCGGTCTATTTAATTTTCTTTTAGACTATGCTTTGCACATTCACAAACACAGGCGTAAAGAGATTGGCATTGATTATTTAAGTATTACCACATACCAAAAGAAATCCATCAAAAGAAGACAACGATTCTGTTTTCCTTACCCGAGGCCAATGTACTGACGATGAGCAAGTGGGGAGGGGTATGCTGATGATAATGAAATAAGGAATCCACATTCTCTATGAATAGGACTCAAGAAGAAAAAAACGTTTCAAATACAAAAACAATGATCAGGAATATGAATGAAATCAGTAGTGGACATAAACTCAATCCAACATGAAAATTTAGGTTATGAAATTTGTAAATATTAAACACTTCAAATACTTCGATCTATGGATCAGTTATAACAAATTTAGCAGAGGGGATATCTAGAATGAATAGAAAATAAGTTGTTCAAAGTTTAGTTTCACCTAAAACTAAAACAATTAGATGAAAACTTGAGCGATGTTCTTAAATAGCCTCGTCATACTGAGACGTTCAATGGATGTCATGCATGGCACCAAAACGCTTTCGAATGATCTAAAATAGTTTGCAGTTTAAAGTGTTTCTAAGATCAATGATTTAAATGGCTTATGGGTTTTCAGTAAGAAATTCCCCTGAATAATTAAAAGAGCGAAAACAGCTAGTAGATTTGATAAACTTATTCTCCTGAAAAAACTACACATCTTTGAACTTTGTGGAGTGGCACAACAGAATCAAAAAGAATGAACTGTTCCAAATAAGAGAAACCCCATTAAAGACATTCAGAAACAGAAATAAGTAAAATAGATACATAGAGCTCAAGAAAAAAAAAATAATGACATAATCAAGATGTCGCTTTCCACAGTACTTCAAACAAAAGGTTAGGAAGGAAATTCCCCTGAATAATTATCAGGTTGGTGCAAAAATAATGTCGTTTTCTCACATAGTAACATATGTGAGAAAACGACATTATTTTTGCACCAACCTAATAAAAGCTAGCAGGCTTGATAAACTTATTCTCCTGAAAAAAATTTCAAAAGAAAGATTTTTTTTTTTAAATTTCAATCGAGCGTAGTACAAGCTGTTCTGTATATGGATTTTGCATGTTTCCTTATAAAGAAACGACAAATATTATTACCATTAAAGAACTCTCATCCTTGAGTACTGTATTGGTTGAACAATAGTATAAAATATACCTTGAGCTATCATCTATTTGCCTATATTTCAACATTCCATAATACAATGTATTTGATATGCTCTTCGTCTCTGTCAATGATGGATAATTGGTTTATTTTCCTTTGTGTGCCAACTAAACTCCACATTTCTCGATTCTGAATTTCATTTTGCTGTCCCGCCTTTAGATTCTAACTCAATCTTTCCAATATTCCAATTCGGTTTTATTTTTACCAAATACTTTCAGAACGTCCTTGCTTGCGCCTTACCAAGGAATTTCTAAATCCATATCTGCTTTGCAAATTGGAATGATTTAATTAAGCTCTCTGAGCGAAAAGATACGTGAATAGGGATTCTCAATGAAGAAATGATTTTTTTTTCCTGTTTAACTTGGCTTGCGATTCTCTTCCTGCTGTCATATTCTCTTGCTACAGTCTGAATATTTTAATATATTCAAATGTTTAAACATACTGTAGCCACAATCTTAACAACGTTGGATATGCAGATGACTCAGTGAAGATAACGGTCTCAAAAAGGCAAACACAGGAACTCCTACAGATGGTAATAAAGGAAAGCGAGGAGAAATGAAGAAACATCAACTCTGTGAAGAGAGAATGTATAGTTTGCAGCAAAAGAAACAGATAAAATTTCAAATTAGAAACGGCAGACACTAAATTCAAGCAAGTACAACAGTTTAAATGTGTTTTAACAGAAACAAGAAAATACGGCACTGATATCCGAAGGCCCATTGGGATAGCGAAAAACGCTTTCTGAAATCTAAGAAAAGTATTAATAAAAAGTAAAAATTAAAAAACAAAATACTGAAGTGTCACGCCATATCTCTTCTCTTGTCTGATAGTGTCTACTTAAAAAGCTGGTCACAGGTAAAAAAAAAATATATTTTAAGCATCGGAAATATACTTCTACAGAAGGATGCTGAGAATAACATGGACTAGACATTTGAGCAACGTCAATCAGTTATGTACCATGCGTGATACACGCTTAGTCGATCATGTATCTGTCGATACATGACTGACGAGGCAGATTTTTTTTCTTCCGGCAGTAGTTTGATATTTCTTTCTGCGGTAAACCAGTTGCCATTCAAGGCTATAAAACCCGGCCTGTCCTGCTATTTACCCATATCTTGGAGGAGAGGGAGAGGATTCATGCTTTTTCTAAGGATATTAGCACGTAAGAGAATGTAATGGATTTAACTGGGAATCGAACTTGGCTCTTCGATTGGTTAATCCATGCCGCGATCCATTTTTCCAACGTGCCTCCTCCCGATCCATTATTCCACCGTGAGTTGAAAAGGAAGATGAAAAGAAAAATTATACTTATCATTAGAAGGGCACATTTGAAAGTTATCGGGTAAATAATGAGGAAAGAAGGTTTAAAAAATTTGGCACTCACAAGACATACTGAAGTGAAGGTTGGGGGCAAAGCAAAACAACGGATACCTAACGAGCTTGTGTAAATAGTTGGCAGAACATTGAATAGGAGAGATAAAAAAAAAATTACAAAATTTACTAAGTGCTACAAAAGGACAGGAAATTGCTGAGATTCTACTTCGGTCACATACTCAAATGATACAGGTCAGAGAAAAAAAATATATCGTATTTTTATAGTCGCGATATATTAACTATTTACATTATTCGGACTATTATCCTCATCTTTGTCTCCATATTTATTCCACCGTTTCGCCGTTGTACGCTCCGGCCTTCTTCAGGTGGTTGAAATGTTGAACT
>OZ010607.1:40080765-40128265 GCA_963932145.1 Acanthosepion lycidas | reverse complement strand
AATCTACTCCTGTGGACGAAATAAAAGTTTCAGTTAGAATCACCAGTTAGAAAGACGGAACGTACAAAGACAACGTTAGATGAGGACAATTGTCTGAAGAATTAATATATATTGTAAATAATTAAAATACCTCATCTAAGAAATCTAAACAGAGAAAAAAAACTCCAAAAAACTCTTGTTTTAATATTTGAAAAACAAATATTATTTTCAGCTATTATTTCCTTTTTTCTTATCAATGTCTGATATACGTTCGCTGAAAATAATTCGTTAAAATGCCATCGACAATAGCGGTGTCGTTTTAGCAGGTTTCGGTTCTCTCCTAGCCGATTTAATATTTCCTGTATAATGCTTCCAAAAAGAAACTGCTCTCTGTCATTCACCTGCAAGATCTCTTCCTGCATCCCGTCAGCATGGTTGATGCTAACTGCTAGGATATTGAAGCATTGCGTGTTATCGGACTAAAGTTTCCCGCTGATATAGAAATATTATATTAAATCCATTGTTCAGTATGCTGCTAAGAAATGTTTTTCATTGTCTCAAGCTAGAGAATTTTTCTCCACTGAAGATATATTTTATATATTTATAAGTCCACCATTCCTCTTTGATTACAATATTGCTGCAACATATGATTTGGCGTTCCTGTTATATATATATATATATATATATATATATATATATATATATATATATATATATAGAGAGAGAGAGAGAGAGATAGATAGATTATAAATTAATTGATTTAAAATATGGTTTTTCCGCTACACAGTTCTAACAATGTTTCAAAAATGGAAGGTCCGAATTTAATTTTGTAATTAAATTAAAGACATTAGTTCCATTTCATCTTCAAGCGAATTTTGGAGTAACTTTTAAAAGTACTGGGGTTTAAAGTCACAGCTAAAATCATAATTCACGTTTCCAAGGTTACAGATTAATTCACTTCTACTAGACAGGGTTTTTTCCGTTTTCTTTATGTCTATATTTTGATGTATCCGTTATTAGCTATATTTTAAATCAATTAATTTATAATATTAATGCTCTGTAAATTTACATTGAGCACTATTTTGTAAAAATAAAAATATCTATAAGAACACCGGATTATATATCTTACTGTTCTTTCTTCATATATATATATATATATATATATATATATATATATATATATATATAGCGATTCTTTATAAATTCCAAAGACGAATCAGCAATATTATTTGTCCTGACCTAGAGTCTCGGCTTCAGTCATAATGCAGCTCCTTCGCGGTTTTTATTATTAATAATTTCATGAATCTACGAGAAATACTAGATTTGCCGTAAGGTCTCATTTTTTTAACAGATGAATTGACCCGATATAGCCGTAAAATCTATGGTAACAGTGTCTTTTTTCTCACTTACTGCTTCTGGAACACTATTTCGACGCCATGCTTTTCAACCAAATTTGATCTTCAGAAACTTAAGTGCTATATCAATTGTTATCTAATTTCTTCTTGATTACTCTTCTGTTGTTCTCAATCCTTAATAATGTTTTTTTCTTTCCACACTCAGTAATCTATTGGGTCTTAGTAGCTTTACAACCTTGCATGGGGTGAAATGATTAAATGTATTCTGGGGTTATTCTTTTTCAAAAGCTCAGACGACACCTGCTTGCATTCGAGCAACGGGACCATCATCCCCTCTACTTATTCCCTGTCTCCACTCTGGTGGCGGTGAAGCCCGAAGAATCGTGATCATGAGTCACAGAAGGGTGTAGGAGGTGAACGTGCATTGACTAGTCGAGCTCCGCTGACAGCATGTCGCAAATCCTCTTTATGTTGTCGATTGGACTCAAAAGTCTCGCCACCATCTCGGATGTTCCAACGCCAGGAAGGCTGATTTGCAGCAACGGCTTCCCAGTTCTCAGGGCAAGTGGTGGTATGTGTCAGGGATGTTTTCAACTGATTCTTGAAGCGTCGTTTTCGGCATACGTGTAGCCTCTTATGGCTGCCGTGCTCTCCAAACTCAATGGAAAGCGGCTAAACGATTCCTTCTTACTGGTTGCTTGAACATAATGGCCATTGCATTTCTCTGAGTTCTCCTTTATTGTACTAATTATTTAACACCGTCTAATGGGGATTTGCCCCGTCTGTGTGATGAGAGCAACATTTCATTTTTTTCGTTGATTTTTTGCGTTGTATTTCTACTAATTCTGGTATGTGTGCGTGTATTTCTGTTTGTCCTGTTGTGTTTTTTCAACGCCAAATGTAGAATCGTAAAAACGGATTAAAATTAATGGAATACAGATTCATGGGATAATGTTTCGCGCTGGAAAGATTTTAAGGAATAATCGAGGATTTATTCTGGTATATTTAAATTCAAACTAATTTCGGCTTTAAAATATTTGAAATGTTAATCTGAAAACAAAATATGACATCTAAATCAATACGTCTGCTTTCATAGAGTTGGTAAGTTGATAAAGGAAATGAGAATGAGGAACGAAGCAAGACGCTGGTCAAAAGTTTTAAGCGGATACCTAAGTAGGGAGTCGCTTTCTTTTGTTAATAAGACCGACGACTTTTTCCGATTCAAGAATGAACATAAATACTGTTTTTTTTCTCTCTTTTTCTCTTGGTGGATGATGTTATCTGTTGACAGTCTTCCTTTTCCGCGCGTGTGATGAGAAAGCTTTTCAATGGCACAAGAGATCATTTTTTTATTGATTGCAATCCTTAAAAGTATTTGAAGAAAACAGACGACTCGCCTAATTAAGCAAGAGAATAACCATCAACGTTTCGAAGAAGTAAACTTTAATCCAACCAGAAAATCGATATTTTCCAATTCCGAAGAGTAAACAATTTCGACAAGAAAAATGTCACTTTTATTTGGAAGGAAAGATTTCGAAAAAAAAGCGAATTTTCTGAAATGCCTACATATATATATAGGAGAGCGAGGGAGCTTCAGGATGGTGTAATGGTTAGAAAGCTTGTCTTGCTATAACAATTACGACTGAGTAGTGAGTTCGGTCCTTACTGGGTGCCCCATACTTTCGACGTTTTGACACATCTGCGCTACGCTTGGAAAATCACTATATATAGGAGTGCCAGCAGAAAAATTCATGGGTTGCTCTCTCCCCGGATTCTTCCGGAGGTGGAGGTATTGGCAGGGGAGGAGAAGGTTCTTTCCCCATCGGAGTAGATGATGCGTTTGTAGTACCTGTTACGTGCTGGAGGCCTAGTCTCCTCCCTTCTGTTCCCTCCCCAAGCTGAGTAACATTTGTTCAGTAGCGGTGGTAAAATCAGACAAGCTCAGACCAGCTTCGACTAGGTATGACCAGTTAAGACAGGCTTTAACCAGCTTAGACCAGCAGCCCGAGTGGATACATTCGGGTCCCCGTGTTAAAAACCGAACTTGTGTCACAACCTAACTCACTGGGGGGGTTAAGATAAATCTAGGCCTGACTACGACTGAGTGATGCTACAGCTGTGAACTCTTGCATAAATTTCAGACTATTCTATTAGTAAATGCATTCTTTTTTTTTCAAGGCAAACTGATATCTGACTGTTCAAAAAATATGTCAAAAGCAACTAGTAAGGACTTCTCTTAAAAAATAAAAATTTGGCATCGTGATCTTATTACATACCTGCAGAAAAATGGATATTCACTTTGCTATAAAATTTATTGTTAGTAATTCTACTTAAAAAATCTATTGTTGATAATTCTACTATTAGGTTGGTGCCAAAATAATGACGTAATAATGTCGTTTTATGACGTTAAAATTACGTCAAAAAACGACATGATTACGTCGTTATTTTTGCACCAACCTAATATGAATATATAACGTTGGTAACTTTTTGTAGAAAAATGTCTTGCTGGTATTTTTACTATACGATAAATCTTATACTTTCTTAATGTTTGGGGTTCACTATTTGTCCACAGTTGGGGCCTTAAAAAGTGTTACCTCCCTAGGTCGGGTTGGACCTGGGAACAAACAGCAATTAAGGGCCAGATCCAAGCTCCTCAATATCTCTAATCTCCTGATCAGAGGCCTAGTTTTCATTAGTAATGCAGTGCGGTATGGCATTCTATACTAAAGACCCACACAAAGAAATGTAGGCTTATTAACAATGCTCTCGGTTCCATTGGGAGCTACCCATTTTTGGTTTGGCCTTGTTGAAAGTCAGTTTAGAATGTTTTGCCTTTATACATAGAATAACATTAGATAATTTAATTGAAGTTAATATAAAATTCATTTATTTTATTTCCTCGGGACGTATTGTAGTTGTATATTTTTTGTAAAAAAGAAAAATGTGAGAAATTCATTAGAGAATTTAAAATCACGAATCTTGATCTTGTCATTTTGAATTTTATTTAACCATTAACATTTAAAGTTAATTTAAAATTGTTAATATGAATTTACTATACTTCTCTATAAAACTTCATAAACGCAAATGCATTAATGATAAACGTTTGTATCTGTATTTCTGTTTGTGACATATAAAAAAATATGATCAATTTTCACAACATTCTTTATACCGTAAAGAAACATCTTACGCAGCAGAATGGACGATAAAAACAAGGCTGTAGACTCTAACTGAAAAATGTGCAATTTATATATATATATATATATATATATATATATATATATATATATATATATATATATATATAATCGGTATCATCCCATCAAGGCATAAAAACCGCTAATACACAAGGGCCTACAGTGTGTGAAAGAATTAGGAACAGAAATAATAATAAACTGGAAAAGAAAAGAGTAATCAGGAGGACAGTCAATAGCGATTGACATTGAATTTAAATTTTTGCAGATTAACCTTGGTTGGGAAGCATAGAGCCGGAAAGGAGTTCCACAAGCGACAAGTACAAGAAAAGAAACTTCCGCATATATTCCAATACTGCGTGTAAATTCAAAAACTCATAGCGTAGAGCGATATTTATTCTATTAAATACAGAGAAATGTGGCACATGGCCGAAAAGGGGATTGGGAAAAGGACGGTCTTCTTCTGTCTTAACTATAACTTAGCTAGCCGCAAACGCTGACCCAATCGTACGAACAATATTCCTTACACCAAAAACAACACATTCATACGTACCTTTCCTACTACACTCACCATAATACCTCATTGTCTCTATGAAAATACTGACTAGTCCCCACATTTACAATATGGAGGGGGAGGGGAATAAAACAACAATTCTAAAAACTAGCCCCAATGATTATTTACAAATATGAATACAAATCATGGTGAAGAGCGATATTTATTTCTGCTTCAATACAGGAAGTGGGGCACAAGGCCAAATTAACCTTAAACTTAGCTATCCACAAACACTGACCTAAACATACCACAATATTCCTAACTCCAAAACCACGCATTCTTACTGATCCTTAATCATGAGGAAGAGCGATATTTATTCTGTTTTCTACAGAAATGTGGCACTAGGCCGAAAAGGGGATTGGGGAAAGGAAGGTCTTCTTCTGTCTTAACTATAACTTAGCTAGCCGCAAACGCTGACCCAATCGTACGAACAATATCCCTTACACCAAAACAACACATTCATACGTACCTTTCTTACTACATCCACCATAATACCACATGGTCTCTATGAAAATACTGACTAGTCCCCATATTTACAATTCATTGTCTGTGGAGGGAGGTGGAGAATGAAACAACAATTCGAAAAACTAGCCCCAATGAGTATTTACAAATATGAATGCAAAACTATTTACAAGAAACTAAAGGAAATAATATTAGTAATAACTCCCCCCACCCACAATCATTAAATGTGGCAGAAATATCAGTTCACTGTTCGAAATCAATGCAGGACTATAACAGTATAAAACATTCATTCATCCCAAGCACTCATTCTGACATGCAATCATTCAGACACAACAAAAATTACGAAAAACACTCTCGCGAAACGAAAGGCGCCCTGCATCCACCAGCTCATAGCGTAGAGCTCACCCGAATAATTACCATGAATGTATTTATAGAAAAGGCAAAGGGAGGCAACCTTACGGCGGTGAAAAAGAGGCTGAAGCAGAGCTGCCATATTAGGACCAATAATATTACTGATTCTTCTATGGACTTTATCAAGGAGCTCAAGGTAAATAGCAGTAGCACCAGACCATATATAGCAGCAATATTCTAAACCTGGAGGAATGGTAGAATTTTAGATATGTAAGATAGATTCAGGAGAGGAACATTTTCTCGCAAGACAGAGTGAACCAATTTTCTGAGGTAGCAATACTGGAAAACTAGTATTACGCATTCGATAGTGGTAAAATTTAGAGGATAAAACTCTCTATATATGTGAGCAATATTTCCTCTGACCTTCCAAATATATTTATTTCATATATTTTATATTTTTTTGTCTTTCCTTTTTTATATTATTTAGAATGTTAGTTGGAATGTCTAACAGAAAACTTTATTTCGCTCGGTGAGATAGACTGGGTTCACTCGACATTCTAACCACCGGAAGAAGGCCGGAGCGTTCAACAGCCGAAACGTTGTGATAAATATGACCACAAAGATGAGGACAATAGTCCGAATAATGTAAATAGTGTACATAAAGACTCATCTCAGAAATATAGATTATTTAGAATATTTTTATATTTTAGAATATAATGGTATCAACTCGTTTTTTTAACGGGTTTTTATTTACTATACAAAATGCGTAAGTTTTTTATTCTTCTTCCATCATCCGTGTCCCTTCAGGACGTTTACGGCCATGACCCTTCACAGTTTTCTGTCCGTTGTGGTTATTAATAAATTTTGTCTTGTTATCTCTCGTAAATCTGTGGCAGCAATATTTTAAGCATGGACGAATTGTAGGCGTATAGGTATGTAAGAGAGAATTATTAATCCAATTTTGTTCTATACTTTCTTTTTAGGAATTTTAAAAAACAACGATCTCAAGAAATTTTATTTCAATAATGTTTGGTATGTTTAATTTTATAAGACTTTTATGACTTCTTTTGTTGATGCTCTTTCATAGGCGACTTTAAACTAAAGATGCCATTATTAGCCACATGAATTTAATCAAACATGTTTCTTTATGCTATTGTTTTGATAATTTAATTATTTGATTATTCTGTTTTTCTTTTTAAAGTTTTTCTTTTTAATTTTAAAAAAAATATGTTGATTTTTAGTTTAGTTTACTGTTATATAGTAAAATCTCTAAGTAGAAACCCATGAAACTTCATTTGACTCATTCTGCTTTAGTGCTGAAAAATGTTGATTTTATTCTGATGGATAGTTACAAGCGAGAGAGATGTGTTTATTTTATTACCAAATCCGCCATTACAAAAAATAAAATAGAAAGAAAAAAATGTAATATCTTTGTACTAGAAAATTAATGAATTGAAAGTGGCTTAACGTTTATCTTCCCTCCCCACATTTTTGATATACAAACATTTTGAAATAAACAAACAATTCCAGTCAATAGTTGCACTATGATTAGTCCCGTATTATAGAACGTCATGCAAGGTAGAGAGCTTCTTTTTAGTATAATTTAGTAGAAATCAAAATTCCCTTTAGATGACGGGAAATAATACTTGAGTTTTAATGACGCAGTATTATTGGCGACATTGTGGTAAGTAATTGTATTTCGGGTGGCTGACGTATTACGGTGACTGCTTCGTCTGGTGCTTTCAGCGAACTGTTTAAATTACGATTGGCTTATTTTTTATCTTTGGATAAAGTGGAACTTAGACTGGGTGTGGAAGTGAGTTCCCGCAGCGCAACTGATAGACCAGGAAATGTATTTCATTTATTTTGTATTGGACAGATGTATATCTTTCAATAGGTTACTCGATTTTATGTTAGATATTTGGAATTTGTGTCGACCTGTCATTTTCAAAAAGACAAACACTTGTCAATTTATATCTGATATTCGGAAAAGGATGAATGTCTTCATATGTTAGAATCACATTTCTCATTGTTTGCTTAAAATAAAGTATTTATTTATATATATATATATATATATATATATATATATATATATATATATATATATACAGTGTAACCCGGGTATAAGAGACGCTGATATAAGAGAAGCCCGGATATAAGATAGATTTTATCTGGTCCCAAATTAGAGCCATACTTACCTTAACAAAATAGACCAAACCCGGATATAAGAGAAACCCGGATATAAGATACTTTTATCCGGCCCAGACAACTCTCTTATATCCGGGTTACATTGTATATATATATATATATATATATATATATATATATATATATATATATATTTATTGTGTCACTTTCTTCTTGGTATGAGACATTTTCTCAAATGTTCTCGTTTTTCCGCTTGTTCTCTTGGCCTTTCAAGTTGGTTTAATTTTAATGAATCTTTCACCTTGATATTTTCTTCTTCTTTTTCTTCTTCTTCTTTTTCTTCTTCTTCTGTTGATCACGCTTTTACTTCAGTTTGTCTAAATCGTTCACTTTCTCTTCTTTTTTATTTACTCATGTAAACATGCATTATCTGTTCATTTCCTAGTCTTCTTTTACTTTCGATCTCATCCTTTCATTTTTTTTATACTCTTCTTCATGTAAATTAGCCATTCCTGTTATTTCCATTTTGGAAACGAACCTTCGTTTTCTTTTCTTTTGTATTATAAATTTATTTCCTCTTAGCTTCCTCCTTCCTCTTCTTCTTTTTCTTTCTTGTATTCGTCCACTTGTAAACTAGCTTGTCAAATTATTCACACTTACTTCTCTAAAATATAATTCTTCATTTCTCTAAGATTTCTTCTTCTTCTTCTTCTTCTTCTTCTTCTTCTTCTTCTTCTTCTTCTTCTTCTTCTCTACAGTTTCTCTTCTTATTTACATTCCTAAACGGTTCTCTTTTTCTTGAATATTTTATCTTTCCAGACGTTTCTTCTTTATCAATTGGCCTTTCTTTGTCTTTTTTCCGTCCGTTATATTTTTCATCTGTTTGGACATTTTCTTTATGGTTTTCCTCCTCTTAAGTATAGAACTTTACAAGTTAAGATCTTCATGTATTAATCTATTATATTCTATTAGGTTGGTGCTAAAATAATGTCGTTTTCTCACAACGACATTATTTTTGCACCAACCTAATATCTCCTTTTTTTTTGTCTTTTATATTCCAATATCAAATTTTCATTCTCTCTATACTCCTATTACTCTCTTTTCAAATTACTGTAAAAAAAATCCTTATTTTTCTTTATTTTCAAACAATTCCATTTCGTTTTTTATTTCTTCGTCTGTCAATTTGTACGTCTTCGGTTACGTTGTTTTTTGTTTTTTTTTTTTTTTTAATTATTAGGTTGGTGCAAAAATAATGTCGTTTTTGACGTATTTTTTTAACGTAAAAAAACGAAATTCTTTTTGCACCAACCTAATATTATTACTTTCACCAAATTTACTTTTTCTCTAATACTATTTCTCTTTCGTTGTTAATATTTTCGTTTTCCTCTTTCGGACGCAGCTCCTCTCATGATACTGTTTTATACCATTGGTTCGTTTCCTCTTCATTTACTTCTTCCTCTTCTAATTTTTTCTTCTTTTGTGTAAGTTTTTCTCCACGTTTAAATTCATTCACTTTTAGCGTTTTTAATCTTAGTTCTTCTTCCTGAGATTTTTTTTTATATAAATGGTCCCATGTTCCCTCATATGCCATTCCTATCTCTTCCTCATTTCCTACCGGAGACATTTTTAAAAAAAATATTTTTTTTTTTACACGTCCAAATAAACACGAATCTTCACAATCACGCTCGACTGGTTTCACTTGACTTCGATAATCTCGTCTCTCCACTTGTATTTTTTTTTTATTATTATTTTACTCTCCATCGTTGAATAAAATAATTTTTATAGAAAAATGTTCTCACGCACATATAAAATACAATTTTAAAAAATAGAATCCTTCAAGGTACATCTTTATGCATTCCAAAACCACAGTTTGATGTTGGTACATAATGGCGGACGCCATTTTTTGACTACACATTGAAGAAATATCGCGAAGGCGTTCACAAGCACGCATGCGTAGTAGCTATCTAACAGCAGGCGATTTTATTTACACGGAATCTACTAAAATGTTTAGCCTATTTACATTTTATTTTGTGTATTAGTTCCCATTCGATTACCTAGGTTCGGTTGAAAATTCGATTACATGAAATATAGAACAGGCCTTTCGGGTAGATTGGAAAAATGTTTGCAAAAAATGTTAAGCCAGACTCAATTATAAAGGAAAAAAATAAGTTTACAAAATGAGAAAATCGATTTAAAACCTATAATAGTGATAATGATAGGGCATTTATATATATATATATATATATATATATATATATATATATATATATATATATATATATATATATATATATATATATTTATGTGTGTGTGTGTGCAGACAGACAAAGATAAGAATATATATGCCTATATATTGTATCCAAAAATATAAGTATAAAACTACGTGTAATTATAAACAAATATATTTAAAAATATGTATATAAAAGTACATACACACACACACACACACACACACACACACATATATATATATATATATATACCTGTTCATAGCATGATATTAAAACGAATACATATTCAATTTATGTATATATGTAGATATATAACTTGAACAGTTCACACGAACATATATATATATATATATATATATATATATATATATACACGCACACACACACACAGAAATACATATATATATGTGCGTGCATAATTCAAAGGAATATATATCACTATAAAATATATATATATATATGTGTGTGTTTGTCTATGTGTAACCTGAATAATTGGTGCCACATAGGGTAATAGCAATGATATATTCCGACAATTTACACACACACGCACACACACACAAACACATACACACATAAATATAATACATTTCCTACAAATAAATAAATGCACACACACACACACACATATATATATATATATATATATATATATATACACACACCTACAATATTATATGTGTATCTGCATAATATGTGTATATGTTTATATATACCACCTGAATAATTCATATCTTGAACTCTCATAATGTAACAGGAATTTTATTCATTCATTAGACATTCAAGTCAATTTTTTTTTCCATTTTAAGTGTATATATATATATATATATATATATATATATATATATATATATATATATATATATACATGGAGAACCTTGTTACTAAAATGAGTGGTGTTATTTCACTCATGCTTATTTCGAATATTTGTGTGCACAAAATAGTAATGCTTTCACTCTTCAGGACTATTGGCTGCTCTACTACTACTTTTCAATTTTCTTATTTATGTCTAGTTTAGGATAATTTGATATCCTTCCCCGAGTTTCTTTTTCACTTAATTGTTGTTGTTTTATCTGTTTTTGTATTTACTTTTGCTCTCATGTGGTTTAGGGTTTCTTGGAGATTGCTTACTTTGTATAGTGCTGTCCTCTTTTGATCTTGTTTAAGTATATGATTTCCTAAATGCTTTATATTCGATCGGGCTCTTTTTACCATATTAAGCTGTTTTTTTACCATATCAGTGTATAATGTTTGCTTCATTTTTTATTTATTTTGGATCATTTTAGTTGATTTTGTATTTGTGTGCTGGCACTTTTTATTGATATTTGCTGATATTTGTGCGTATGTAAATTAATTTGAGTGCTTAGTGTGTGCATTTTAGATTTTGTTGTTTTATCTATTTTTTCTTTGTTTTTCCCTTTGTCATCTGTTTTTGCGTGAGTGTGATTTAGTGTTTATACTTCTGTGTTTTTGCGTATATGTCGTTGATTCGTGTTTGTAGAGGGATTGTGATATTTTTCGTGCTTATTTTTCTGTTTGTATTGTTATTAAATCACAAATATTTATTTGAATTTCTACCTCATATTATTATTTCGTAAGGTAATTATTTTTATTTTTTCTTCCGGGCATTGTTTGCAGTTTCTTTTATTGGTCATGTTCGTTTTCATTATTTTCCATTAAATATAGGTGATGATGTTATTTTCTTTGTAGCCCCATATATAGTTTCATAACGTTGTTAAGTTTTTACTCATTTCTGTTTTGCATGATTTTTATGTGTTTATTGAAACTTCTTTGAAGTTTCTTTCTGTGGCTCATATTTATCTTTTTCGTTGGTGTACATGTTGTTTGTTACGATGGCGTTATATATTATGTTGTTGGTTAGGTATTTGTTCTTAAGTAGGCAGTTGTCTTGGTTTCGACAGTTACATTTTTTGATGATGTTTTTCTGGTTGTTGTTGATGGTATTGTGGTGTATTTTTTGTTGTGTTTGAATATTGTTTTCTCCATGTTGTTTATGCAGCTGTGACTAACTTTGGCTGTGTTTTTGTTGAAGACTTTCGATAGTTTGTTGTGTTTGGGGAAATGTTTTATAATTATATTGAAAAATATTTTTCCTATTTTTTTTTATATTACAGTAGGATGAGTTAAACCAGATTATGTTTCTTTTTTTGGCTTGTTTGTTTCGTTTATATTTTCCAGTTGGTTTGAATAGTCGCTATAACCTTGTGCTTACTCGTATTTTTCTAAGCTGACCTTGAATATTTTAATGTTGTTGGAATTCGTTGATATTGTTTTGTTTATATATATAAAAATGTATTTGAATATTTTAAGGAGGTGGGTGAAGATATTGTTGATATATACAGTGGGGAGAAATAAATATCCGTCACATGAAAAATTGTATTTTTATCAATGTAAAAGCCTTAAGTAAAACAAATTTTGATACATTTTATGTGTAAAGATACATTTTATTAAAAAAGTAGTAATAAAATTCATTAATCCTTATTCTAACAGAAATTAATGCATTTTAACTGATGAAAAAAGTATTCGTACAAAACTGAAAAGCATATTAACTTAATTTAATACTTTGTGGAATATCCTTTATTGAGTTCAACAGCTACGAGTCTATTCCTGTAAGTCTCACCCTATTATTTGCACACATTGAGTGGTATTTTGTCCCATTCTTCTTGGCATATTGTCTTGAAATTCTTGATATTTTTTGGTGCTCATTTCCGAATTTGAATTTTCAAATATCGCCATAAATTCACGATTGGGTTCAAGTCTGGGGACTGACTTGGCAAGACGTCAACGTTACTTTCAGCTAACCATTTCCTTGTAGATCTAGCCGTATGCTTAGGATCATTATCCAGTTGAAAACCCAATCAGGAGTTAGCCGAAGTCTCTCAACAGAACGCATTAAATTGTCTTGTAAGATTTTTTGGTATCTTTTGGCATTCATCTTGCCATCTATTATTGATATTCTGCCAACACCATTTGCAGAAAAACAGCCCCAGATCATGATACTGCCACCATCAAACTTTACAGTTGGCAACGTGTACTTTGGTAAGTAGGCTTCACCATCCTTTCTCCAAAGATGATTTCGATAATTATGACCAAATAACTCTATTTTAGTTTCATCTGTCGATTGTACTTTTTTCCCAAAACGAATATTCTTTATCCTTATGCTCTCTAACGAATTTTAGCCTCGCATATCTGTGTCTTTTCAAGAGGAGTGGAGTCTTCATTGGGATGCGTGATTACCGACTGTTTTTGTGTAGTTCATTACTTATTGTACGCATGGTTACTTAAATCCCTAATGTACGCAGATGTTCCTGCAGCTCTTCTCGGGTAACCTGTGGGTTTTGTTGGATCTGGCGTCCTAATATCCTTTCTGATCTTAGAGAAATCGGAGCATCTGTTCGTCTTTGGTTTTCGACGCTGTTACGAGTTTTAAACCTTGCAATGAACGAAGCAATTGTAGTAAAATGAATATTCAGGTTGTTAGAAATCGTTCTGTAACTGTTCCCATCTTTCCAAAGAGACAAAATGTGTTGTTTTTGTGAAATAGTCGATTCTTTACCTTTAGACATTATTAGAACCTTCTCGTAAGACTGGAAATTGCAGAATACTCTGATAATGGCTAATAGCGTATAATTACTGATAACATTACTGGAACATTCTAGAATATACTTTTTTCATAATTAATTGATTATTTTATTCTAATAATTGATTTGTACGAATAATTTTTCACCAGTTAGAATTTAAAAAATGCATTAATTTCTATTAGAATAAGAATTAATTAAGTTTATTATTATTTTTTAATAGTATGTGTCTTTATACATAAAATGTGCAGAGATATGTTTTATTTAAGGCTTTTACATTTATAAAAATACAATTTTTCAAGTGTACGAATATTTATTTTCCCCCACTGTATATGGGGTTGTTTATTTTTTTACTGTATGACTTGATCTATTGTTATTTAAATTGAATGCTATATCTAATTAATGTACTACGTTTAAATTTGAGTTTATGTCCATTGTGAATCCCAATGTCTTGAACGTTTCTATGTTTTGTTTTTATTTTGTCCGTGGTTCAACAGTTACATTTTCTTAGCGTTAGTAGTCTGTCGTCACTGTATAGGCCTATATTGTTGTTGATAATATTTGCTAATTTGCTGAGGATATGTATACCTATATGTTCACATTATCACCGTTGTAGCTGCCCATTGTTATTTCAAAGTTGTAATCGTTATTTGCATTGATGTTGTTAGTGTTTTGTTCTTGTAGTACAGTGTAGACCTTCTACAGTGTTTGATGATATTTAGGTCTTCATCTGAGATGACTATATGTTATTTTGCTAGATCTCGTTCGGTTTTTGTGAGGTTGATGAATGGGTAGAATCTTTTTATGTCTAATTGTATAAAGGAGCATTCTTCGTTTTTGTGATGTTATACCAACTAATTATTTCTTTTGTGATTTTCATTGCTTTTTTTTTTACTTTACTCCTTAGTTTTAAACATATTTCTTCTACTATTTGCTTATTTTTTCTGATGTTGGTTTTTGTGGGTTTTATTGATCTGTATGATGATTTGTTTAAGAAAATGTCCGTATGGTCTTTTCAGTCTTCTACTTTTCTTAGTTGCTTCATCATGTTTTCTAGTATTGTTTTGGCAGCTATATTTTTGATCTTTGTTCATATTCTATATATATAACCACCCGCTACAATATGGCAAACAACATAAACATTGTAATGTTGTCTCTAAGAAAATGTTTTCACTATTATTTCATATTTTGTAAATTACTTATGTATAGCAAAATTGATTTGTAAGCTTAGAGGTGCATTTATAGAAAGTTGCACTGATGACAAGGTATTAATATCAAGCCAATTTGAAATAACTAACACTTACCAAACTGCAAAAAAAAAACTATATAACTCAAAAATACTAGTCAAGACACAATAATTAACATCATTTTTTTAATAAATTATATGAAGAACAATTGTATTGAATCAATTATTAAATCTGCTGCTAGAAAATGTGGTTCACTGCGTCTTTCTAGAATTTTCTTCTCTTACTTATATATTACATTTCTTCTCTTGCATGAATCGTTAGTCGAACGCACTTCTTTCGCTTTCCAGTCAATTGTTATCGTCAAAAATATAAATTCATTCATTCATTCCGCTGATCTTAATCGTCACCATTTCTTGATAGTGTTGGTCTAAAATGATTGATGATATTAAAGAATAATTAGTAAACTCTAACGCTCTATAATAACAGTAGATGTCATTGGGGCTGAATATACGATAAAAAAAGACACCCTCGTCATTTTCCATCTAATAAGATTTGTCGACATTTCAGGCGGATTGAAAAAATAAACGGTGCGTCTAATCAGTTATGGATATCCACTAAAATTAACGTTTAAAATAATGAAAACATACCAGATTAATATTTACAAACAATATATATATATATATATATATATATATATATATAGTGTAAGAAAACAAACATTGCTGAATGTTAAATGACGGAGCAATTTAATATATATTAAGAGATAATTTCCACTTCATTTTTAATTTTAAATCTTAATCTGGCTCTAAATTTAAATTCAATATTAACCTACAATTTATCAATACCACACCCCAACAATAACGTATCACGTGATAACCAGAAATATAAAACCTTTTTTACTGCAAAATAAAAGTGCCAGTACTTGTGAAATCGCGTCAGCATGAATCTCATAATTTTGAATTCAATGTAAGTTATTTGATATATATATATATATATATATATATATATATATATATATATATATATATATATATATATATATATACCCAAGTATATGATTGGTGTATATGGAATGAATTCCAATAACCAACAATTACTATTCTTAAAAGAGTGCTCAATACAAAGTAGAGTAGATATAATTATTTATTTTTAAAGAAAAAAAAATTTATAACATAAATATGTTATAAAATCACTACAAAAATAGCCATTTTGTTTCAACACCCTCGGTGTCTTATCAAGTGATGACGTTGAATGTAAAATAAATCTTTATTTACATTCAACGTCATCACTTGATAAGACACCGAGGGCGTTGAAACAAAATGGCTATTTTTGTAGTGATTTTATAACATATTTATGTTATAAATTTTTTATTTTTTTAAAATAAATAATTATATATATATATATTGTCAAAGTAGATGCTAGCACATGGAGTAGTAATAGGGATGGTATTGCTTAGTGCTCTAAAGGCTTAGGCAGTTTTAATTGTAAAATGAAAAAAGAAGTGGTTTAATGAGAAAATAAAGAAGAATGAAGAAATAGAATATTATTTTTAATAATATTAAGATTAAGATATTCAGATTAATATAAATAATAATAAGAAGAAGAAATAGAATAATGATAATTATAATAAGATGTAGGAGAAGAAGAAATAGAATAATGATAAGATGAAGAAGTAGAATAATGATAATGAATAAAGATGAAGAAGAAGAAGAAGAAACAGAATAATGATAATGAGAAGAGGAAGAAGAAGAAATAGAATAATGATAATTATAAGAAGAAATAGAATAATGATAAGATGAAGAAGAAGAAGAAGAAGAAACAGAATAATGATAATAAGAAGAGGAAGAAGAAGAAATAGAATAATGATAATAAGAAGAGGAAGAAATAGAATAATGAAAAGATGAAGAAGAAGAAGAAGAAGAAATAGAATAATGATAACAATAAGAAGACATAGAATAATGATAATGAGAAGAGGAAGAAGAAGAAATAGAATAATGATAATAAGAAGAGGAAGAAGAAGAAATAGAATAATGATAATAAGAAGATGAAGAAGAAGAAACAGAATAATGATAACAATAAGAAGACATAGAATAATGATAATGAGAAGAGGAAGAAGAAGAAATAGAATAATGATAATTAGAAGAGGAAGAAGAAGAAATAAAATAATGATAATAAGAAGATGAAGAAGAAGAAACAGAATAATGATAACAATAAGAAGACATAGAATAATGATAATGAGAAGAGGAAGAAGAAGACATAGAATAATGATAATGAGAAGAGGAAGAAGAAGAAATAAAATAATGATAATAAGAAGAGGAAGAAGAAACAGAATAATGATAAGAAGAATAAGAAATAGAATAATGATAAGATGAAGAAGAAGTAGAATAATGATAATGATAAGAAGATGAAGAAGAAGAAATATGATAATGATAAGAAGATGTAAAAGAAGAAGAAATAGAATAATGATAATGATAATAATAATAAGGAATAGAATAATGATAATGATAAGAAGATAAAGAAGAAGAAGAAATAAAATAATGATAATTGTAAGAAGAAGAAAAAATATAAGAGAATTATAATTAAAATAATAAGAATAAGTGGAAAAAAGAAAATGAATAATAATAATAATAATAATAATAATAATAATAATAATAATAATAATAGTAAGAAGAACACCTCAATCATTTTAACCTAATTTTATTACCATCTATTATCCCCCGTTTCCCTTTAAAGAATACCAGAAAGAAAAAAATAGTTCCGCTGATCTTGTTCGTCGCCATTTCAACACATCTTCTTGATAGTGTCGTTCTGAAATGATTGATGATATCAAAAAAATAATTAGTAAATTAACGCTCTATAATAACAGTTGATGTTTTCAAGCCTTGTATTAGATTACTCTCTCTGATGTATATCTGGCCTCATTTGGAGGGTCTCCGCTGTGATCTAATTGCTACGGCGATTACAACTATCTCTGCAGCAAATGAGGATTTATTTCAACAATCCATGTTATTATAAAAAATCCTAATCAAAATATTTTCTTCGAAATTTAAAAATAAAATCATTAAGTTTGACTAACGAAAAAGAAAAAAAAAAGACTTAGAAAGAGTTATAAAGAGAATATTTTTTGCGGTGAATACGCAAATTATTTTTTCTCCGTTAAAAATTAAAATTAACCCATATACTTTTATATCAAATATATGTGGTGTCTAGAATGCAAATACTGGTGGGTAATTTAGGGGTTTGAGCTATTTTTCCCCGGTATAGACGTTATACCCACTTTAAATTCCCATCGTTTGTTACATCTGGTTGTGAAGTGGGTGCCCTAGTCAGTCAGTGAGTTATATGCCATCCGTGATACACGCTTAGGCGATCATGCGTCATTAGATATATGACTGACGAGGCAGATTTTATTTCTGCGGTAGAAAAGTTGCCATCCATGCTTAGAGAACCCGGTCTGTCCTACTATTTACCCAGAGTTGTGGGTGAGGAGAAGGATTCATACCTTTTCCAAGGGTATTATAACGTAAGTCAATGTAATTGATTCGACTGGAATTCGAACTCGGCATTCTGATTCATCAATCTGAGCCGATATCTGCCCTTGCGACGTAAGCGAGTTTAAAAATCCTATACCGGTGGATAATGTTTAATGACTTTTACATCATTTTCTATTACGTTTCGAATAAATATTTTACCTGTAGAACAGTTGTTTTTTTGTTGTTTTTTTTTATGACCTGTCTAAATATTTTACCAGTGGGAAATGTTTTATGCCCTGTGGCACATATTCTATTCTTCTACAACGTCTATGTGCCGTGTCCCGTCAGGGCGTTGGCGAACATTTCTCAACACAATTTCTTCTCCTTTGTAGGTCTTAAAATATTAGGTGGGTGTTTTATTTTTTTTTTAACTCACCTAAACCCTGTAAATGAATGAAATCGATTCCATTCAAATCTATTACATTCACTTACATGCTAATACCTTTGGGAAAGGTATGACGCTTATACTTCTCCCTCCAGCTATGGGAAAATAGCACGACAAACTAGATTATATAGATTTGGATGGCAAGTGATATACCGCAGAAGGAAATGGCAAAATACTGCGGGAAAAATACCTCGTCAGTCATGTATCGAATGGTACATGATGGTCTAAGCGTGTATCATGCATGGCACATATCTGACTGACTCAAAAACCGTCCATTTACACAAGTGATTTGGTTCTACACTATATTTATCTATTACCATGACTTCAATATGTACCATGAGTACCACATTTTCCAATTCCTCTTACCTTATTATAAATTTCAACTGTCTTTTTCTGATATTAAATTTATGTGACCTCTTTTTCCAATTCCTCTAAAATTACCTCATCGCTCATGTGTCAATTTGTATTCATGTAGAACTGTGTTCGAACACAATATTAATATTCTATTATTCCATTATTCGTTTCCTGTCAGTACGTTTTCTGACATGACTATCCACATGTGCCTGTACTTAGTTGGTCATAATAAATTCTGTCTTTTATGTTGTCTTTGAACAATGGGAAATGTTTAGCCCTTCATTTACTCCAGCACACTAAGTAGGCTATACGTTGTTTTCCTCTAGCGCACTTGCCTTTGATCTGTCCTCTGAGTATCATATTTTCCAAGCCTACTTTCCATGGGATGTGCCCTAGGAATTTCAACTGTAACTTGCTGACATTAAGAATAAGAATCATTTCTGTCCCGATATTTTTTTAAAATTTGTTCGTTCCTCACATGTTTGATCCATGGTATTCTCAGTATCTGTAGAATATTGGTTCGCTTTCCAGTGGTCTGACACACAAGTAGGCAAGTGTAGCCAAAGCTAAAAAACTGACTTGAGTCATTTCATGGAGAAATATATGGGTGAATAAAGACCACTCATGTAATTGTATTGGGCAGGTCCATTCTAGCAAAATGGACCAACCTAACTGGTGTATTAGGCACTCTCCTATAAAATGAGGTAAAATCAGGATACAGAAGAAGGCAGCCATGTTGGCAGGTAAGTCACTTGACTTCTACAAGTATCCTTCTGTAGAACCACATTCCTGTTGTCTCAATTTTTTTTCTTAGTTTGGTCGAAGTTGTTCCAGTATTCACTCTCATAAAGACGGGCTGATATGACATGAGAATTCTGTACTTTTTTCCTTGTTTCTAAAAAATGTTCCTATTTCTTAATACTTATCTTAATTTTTGAAAGGCATCGTTCACTATCCAAATTTGCCTTCGGATTTCCGTTCTCTGTTATATTTAAATTGTTGTACTTGCTTGAGTTTGGATTCTCCAACATGTAATTTGCATGTAGGCTCTTCCCTTTGTTGACAACCACGCATTGTCTTTTCTTGCAATTAGTTTTTAGTCATTTTTTTTGGCTGAATCCGCGGTGCCAGGTCAGGACCAATAACATCACAGATTCTTCTTTCGATTTTATCAAGAATCTTTAAGTGTATATCAGGGGCACCAGACTTGATTCGGCAGCAATAATCAAAGCAATGAACAAATGGAAGGCTTATAAATATGTCGAGGAATATTTTCTAGCAAAGCCGAATGCATCAAATTTCTTAACAGCAAATCTAGCAGTTGATAAAATATAATCTTTACACTTCAGGTCAGCGGGAAATGGTGCAAAGAATCAATGTGAGTAGCAGCCATATTGACGAAAGGCAAGAAAGTGTTCTCTCAAACGATTAAATATGAGTAGTTTCGTTTTTGGAAGTGTTAAAATTAACAAGCCATTCCTTGCCACAGTAAATAACAGATCGTAAGCTATTTTTGGATCAGCTGCAAATTTTCTGTTATCGAACTGCCAAGGCTTACTATTAAGAAAAAAAAAAATCTTGTATTATCAGCATAAATGCCGAAGTTGAAAAAAGATGTCATCGGGAAAGTCGTTGACGAAAAGCCGATATGTACGTTAGGATTAAATATTTAAATGGCGGGAATTTTCTTAGAACGAATCCCACGTTTTTCTTTACTACTTTGAGGAGAATGTATGATATTAATTTAGGGAAATAAAAAAGAACATTCTCTTAAAAGTAATCGTTAAAACCTATGCCTTTTGACGCAATGGCTATTTTGAACCAAATAATCTTACAGTGGAACCGTTATTTGAATTATCGATGTACCGTAACTAATACGCACTGTACCGGTAGAAAAATCAAAGGAAATAAAAGAATCTTTCCGGCATTGATTTGTTACAGCATTACATGTTGGCCAATGTATAACTTCATGCTGTTCGTTCAAAAAAAAAAAAAACAAAAACAAAAAACACACACACATTTACGAAACCTATTCTAAACAAAGCAGTAATGGATAACTTAATTAATGAATCGGTGAGCAGAGGTTGAATTTCATTCGAGTTTGTTTTGTATGTTTAAAGGCATATCAACTCCTCATGGGTCATTTAATGGCAAAGTTTAATTTTCTTGGGAGATTTGAAGTTATAAAAATATGAGATACGTTATTCTGCTTTCACAGCTGAATACATGGTAGACGATGCTTATCTTTTCTGCCTATACAGTTTGATATCTCTAAGAAGCTGTAGGATATTATATAGGTTAATAAGATAAAAGAGTTTTTTATTTCTTTATGTTGGTTGTTTGAATGATTTTGTTTAGCGGCATTTAACGTTGAAATCTATTAGGTTGGTGCAAAAAATAATGACGTAATAATGTCGTTTTTTGACGTATTTTTTAACGTCAAAAACGACATTATTACGTCATTATTTTTGCACCAACCTAATAAATATTTTGCGCACAATTATATGGCTTCCACTAAATATAGTTCTAACTCAATTGCATGCCTTCAACTACAAATAAAATGCATTGTTGGTCATTTTACAACAAAATCTATTGCTGGTCCTTTTCCTTTAAATAGGTATTTCTTGTCATTTTAATTTAAATAGGTATTGTTGCTAATTTAATTATAAATCGCTGGTATTTTAACTATAAAAATATACTTTTTATACCTTTATAGTGTTTTTTTTTTTTTTTTTTTTTTTTTTTGCTTCGGGGTTCACTATTGTCCGTAGCTCTGGCCCTTGCTACCACTCTGGGTCAGAGTAGACTTGTGAACAGCAGCAATTCAGAGGTAGTTCCACGCTCCCCAAAACCACCAATCTTCACATTAGAAGCTTTGCTGCAGGATGTACTTCATCGTCATATCGAGGACTGTAGAGTCGAGTTCATTTTTCACTTACGTGTTTAATGTTCTTAGAGATGGATTGATCTATATCTCCTCTCTACCTGTGGGTAAATAGCAAGGCATACCGGATTCGATAATATCCAGGCTAGGAGGAGGAAAACACCGAATTCAAACTACCTGATGCCTTCTAGGTCCTGTCTCTTTAACTTCCGAGAGGAACGACGCGGTAAACTTAGCATCCCTGGTGCAAAATGAACTAGCAGGCCATTGCCTTATTTTGCCTTGAATGTCACCATAAACGACATTTGGGATATACCGGGGAGTGGCAAAACAGCGACGCAAAATGTGCTAACTGATTAAGTTTATAAATAATTCCATTTCAAATGTTCTGCCACCCAAAATATCTTTCATACGTGGTAGATCCTGGGTTTTCTCATAGGGAAATCACGTTAGATTTTAGCAATATTTTTTCCTATTTTCATCGACAGGTAGAGCTCACACTTTGAAAACGTTATATCTATCTTGAGTAGTGGAGCTGATACACCAAGTCACATTTAAATACAGTCATTATTATTGATTTCAATACCAAAAAATCGTGAGTTAATAAAGGCTGGCGAGTCTATCTCTATTCAAAACATTTAATTAAATTGAAAAAAAAAACGAATATGCGACTATGAGGATAAAAATAATATTTATAACAATGACTATTTAATTCCATGTTCTTTCAGTACGGGGTTTGGGATCATGGCTCTCCACTTATTCCTTTATGCTTACTAAATTCAGTTCGTTAGAAACTCTCGGAGAAGAGAGTTAAGTAGACTCCATTGATATTTTCCATATTTACTTTCCATTAATCCTGAATATTAATCAAGATTTCTTGAAGAAAAGATGACAATGGAAAGAAAGATGTTGGAAAACATTATACATAAAATCTATATATCAGATGGGTAATTGAATATTCAAACTGCAAATTCCAATATGGTGTCATTCCTCTACAGTGTGAGGAAAACTATTAAACGTTTGAATGAATCAAAATTTGATAAAATCATCAAATTAACCATATTAATTTACATTATTTATTTTCGGAATATTGTCCTCATCTTTGGTTTAAAGCACGGTTTTCTCCGGGTAATTTTTCTTGTTTGAGAATTTAGCGACGATTTGAGTTCAATCCCTGGGTCGGTCAGTGTTCCCTTGCCCTCAGTGGAAACGGGCGTACAATAACAGAAAAATGCTAAATAAAAAAAAAAAAAGATTAGACGGTATATATAAACATTTGCAATGGAATTAAAGCAATCTAAACGCGTAAATTAAATAAAAGGTACAAATCGGAATTCTCTGCAAGTTACCCAGATTCCCTCTTGGTACAAATCTGAGGAAGGCCGGTGCACATAACGGCCGGAACGTTGTGATAACAACAACAAATAAGAGAGCAATAGTCCTTATATAAATACAGGGTGTGATGGATAAATTTGTGGCTATTTTAAAATTTTTAATTTAGCGCATGCGCGTTGTTTTGTTTTTTTTATTGTCGATTCCATAGAAGAGTAGGGCCAGTGAGAAAACGTGCACGATGACGAAATTCAGTTGGCCAGAAATCTGGAAACATTATTTCATTTTGTGATAATGTTGTAATAACAACGGCAACAACAAAGATGAGGACAATAGTACGAATATAAATAGTGTAAATAATGATCACTCCACATGCAAGAAATTTTGAAAGAAAAATTCTTCATTATTTGTTACTAATTCCTTTATTGACAACACCGTGATATCAATATCAATGATCAGGACAATACTCCGAACATAAATAGTGTAAATGAAAACTCCCTCCCAGACATTCAGAAAGAAGCATCATTTAATTTTTATTATTATTTCATTTAGTGACCACACTATAATTTCAAAAATAGTTCGAATATAAATAGGTATAAAACAAAGAAAAGATATCAATTAGTTAGTTAAAATAGATTCTGTGTGAGAGTCTGTGTAGCAGTTGAGTGTTATAGTCCGAGTTTTAGTCATGAATAAATCTCTTTGTGCCAAAGCCATACTCAGTTGTGCGAAAACCATAGAAAATACCAAGAAACCCATATCTAAAGTTGATAGATTCATTCCTTCAACAAGGTCAAAAGACTGAAAAGACTGGAATGTAAAAACACCTAGCTGATTCCACTACGCGCGTCGTTGACCACTACACTATCTGCACAACCTTTATTTAATCTAGCAAACAATAAGTTATCTCTCTGTTTACCTTGATTGTATTTTAGATTATTTTCAATGTTTCCGGCGCAATTTATATTGGTATATTCTGTTGAATTTTGACGAGAAAATATTTGAACCGTGTCCCTCTTCGAAAGGGAAAACTATCTATAGCAACATAGTTTGGTATTGCCCGCTTTTTAGTTCCTAGTTGGTAGAGTGAAAGGTAGGCTTATTGACTGTCGCAAAATGACTGGTTAGAACTTGACATTGTTTCATCGATAATCGCTAGGCTTGTAAAACATCAGCACATTTCCAAAAAAAAAAAGTATTAAAACAAATTATACCGATTGGAACTAATAATGTCATCACATAGATTCATAGAGAAATATAGAATGTATACATACATATCGAATGCATATATTTTATATATACAGTTAGCTGTTAGAACATAATTAGACACACACAAACTTACCAGACTCCATCCGAAACATACTAGTAGAAAATACAAATATAATACCCTCATCCACATATTAAAAAATGATTAAAAATAATAGAAGCCTTAACAATAAAACGAAAAATCCGACGCTGAATAATATTAACTACAAACACGCCCACAATGTGCTCTGTTCGGAAAATAAAACATCCATATAATTCTAGAAGCATACATACAACCCACACACTCAATCAAAAACCAAAACATCCTTGATAATGGCTAAAAGTATAGCCAAAACCGATCGCAATTACAGGAAATTTGTACAGTTTCTAGACAATCTGTGTCTAGAAACATAAACACTTTTTGGAAAACAAGAAAAATTAAATAAAATGGTTAATTGCAGTATCTTCTCTGTAGTCATTAGTGAAACATGTATAAATGAAGGATTACTGCCTAAATACACTATATATATATATATATATATATATATATATATATATATAGATAGATAGATAGATAGATAAAATATAGGGTGAAATCTAGTGCGGAAATATGGCCTAGGCAATTTGACGAAAGAAAGAAAATTGTGACGGATCATCATCGCTCACGCCCTTAAAGTGCTTGCGAAATGAAAAAATAAGCTTGAATTTTAATGCTTAGGTATATAATTGTAGCTAGGTATATACTTGTATTGTTAAACCTATATACTTCATAATGACCATAGAATAAAGTTAATGGATAAAGAAATATATTATTCATGTGCAAAATAATTGTCATCATTAATGACGTTATTGGTTTGGTTTGGCTTGGTTTGCTGTGTTTTGATTTACGGTATATCAACCTCAATTTGTTATTTAATGCCGACAAGATTTTTATTGCTGGTAATTTTTTTTTTTCGTAATGTATTTCTGGTAATATTTTTCTAAAATGTACTCCTGGTAATTTTTTTTTTTTTTCAAAAAGTTTTTCTGAAATATTTTTTGAAAAATGAATTGTTTGGAATATGTTTTTCAAATATGTATTGCTCTTAATAGTTTTTTCTTGAAAAAATTATTGCTGGTAATAATATTTAAAAAACAATGTATTGCTGGTATTAAAACCTATTTTAAAACTTTGATAGTGCTTGACACTCGTTTTAGGGTTAACTATTTGCCTATAGATGGGACCCTAACAAGTGACACCACCCCGAGTCAGGATGGACCTGGGAACAGCAGCAATTAAAAGGTGGTTCCACGCCCCTGAAAACCACCTGATCTGTGGCCTTGGTGTTGAATGTATTTTATCGTCTTACGCAGGACGATGAAGGTATAATTTGATATTGATATAACAACGGATATACGTATGGATAGATAAAAAAAAATTAATCATTTCGATCTAAATTTCTAAGACTTTCAGATTTCAAGCCTTTTTATATTATGTCCAATAATGGTCAACTTATAAAAATCGGACTAATTAACCCATAGCTGAGGAGAGAAGAGGGGATTTCATTCCTCGGGGCATTTACGCATAAGTGAATATAATGAAAACAAAAAAAACTTGACGTCCTGGGTATGACGATAAACTACGTCCAACAACAAGGCCTCAGATAATGTTTCCGGTAAAATAATGTTGCCAGCTATATGTTTGATAGTACTGTATATTTAATATGTATGTATGTATGTATGTATGTATGTATATATGTATGTGTTTGTGTATGTGTATATATCTATCTATATATATATACACCTTAATATGGCATTAAATGACCCACAGTGGTTGATATGCCATAAAGCCCAACCAACCAACCAACCAACAAAAACTGCATCCAAGGTCTCCGATTAAAAATCCCGAGATATTTTACACCAACCGCACATAAAAGACCATAGCACCTGGCATTCCTAAGCGCTTACCCATGTAGGTACTGTCCAGATTCGGCGTTGCTTAACATCGCTGATCGTACGGAAACCGGTTTTATAAGGTATAATGCCGTGAGCCCGTTACACTTGATGTAGGCTGAAATGCCTGACGGTCGAATCGTTGTAAAAGCAACAACAAAGAGTAAGATAATAGTCCGAATGTGAATAGCTTAAATAAGATATATCGATAATTTAAAATTTATTTTGATTTTCATAGAATTTAACAGTACATACAGTTTTGATATTGAATCCACGATACATCCGTATGGCTTTAAGATGCAAGGGACATCTTTATGAAGACAGAAAATATTGCAATACTGTAATATCAACAACACAGATGGGGGCAATAATACGAATATAAAGAGTGTAAATAATGATGAATCCTGATTTTAAAAATGCGGGAAGAAACATCCTCTATAATTTATTATTAATTCATTGCGTGGCAACACTATGATACCAGCAACAAAGATGAGGGCAATATGGCGAATGTAAATAGTGTAAATGATGATGGCACCTCATCCTCGAAATTCAGAAAGAAAATCATTTAATATATATTATCATTTCATTTACTGACGACAATATGATATTAACAACAAAAATGGGGGCAATAGTCCGAATATAAATAGGTCTAAATAAAAAGAAAATATATCAAGTAGTTAGTTCAATTAGATTCCGCGTGAGAGTCTGTATAGCAGCTGCATGTTATAGTCCGAGTTGCAGGCATTCGTGAATGAACAGAAAACTGAATCTTCAGCAATTTACCTGAACGAATGACACAGGAACATCAAGCATGCATAAACGTTCATAGTTTTTGTTGATTTAAAAATTAACAGCAAACTATTGTCGTAACAAATAATTCGCTTATTTTTAGAGTGATTTAGACTTCTGCAGTTCTCTGTTTCTATCCCTCTACCTTTGTTATTTTGAAATTCACATTTTCTTTCCCCGTCCTGGGTAAGACAATATAAACTACATCCGCGTCCTGGGTAAGACGATAAACTACATCCGCGTCCTGGGTAAGACGGTAACTACATCCGAGTCCAGGATAAGACAAAAAAACTACATCCGCAAGGTCTCTGAGCAAGATATTTTGAAGAGGGAGAAACCATTCTTAATTGCTGGTGTTCCCAAGTCCACCCTGACCCGGGTGGTCGCACCTGTTAGGGTCCCAGCTATGGACAAATAGTTACCACCTAAACTATAGTCAAAACACTATGACAGTGTAAAAATAGGTTTTAATACCAGCAATACTTTCTTTGTAAAAATTATGACCAGCAATGTGTTTTTGAAAAAATAATATTATTATCAATAGATTTTTGAAGAAAAAATATTACGAGCAAAACATTTTTGGAACAAAATAAATTCGCAGCAATACATTTTTGAAAAAAAATATTACTAGCAATAAATCTCTTGTCGGCATTAAATAACCATTTGAGGTTGATATGCCGTAAAACAAGTCAAACAAACCAAACCATTTTAGTTCCATTGCAGGTTTTGTACAGCTTTCGTAATAAGGTATTTGCGTGCAATATTGATTTGAAATTACAAAACGAATATTTTTTCAGAATATTCTGTCTTTGAGTCGATTACTGAAAGTCATGCAAAATAGAATTCATTCCTAGAAAACTATCAGTAAAAATCTTATAGGTTTCCTGCAAGTGATCTATTACAAAACGTTTTTTTCCTTCGAAAAGCAGCTGGCAAGGGGAAAAAAATAAGACTATATTCTCGTTATAATTTCTACTAATATTAATACCGCTGTTTCTAAAAGTAATATTAATATAACGAAAGTTTCCAATTCTGTAAAGAATTTACAGCCATATCTCGTTGAAATACTGTTTCTCGCACGATCACCGAAGTTAAGCAACATCGAGGTTGGTCAATACCTATATGAGTGACCACTTCGGAATATGTTGTGCTGTAAGTATGTACGTGGGTGTGGTGCATTTGATGCCGGTTGTGAATTGGAAATCAGAGAAACGAGTTCCAATTTCGGCCTGGTTCCTTTTATTCACTTGGAAAAGACATGAATTCCCCTCTTCTCTCCCCAACTATGGGTTAATTTGTAGGACGTGTATCACTAACGCATTATCGTCTCCCAGAACGTATTTCAAACTAAAAATATTTTCTGGCTTTAAATAACCTACAAAGGATTGATAAGTAATAAAAATCAAATCAATCTTTGTGAAAGATTGTTTTGATTTTTACGATAATTGATAAGACATGTACAGCGCTTTTCGTTCAAATCAAAAGAGACATTCTTTAGGGAAGATTCCTTCAAGTGATCTCATCTACCTGTCTATATTTCTGTGATGATGTATTGAAATTATTTACATTATTTACATTGTTCGGAGTGTTCTCCTCATAGTTATTCTCATATTCACGTCATTTCGGCCGTTGTACGATTCGGCCTTCTTCAGCGGATAAAACCGTTGTTTGGATCTAGTGGCTTGACTCAAACCGTTGTTAGTTCAATACCTGGCTACTGCAGTGGTGAAAAAAAAACTTGGAGTCTTTAGTTAAAGGTGGATAACCGAGACACCCAGAAGATGGCACGTGGAATCATAACAATCCCGGAGGACGAAATAAAGGGTTCTGTTTAAAATTCTAATCAGCTGAAGAAAGCCAAAGCGTACAACGGCCGAAACGTCGTGAATATGAAAAAATAATATGAGGACAACAGTCTGAACAATGTAGATAATCTATTAGAAAATAGTTTTCTCTTAGAACAACATTTGACAGTAAAAAAAAAGAAACAGCAAGGCTACGTTCTCATAATTTCTACTAATATTAATACGTGCTTACGGCCACATGACACCGAAAGCCTTACTAATTAACCCGTATCTGGGGGCAGAACGGGTGGACTCAAAACTTTCCCAATGTTACTTGGTCATAAGTGAATATAACGAACCCAGTATCTGTCTATATTTCTGAGATGAGGTATTATGTACATTATTTACATTATTCGGACTATTGACCTCATCTTTGTCGCCATATTTATTACAACGTTTCGGTCGTTGTAAGCTCTCGCCTTCTTAAAACCACTTGAAGAAGACCGGACGTACAACGGCCAAAACGTTGTAATAAATATGGTGACAAAGATAAGGACAATACTCCGAATAATGTAAATAATGCACATAACGAACCCAGTGAGAATTGGATTGTGGCTTCCCCATTATTAAATCTGAGAACTTTTTTCCTTACATCATATGTGTAGCGGACAGTGGCTTTACGTGAAGTTAAATTAGGATGACGTGTGTAATTCCCGATTGAAGAGAGTCCACTACAAGAATATGGCGGACTCAGAGATGTAAAGATAGCAAACATAACCGATATATATATATATATATATATATATATATATATATATATATATATATATATATATATATGATATTAAATGGCGAAATCATTTCGCTAAAAAAAATTTTAAAGTTGGATTAACCTACAAAGCACTCCATTAAAAACAGAGATCGAAACATTCATCGAGTGATTTGAAGGTTTATCCAACTTTAAAATTTGTTTACAAAAGGATTTCGCCATTTTATTTCATTAACTTTACTAATCCACTATTTGTATGAATGAGTCATTGTAATATATATATATATATATATATATATATATATATATATATATATATATATATATATATATATATATATATTTCAATTAAAAGGTGCAATTATAATTTATAAATTCATGAATCATTTATACAAAAAAAATATGCAACTGGAATTTATTAACGGGTATCATAACATTCATATACAGGTTCGGGGTTGATGTATCTTATTTAGATTGTTTGCGACGATGTATTCCCGCCATTTAAATCATTAACCTCTATATTTGTTTTTTGTATGAATGATTCATGTATTTATAAATTATAATTGCAACTTTGAATTGAAATTAAAATAACTGATCAAACGTGCAACTCTCGGATAATAAGTGTGACATTACTGGAATTATTGAACAATATAGTTCATGCCATATTGACGGAAAATCTAACAGTAAAAAAGAATTCTCTCATTGCTATATTTGTACAAAACGCACAACATTAAAATTTAAATTCAAAATCATCGTTGCGACCGCAGATTCCAAAACAATAACACATTTCTCATAGCATTTTTTCGGATTACATCTCTATTTCCGTTGTCCTCTTATTACTGAGAAGTAAAAACAAGAACAAAATCTACTTCCATACCTGATGATGTCTGTAGGAACAGACGAAAGCTTGTAAAAAAAAGAAAAATACCTTTTGCAATTGGAATTGATAAACAGGGATCATATCATTCATATACAGGTTCGGGGTTGATGTATCTTATTTATATTGTTTGCGACGATGTATTCTCGCCATTTAAATCATTAACCTTTATATTTGTTTTTTGTATGAATGATTCATGAATTTATATATATATATATATATGTATATATATATATATATATATATATATATATACATATATATATATATATATAGTGTTTGATCCTGGAATATATATATATGTATATATATATATATATATATATATATATATATATAGAGAGAGAGAGAGAGAGAGTTTGAGCCTTTTATATTATATATCTTCCTCTGTCTTGTACATTGAGCTCAACCTGGATTCTATCCTCTTGGAAATACACACACACACACACACTATATATATATATATATATAGAGAGAGAGAGAGTTTGAGCCTTTTATATTATATTCACACACACACACACACACACATATATATATATATATATATATTTATACATTGACCACTAATATTATCAATCTCTCTCTCTCTCTCTCTCTCTCTCTAAATATATATATATATATATATATATATATATATATATATATATATATATATGTATTTGAACTTTATAGCAATTTTTCATGAGCTTTCGATCCGTAGATATGATTAATTAATGATGAACATATCATTTTTTATGGTCGATTTCATCACGATACTTCTGGTAAAATTGGACAGTTTTTGTAAATTCTTGTTACACATAGTCCAATACTGTTATAAAACCACGGAAAATTCCAGTGAAATATATGTAATAATTTCTAAGATACACCGACTCAAAACTTAATCGAACAACTAACCATTTTTGCTGTTACACTATTTGAACATTTTTTCTACTTAACCCAGTATATATATATATATATATATATATATATATATATATATATATATATATATAATGTGTGTGTCAAGAATTAAGAATAAAATTGCTGAATTCAATAAAGTTAAACTTGCTATAGAAGAAAGATATTCTGTGTACCTACTCCTTCCTTCAGTGATAGATATTCTAGACAGATTTTTGTAGCGGTGTGACATGTTATTTTGCTGCTATCACTCGTGTGGTTTTTTCTGCCAAGCCTGTCTTTCCGTACATGCGGAAGGATGTTCTCCCTCCACATCATAATAGTTCTTTAAATTCATTCCTCTAAATGTAGTCGTCGCTCACATTACATAGGGAGGACGACTCAAAGGCTTGATGTCTGAATAAAGCAACACATTCCACCGAGAATCCGCAATCTAAAGTACATTCCTTCAGACGTTCTGACCAAAAAGATATGGGTCTTCCATCGACGAACACCTAATAAATAGCCATAATTATGCCGCTAATTTCAGTGCGGTTTCGTTTACTATGCTTAGCAACTCCCACTCGAATTATCACTTAAAATCGTTGGAGGCCATTTATATTTAATCTTTGAAAGCTTCTCCGTGTAAACAGAAGGATTTCATAGTGGGCCTCCAATTAATTTCGACGTAAGAAACAATCCCCGCCCAAATACACACGGTTCATCACTTTTAATGGTAATTCTATCATAATTTACTAACCTCCATTTAACCCAGTTTTCAGTTTACTTTTTATCCATTATCTTCATGAGTGGTAATAAAAATAAACTTTGTCTTTTAATGGCGACCACAAAATTTTGTACCACAAATCATATCTTTAAATCCATTAAAATAACGTTTAAACAGATAAATAGTTTTTATTTATTTCTTATATATATATATATATATATATTTCTTATATATATATATATAGATATTTACTTGACTCACCACTGAGTCAGGTTGTGACACAAGGTCGGTTTTTAAGATGGTGACCCGAGTGTTTTCACTCGGGCCACTGGTCTAAGCTGGCCTTAGCTGGTCATAGCTTGTCCAAGCTCCTCAGAGTCGGTCTATGCTAGTCATAGCTGGTCTTAGCTGATCCAGACACGAGCCGGTCCAAGCTAGTCGTAGCCGTGATACTACCAGCACAGGGACGAATCCCTACAGAAGGTACAGACATGTGAGAATAACGTTTATTAAATAAACCCTGATATTGGGAGGACTTGCAAGGTAAGATTTATTGATGTTAATGTGTTTTTTTCTTTAAGCTTATCCCCCAAACCTTTTCTGAACACTATAGAATCGTATTTCCGCTTTATAACTAATGATGGAAACCACATTAAAAATGAACAACCAAAGCAGTAAATGTAAAATGTAATTTTCTCATACTTTTTAAAGTTTAATTCCATCATGTATGCATACAGAACTATTTAAAAATGCATCCCCCCTGCATAATGTAGAATGTCACTTCCAATTCGAGATTCCTGGAAATTAGCATCAATTCTAAAACATACTCTTTATTTTATATCTTAAAAATTCAATCTGTGTCACTTTTTTTTAAATGAATATAATTTGATCACTAATGATGTGTTTAGTTTCAATGCACGATGTCGAATATTTAATTGAATTAAAGTGCGTGATAATGTAGAAAGCCAAAAAGGAAATTTAAGAAAATACTCTGGCAACGTATAAAAACCACACATTGTCAGATGAAGAATTTGATTAAGCCATATTTCCCAAAATATATCTGGTGACAATTGAAAACCGAACGTCGTCTTTCGGCTAAGCCACACGCAAATGTCGTTCGCAATCGGAAATAGCACAAAGAAATGTCGTTCTATTCTGTATTAATAAAACTTCGATTAGAAATTTCAATGAGATAATTTGGAGATCAATTTTTGTACCAATTAGTCAAGTTGTTTAAACTATTGACAGTTACAGAAAATTGGTCATGATTAGGACAAATATATTGACTAGTGAACGCACTATATAACTTATAAGGTCTATAATTAAGATGACTGCAGTCTATAATTTTTATACGAAAGTTATTTAAAGCTATTGAGAAAATAGATTTAGAATATAATACACAGTATATAAAAGACAAAGAGACATTAAGTTGAAGTCTGCATAGTATTTTGCTGCTGGATCAAATGGTTTGATTTCTTATATCGCATATCAAAATATTCTAGATTATTTAATGTCGGATGGGTAAGAAATAGAACATTAGATAAAACCTGTTTAAAAGAGAGTCTCACCGGTACATGAAAATTCGGTTTACGCGCGCGAGAAAATATCTATATATTTTTTAAATCATTTCACCCCAAGCAATGTGAGAATGCTACTAATACACAGGAGGTTACAGGGAGTGAAATGATGAGAAGTAAATAGTATAGGAAGGACTGAGTAAAGGACAAAAGATGAATTGGATTCATGAAGACAGAAGATGGCGATTGACGTTGCATTTAAATTTTTGAAGATTGTAGTTATCGGGGAAGCAGTTAAACTGAAGACAGTTTAACATCCAAGAAGTTCAAGGAAAGAAACTGTTAGATCAGAAGTGTCGGTTACATTTAAGTAGATCAATAGTAAACAGGTGGCAGCTCGATGCCAATCCTGTTGCACGCTTAAACACATGTAGTCGGGGGCACCAACGAAAAGAGCTCGTTAGAGAAGTTGTCATGAAAATATTTGTAGTAAACACAGAGGGTATCCACATCACGTCGGTGGGAATGTGATTGAAGTCGAGATGACAAGTCAGGATGAATTACATTCCAGATCCTTCCTTTCGATTACGCCAGGAACCGCGCGATGAATAGCTGAAGCGCAAGACCAGATATGGCAAAAGTATTCAGCACAATTACGAATGGTAGATTTGTAAATGTGCAAGACGAACTGTGAAGAGAAAAGTTTTAAAAAATTAATATAATTCCGATTTGCCGGAGAGTCAAAATGTGTACATATCAGTCTGAGGTGTACGAAATTTTAATGTTTGTACGTGGGACAATGACAAAAAGGTAGACATCGCTCCAGTTTGCTTTAGAAAGGACACACACATATATATATATATATATATATATATATATATATATATATATATATATATATATATATATATATATAGTGAGGGAAATAAATATTCTTACACATGGAAAATTATATTTTTGTAAATGTAAAAGCCTTAACTAAAACAAATTTTGATACATTTTATGTGTAAGGATACATTTTATTAAAAAAATAGTAATAAACTTAATTCTTATTCTAACAGAAATTAATGCATTTTTTTCATTTTAACAGATGAAAAAAGTATTCGTACAAAACAAAAAAAAAGCATATTAACTTAATTTAATACGTTGTGGAATATCCTTTATTGAGGTCAACAGCTACCATTCTATTCCTGTACGTCTCACCCTATTATTTGCACACATTGAGTGGTATTTTGTCCTATTCTTCTTGGCATATTGTCTTCAAATTCTTGATATGTCTTGGTGCTCTTTTCCCAATTTGAATTTTCAAATATCGACATAAATTGACAATTGGGTTCAAGTCTGGGGACTGACTTGGCAAGACATCAACGTTACTTTCAGCTAACCATTTCCTTGTAGATCTAGCCGTATGCTTAGGATCATTATCCAGTTGAAAACCCAATCAGGAGGTAGCCGAAGTCTCTCAACAGAACGCATTAAATTGTCTTGCAAGATTTTCTGGTATCTTTTGGCATTCATCTTGCAATCTATTATCGATATTCTGCCAACACCATTTGCAGAAAAACAGCCCCAGATCATGATACTGCCACCATCAAACTTTACAGTTGGCAACGTGTACTTTGGTAAGTAGGCTTCACCATCCTTTCTCCAAAGATGATTTCGATAATTATGACCAAACAACTGTATTTTAGTTCCATCTGTCCATTGACTTTTTTCCCCAAAAGAATATTCTTTATCCTTATGCTCTCTAACGAATTTTAGCCTCGCATCTCTGTGTCGTTTCAAGAGGAGTGGAGTCTTCATTGGGATGCGTGATTACCGACTGTTTTTGTGTAGTTCGTTACTTATTGTACGCTTGGTTATTTAATCACTAATGTACGCAGATGTTCCTGCAGCTCTTCTCGGGTAACCTGTGGGTTTTGTTGGATCTGGCGTCCTAACATCCTTGTTGATCTTAGAGAAATCTTCCTAGGAGCACCTGTTCGTCTTTGGTTTTCGACGCTGTTACGAGTTTTAAACCTTGCAATGAACGAAGCAATTGTAGTAAAAGGAATATTCAGGTTGTTAGAAATCGTTCTGTAACTGTTCCCATCTTTCCAAATAGACAAAATGTGTTGGTTTTGTGAAATAGTCAATTCTTTACTTTTAGACATTATTAGAACCTTCTCGTAAGACTAGAAATTGCAGAATGCTCTGATAATGGCTGATAGCGTTAACTATAATTACTGATAACATTACTGAAACATTCTAAAATATACTTTTTTCATAATTAATTGATTATTTTATTCTAATAATTGATTTTTACGAATACTTTTTCACCAGTTAGAATTTAAAAAATGCATTAATTTCTGTTAGAATAAGAATTAATTAAGTTTATTATTTTTTTTTAATAGTATGTGTCTTTATACATAAAATGTGCCGAGATTTGTTTTATTTAATGCTTTTACATTTATAAAAATACCATTTTTCAAGTGTACGAATATTTATTTACCCCCCAATATATATATATATATATATATATATATATATATATATATATATATATCGGATCTCAGCTGGAATCAGAAAGTAGGATATTGTTTTGGAATGCATGCGAGTTAAAATGATAGATCGAATCAAGAAGGCAGTCTTAGGTCTGGTTTGTAACAAAGTTAAAAGTAGATCTAGAAACTATCTCTACAATGGTCACGAAGACTGTTATACATCGGGTTTGAAGAGAAAAAATTCCGGTCGGTTTTTCTGTGAAATTATAGTTTCAGACAATTATTTTTTTGTGGTAAAGTATTTTGTTCAGATCTTTTTGAGTCTGACCTTAAGGTCAGATGGTAGGCATAATAGGCATGTTGATTTTGAGTAGCTGAGCAGAAAGTCGGAGTTAGATATTGTTTTCAAGGAGTTAAGTTTTACTCGACGAAGAATGCAGATATGTTCATATTGTGTGCCGAAACAGCTCCCGGTGGTGTGGGATAACAATGCTACCTGCTAAGTAAGACAATGTACATGTGGGCGTGTTTAATAAAATAGATAAGTTAAAAGTCACTTTTGTTAAAGTACTCATTTTACCTCCGAACAAAAAAAAATAAAAAATAAAAAACCTAAAAAAAAAACATTTCGAGAGCCAGCCGGGAGAAGTCCAGCGAGAAAAAAAAGAAAAGATATGAAATCGACCCGGTCAACTACAACACCCCCGCCCAGAACGAGATTCTACAACACTCCCGCCCAGAACCACAGTCCTAATTAATCCTCCATTATCAGGCTATTCATTAAGGAAGTTGGTTATCGTTGTGTTTATTTTATTTTACGGTATATCAACCTCATTTAGTTATTTAATGCGGACAGGATTTTTAGAATACGTTCGTATGAATAGAATGTGTATTCTTTGTAAGAAATCAGCTTGTAAATCAGGTTTTATTTTCCTGTTTTTGTAAAGAGAGTTTATTGTCGAGATTCAAATGTATTGCTGGTAATTTTTTTCAGAATATTTTTCAGAGAATAGCCTGGAGTAAATTTTTCAATGTTTGATAATATGTGGATTATTAAAGTAATCCAAAAGGAATACTCCAAAGAGATCTCGATTGATGATTAGTAGGGATAATTCCAAAGAACAGAGCAATATAATAATGAATACAGAATCCTTAAAAATCCAAAAAAGTCAGGTTATAATTTATTTCGTGTACCTCATACATACATATATATATATATATATATATATATATATATATATATATATATATATATATAATCTGTTGCATACTTGGACACAATTTTCAGACTTGCGGATAGCGTTCAAACACAAAACAGAATGCCGCTAATCTAAGTTGACCACAATACCTACTTTTATATCGATATCTATCCCTGATATTTAGTACTTTTCCCCATAAATATAATATAACTTAAAACTATATTATATATTAAAACTCTCTATATTTTATTTCATTTTATATCAAATATTATTATTATTATTATTATTATATTCTTCAGTAGATATAATTTTATTATATTTTAAATATTATTATTATTATTATTATTATTGTTATTGTTATTATTATATCCGTCAGTAGATTTTGTCTTATTACATATTAAATTTTATTATTATATTCGTTAGTAGAATTTAATTTATTATATATTAAATATTATTATTATTATTATTATTATTATTATTATTATTATTATTATTATTATTATTATATCCGTCAGTAGAATTTATTTTATAATAAATATTATTATTATTGTTATTATTTTCGACAGAAAATTTTATCTTATTATATGATAAATATTATTATATTCGTCACTAGATTTTATTTTATTATATAAAATATTATTACTGTTTCTTTGTTATTTTTCCTGCTTTGTATCCTAGAGAACTGTGTTCAAACTATGATCCTTAAACCCTATAAGAGAATTGGCATTTAATTGATAGCATTTCTTTTAGTATATGGGATGTTCCTAGTAGGGTGATCTTCTGGGCAACTTAAATATTGATGTTACCTGGTTCATTGTCAGTAAAATTGCCCATTCCTTTTCTCGCGAGGCCTCAAGCTCCGATTGGTATAATCTCAGTCTTTATACTTCACATTCTCTTAATTTCGACATTTGGACAATTTCTCGATAATTTTTTATGAAGATGTTTCTCTTAGATGGTACTGTTATGTCAAATCATACACTTTCTGAATTTATTTTTCTTTTATGATAACATCAGGTCTGTTGGATGTCAATTCAGATTGACATATCTCAGAGGGAAGTTACATCATTTTGAATTGAAATGTCCCAGAGGAAAGTTACATCATTTTAAATAGGGCATGTCCCAGAGGAAAAGTGCATCATTTTGAATTTCCCAGGGGAAAGTCACATCGTTATTTTGGGTAAATGTGTCTTGTTGCTGCTCATACGATCTCTCAATGGTTTCTGTGGGTCGTCATCATTGGCAAACGTTTTAAGATCATCAAAATAGAATAGATGATTCAGTTTACCACACAGGTGACTTGTATCCGTAGCTACTGTTGTCCATTAAGCGGTTGAGCTTTGCTAATGCAAGGCAGAAGTGTAGTGGTGACAATGAATCTCCTTGCCGCTTATGGTGTCGATTGTTCTCTGTGTTAATGACCCTCTTTTATTGTTTAGGTTTAGGGTTGCTTTCCAGTATTTCATGTTCCCCGTTATTAATACTCCCTATAATTTTAGGCTCCTCTCTATCCATGAGTTTAGATCACCTTCGACAACTTTCGGTAGCCGATCCATGCTGCCGATAATTTTCTTTTATTTGTTTTTTCTAGTATTGTTTTATTGACAATTAGTTGGTCCTTGCGCCAGTAACTTCCTTTTACATCACTTTTGTTCTGCTGGAAGTATATTTTATATCCTCTCGGTTATGATAGTTGCGGGAATTTTGTACATTGTTGGTAGGCGGGTGATGGGTCTATAGTTCTTCATGTTTTGCGTCTCTTCTGTTTTTGGGAATAGTTATGTTGCTCTCGAACGTGAGCTATTTAGGGAATTTTCTGGGTTTATGATTATATGATTGAATGCCCCTGCGAGGTCTTGGTGGGTGATATTTTTTTTTATCCGAAAATTAGCTATACGTTCTATTCCTGGTGTTTTCCTGTTTTTGGTTTTTCAGATGGCAGCGGTTGTTTCCGTAATATTGATGTCCGTCCATCTTTGGCACTCTCTATTTCTGTGATATCCCTGTTGTTGCGTGATCCATGTAGCTCTTTAATTCTGCATTTTCAGTTTTCCCACATCTCATACCAGAACTCGTCGACTTCCTTGATATTAGGTGGGTCATTTTTTTAAATTTTCTTCAATTTCTCTATATAGTTTCTTTACATCTTCTTTGAAGATGTTTTCTTGCCAGAATAATCAGTTTCTTTTTTTTTCATAACGCCTATTTCTCTGTCCCTCGCTTGAATTTCCTGCTTCACCTTCTCTTTAACTTTTGGTACGTCAGTCTAATTCTTCATGTCAAAACTTCGTTTCAGTTCTTTCCTTTTCCTTTCTTTCATATTGGAGCGCTTCGTGTCTACTTCACTTCGAAGTAATAATGGTCCTCGTAGTTTACTTATTTCAATTTCTATAATTTCTTTTCAGACTGACATCTTTTATTTTCGTTTACGTTATGTTTTTAATTTCCCCACTTATTGTTCCTCGATTGTTGTCGAGGCTGCGTATATATGATGGTCAATTTCTGTTAGATCCATGGGTCTTTCCATTTCATCCTTTATTTTTCTAATTGCTTGGTTAGAAACGTTGATGGTTTCCTTCGCTTGAGGGTTTTTTCTTACTTTTGGAATTGTTGACCTTTCCTGGAAAGAATTTTCCTTTATATTATTCCATTTATTTCGGATGTTTTTATTTATAATCTTTATTTCTCTCTCATATTCGTTATTTTCTTCCTCTGTTTGTTTGTATACTTCAAAGGAATTATTACAATTTGTTTCTATTTGTACCTCGGAATGTGTCTCCTCTGGGTTGTTGGCATTAAGCCCCTCGATTTTAACGTTTAATCTAGTTATGATGTTTTCTCGGATGCTTTCGAGTTCTATGTCAGATATGCATTTGTTTCCTGGTAATGTCACGCCTGGCATCGGCTAGTTTGTTGACATTGATGTTAAGTCAGTTTGAGTGGTGTTTTTCATGCCAGATATTATAGGCGGCTTTGGTCGTTGTTGTAGTTGTCGGATTTATCGTAGTACTGTAAAAGCTAATATCATTTCAATATACTCTCATATATATATATATATATATATATATATATATATATATATATATATATATATATATATATATATAATTGTGTGTGTGAGTTGTTTTTGTGGGATTTTCTTTTATATAGAGGTTTCCTGTGAGGACTGTCAGTCTAGTTCTCGTTGGGTAGATTTTGTTTCAGTTGCCGTCTTTTAAATCCCAGTCTGGTTCGTCACTAGCGATCGCTATCCTTGTTAACCCCTGTGACGCCCGATGCGGTTTATCAATATTTTTCGTCGTGTCAGCCATTATTATTATTATTATTATTATTATTATTATTATTATTACTAGAAAGTCTAGGATAATCAGTTATTATATATATGATTTACACGCGGACAACTTTCCACTTGCCTTTTTTCTTGTTTTCACTCCCTTTGGCCTGCTGTGTACTCCAATCATCATCAGGTGACTGTCGATTTATGTAACCATCAGGGAATGTCGAACCTAAAACTTAATCAATCTAAGGGGATAGATTCAGTTATTAATACTGCTCAGTTACACACGCCCATGTCCAATGATTACACTCGCTAACCTCCAAGGCTTTAACCACCTAGATATTGTCTCGTGGGACAATTCAGAGTGGAGAACTTCGACGCTTGACATTTGACTGATTGGGTTTTTGAATCCTTGTCTTCATTTCAAACCAGACTGTCTGAATTTCTTCAAAAAATATAGATTTGAAGGTAATATATTTTGTAAAACTCGTATCTTCGCATATCGCCAAATCCAACATGAGAAATACCATTTAGTTTGACTTGAAATACGGAGGTATTTTTTAAATATATTTTTGAAGAGAGTGAGTATTTTCAGAAAAAGAGGACACCTAGAAACAGCTATTTATTTGACAACAAATAATCTGAACATATTACCATATGTCTGGTTGATTTCATCCTTTAAAGACCAAGAATCAAATTGAGGCTAGGCAAAGCGGAGCTGGCCTATGAAAAGCTTCATTTTCAAGGACACTCTCCTACGTTTAGAACAAAGGCAGAGGTTGTTTGCCGAAACGTTTATTTGCAACATACGCATGCCTATTGTTTGCATGTTGATTTTGTTTAAGACGGGTAACACAGGAAGATGGACGTGAATCCGGAGAGGTGTAGCCGCTTAACAGTGTACAACACGTCAAAGATGAATTGAAAAGGAAAATGAGCGGGGGAGCAGCATTCGTCGGCGGAAAAGAAATTCATGAAAGTATCATAACGTGTGTAAAATTTCAATGAAGATAATAAGTTAGGAAAATGAATAAAGGAAACAAAAAAGGAGAAAATGTAGGGAGAAATAGGAAAAATAATATATTTTAAAAATGGTCTATAGTGCGATTTATTGAACTTCGTGTCAGGAATTGAAGAATTAAAAAAGAATTAGAAAATGAAGAATAAAATTTCTAACAAATTATTAAACAAATAAAGAAATAATGTAAACAGTAAAAAAGAAGTGTTAATATGAAAAATATCAATTTCAAAGAAAGAACGAATGAAATCAAGGAAGAAAGAATGAAAAAAAGAAAAGAAGAAAAAAAGGATGAAAGGAAAAAAGAGAGAGGAAGGAAGAAAGAAAGAATAAAAGGAAGGCAGAAAAAAAAAGGAAAAAAAGACTGTAAACCATTAAAAAAGGTTTAATATGAAAAAAATCAATTTGAAAAAGAAAAAATGAAAGAAAGAATGAAAGAAGAAAAGAAAGACAGAAAGGAAGAAAGAAAGAAAGAAAGAAAGGAAGGAAAGAAGAAAGATTGTAAACAATTAAAAGAAGTGTTAATAAGAAAAATATCAATTTGGAAGAAAGAACGAACGAAAGGAAGAAAGAAAGAAAGGAAGAAAGCAAGAATGGAAGAAAGAAAGAAAGAAAGAAAGAAACGAAGGAAGAAAGTAATAAAGACAGTAAACCATTAAAAGAAGCGTTAATATGAAAAATATCAATATGAAAGAAAAAAAGAATGAAACAAAGGAAGATAGGACGAAAGGAAGGAAGAAAGTAAGAAAGAAAGGAAGAATGAAAGATTTAAAAAATTAAAAGAAGCGTTAATATGGAAAATATCAATTTGAAAGAAAGAAAGAATGAAAGAAAGGAAGGAAAAAGGAAAAAAGAAAGGAAGAAATGAAAGAAAGAAGGAAGGAAGGAAGGAAGGAAGGAAGACTGTAAATCATTAAAAGAAATGTTGATATGAAACATATCAATTTGAAAGAAGGAATGAAAAGAATGAAGAACGTTAGGGAGAAAGTCTGTAATCCATAAAAAGAAATGCTAATTTGAAAAGATTAAATTTTGAAAGAAAGAAAGAAAAAAGAAAGAAAGAAATAATGTAATCAGAAAAAGTGTTAATTTTTTTAAAAAAATCAATTTTGGAAGAAAAAGGAGAGAAAGAATGAAATTTAAATTAAAGGTAAATTTAGACTGTGACGCAAAACGAAAAATGAAAACAAAAATGAAAAATTTGATGTAGAAATAAATAAATAAAGACTTTAGAAGAAAGTAATACAAAATAAACGTCACGAAAAAGAAAGAAAGAAAGAAAAAGAAAGAAAGAAAGAGAGAGAGAAAAGATATAAAGAAAGATGGACAGAAAAAGAAAGAAACAAGGAAAGAAACAAGAAACAAGAAAGATTGAAGGAAAGAGAAAGAGAGAAAAAGAAAGAAAGAAGGAAAGAAAGAAAGAAAGAAAGAGAGAAAGAAAGGAGAAAAGATATAAAGAAAGATGGAAAGAAAGAAAGTTGGAAAGGAAGAAAGAAAGAAGGAAAGACAGAAAAATAAAAAATAATGGCAAAACGAAAAAGAATAAAATATTAAAGAAAGAGAAATTAATTGCCATGGACTAGAAATAAATAAATAGAAAGAAAGAAAGAAAGAAAGAAAAAGTAAATAAGAGAAAATAATCGTTATCAGCAAGAAAGAGAGAATCAATGACGTCAGAAAAGAAAAAAAATGCTACGAAACAAAAATGAATATAAACGATAGACGAAACAAGGAAAGAAAGAAAAAACAAGTATAAAGAGAAAAATGAAAAAATATCAAGAACTTAAAGAGGTTTACTGAAAAATAATTGAAAAAGAAAAAAACACAAATAGTGAAGGCTAAAAGGAAAAAAGATGCAAGTGCATGAAAAGGTAGAAGATAAAAAAAAAGGGATAGATAGGAAATTGCTCAGGAGAATGAGAAACCATGAAATGTGAAACGAATGAGATAAAATAAAAAAGGGGGTTTGAATATGAGAACGAAAAGAACAAAATAAAAGAAAAAGATTTAAAAAAATATATATCCATCAATAACAGAAACGATGTGAACGTAGGGAAGAAGAATAAAAAAAAAAGAAAAAAAAAAGGATTCTTATTTTTATTTATTTTATTTTTATCTTTACAAATAATCATATAATCATTGCGTGATTTTAATTTTCTAAGACATCAAGAAAGCCAAACACCTGCTTTTGAATCTTTATCCGGTGTTCTCAATGTCGATTGCGTTCTGTTTGCGTTTCTGATTATTTCTGCTAAAAGCATCGATATTTTATTTCATAACTTTCGTAAAAAAAAAAAAAATGATTTCCAAATGTTTTTTAAAACCACTTTTGTAACTCAGGTTGCTATATTCTCCAACAGTCATATTTTCACGTTAAAGCTATCCTGTAACTGTCTGCAGCATTAATATTATTTTAATTATTGTTTTAGCCATTTTTGATATTATCGAAATATTGATACAGTATCTTCATTGGAGACTTTGTGATTTTGTAACATCATCAACAAAAATATGGTTAAATTATCATAAGATCCTGAGTTAGATTATCTAATTCGACTCAAAACTACTTTGCCGTTTGTGCCAGTTTTCTTCCAGGACATGTTAAGGTAGACGACCGTCTGCTACTACTAACGTGGGCATTTCCTTACCAAAATTGCACACCATGACTATAAGCAACCACATATGTAAAACTGAACCAGCTCAACAAGCAACACCTAAGCCCTTCCGTTCTGCAACATTCGCGGTATTTGAAACAACATTCGTAGTATGTAACCTTGATAGAAATGCTTCTCTTCTATATCTGTTTACCTATATCGCTGACTCTTGAGGTATCATGCAGCTATGCCCTCTTGGCAGCTCTGATCACGTCGTAGTTCTGTAAACATATCTCTCTGCTCCCCCACCACCCAAGAAGCTTCTACCAACAGAACATCTTTTATAAGCTTTCGATCCTTACATATGATTAAATTAATTATATCTAGTAACATGTCATTTTCGTTTATGATCGAATTCATCAGGATTTTTCTGTTAAGTTCCAAGAGTAATTATACATTCTTATTGCTCAAAGTAGAGTCCAGTATTATTATAAAAACCCCAGAAGTCAATCTAACAAATGGCCAATTCTGTTTTACACGATTTGGACAATTCTGCCGTTACACCTATATCCACAGACTAGCTCTGAATTGATGTCAGTTGGAGATTCTACCACTAAGCCGTCGGCGCACGGGGCAGGGATGTAGGTGGAATTATAAACATTTAGAAACACGCCCAGTGACTGACAGTGACTCAATTCGCTATGCGAAGAGTCTCGCTATATTAGCTATAATAGTCACTGTTTATCAATTTGAAAGAAAGATACCAGAGAGCTCAACTGAAATTAATATTTATTTCAGGAGCCAATATAACGTCATGCACAGCTGTTTCACAGCTCATCAATGAATTCGAAACCCGACTGAATTGGTGTCAGAGATTTTACTACTAAGCCGTCGGCGCAGGGATTTTTAGCGTATTTATTTTTAGAAACAGGCCCAGATTCTTCCACTAAGCTATATATATATATATATATATATATATATATATATATATATATATATATATATATATATATATATATATATATATATATATATATATATATATATACACAGAGGTCCTGAAGGACACATGTCACAGTGGATAAAGGCATTAGTTAGATCCATTGACAGGACCCAAAGAGTGTGAGTTCAATACCCGGTTAAAGCAGTGAAGAACTTGGAGAGTGGAATTAACAGGAGATAACTCTGGATCTAGAACAGTCTACACCAGTGAAAGAAATAAAGGGTTGATTTGAAGAAGGCCGAAATGTTGTAATAAATATGGCAACAAAGATGAAGACAATGGACCGAATAATGTAAATTGATAAATGGTGTTTTCAAGAAATCAAAATCAAAGAAGGAATTGATATTAAAATCGGTGTTAGTACATATTAATAGCTTTAGAACCTGAGAGAAAATATAACGGATTATTTTTTCAATAACAAATGGAAAAATATCATCCATATACATTGAACAAAATCATTAAAAAAAACGATCAATAATATTCAAACATTGAGTGTAAAATCTCTGAAGATCACGAGAGACCTGTAGCACTTTCATGAATTAGCGCAGAAGAGATGGGTTTGAAGAGGATTGATATTTATAAAGTTGGAGACAATATAAATATTACATAGATTGGTGGCGTGCGAACTGAAACATTTCTCGTGATGATTATTTAATTTAAAAATCCTTGGAGAAACACGAATAAATCACATCTGCCTTCAAATAACCTTGACAGAAGGAGAGACATCTTTCCTTGTCCATCTTCACAGTTTGTAAACGACACCACGTAAGACAAATCCTCTCCTACCTGCATACTCTTCTTCTTAATTAAGCTAAATCCGCGAATAAATATCGTAATTGCAGCCACATTTCTCCCTGTTTCATACCACTGTTTCTGTTTTTGTTTTTTTGTTTTGCCTTTATAAACCTATATATCTTTATTTCAAATGTGGCATTGAATATTAAATATTTAAACATTAACAACTGTTATACACCGTTCTACTTCAAACGCGCCCGTCATTCGATTAAGACTTGTACTTATTTGCTTCAGTGATAGGGGTAAATCACCTTACTTTACTTATTAATAGATATTATATATATATATATATATATATATATATATATATATATATATATATATTAGGTTGGTGCAAAAATAATTTGATGTAATTTATAGCATCAAAAAACGACATTATTTTTGCTCCAACCTAACATATATATATATATATATATATATATATATATATATATATTATTAGAAAATAATAGATAAAAATGATACAGGTCTATTCAGAGACGACGGTCTCATAATCTTAAGAAACTATAACAAACAAAACACAAACAGAACTAGAAAAGCTATAATAGAGATTTTCTAAAATAATTGATTTGATATAGATATAATAACTAATCTAAACGAAGTAGATTTTATAGATATTACCTTCAACCTAAGAAAAGGTACATATAAACCATATAGAATACGCAATGATAAACTAGTGTACATACAGTCATTTCCAATCATCCCTCTTCAATAATCAAGCAGTATCAAAATCGATTAACCGCAGACTTTCCAACAATTCTTGCAATAAAACCGTATTTAACGAAGCTAAAGACCACGAAATAGCCCTAAAACATTGTCACATACTCACCAGAGACCAAAAAAAAAAGCCATCTAGAAAGAGAAATATCATACGATTCAACCAACCATCCAGCAAAAACGTAAAAACAAACGTAGGTAAAATATCCTTCAATCTCTTAAAGAGACATTTCCCTGAATCAAGCTCTCTACACAAACTAATGAATAAAAACACTGTAAAAATCAGCCAGAGTTGCACCGAGAACATGGCAAAAATAATAAATAGTCCAACGGTAAAACTATCAACAAACCACCCGAAGA
>OZ010607.1:40070765-40075765 GCA_963932145.1 Acanthosepion lycidas | reverse complement strand
TTTAAAGTCAAGTGATAGTGATAGCTGTATGAGTCGTATGATTTTTGAATCAAGCACGGGCAACGCCGGGGCATGCTGCTAGTTACTGATAAAAGTTTCCTTTCTAGCCTTGTGGTAATTCGTGTGTAGAAATTATAAATCCGGATTATATCATTATTATCACTTCTAGTTCCATTTTCTTTCCAACTGGCCGTTTCTGCATTTTTTCAGGTTATGTAGATTCTGTTAACGTTTCATAACTTTATTTGTAATTCCGTAACGCCAGTCTACCTGATCCGACGAAGCACAGTTCTCTTCAAATCGTTCAGAGTACAATTGCTTGATGGCAATACTAATCATTGATCTGATATAATGGGTGTATATAGCTGATAGTTTATACCAGGTACGTTCAACCTTTTCCGACTTGTAGGCCGCATCAGTTATGATACCGATTCCGCAGAACTGGGTTAAGTGTGAAAAAATATTTCTTGTTAACATTCTTTTTTCATTCGGTTTTTCCAGTTACGAGTCGTTTTTTAGAGCTGATCGTTTTGTGTTCATTTTGGTTAGTTCTTTTTTCGTAACAGATTTAATGTTTAGTAAAGAGCTTAGAAAAAATTCGCAGTGTGAGATACGCAAGAAGTAAGGCATGGAGCAACATCAGCACGGCAAAGGGCACTCTTTTAAAAGCAAGAAAGGGCAAAAAGTCAAGTGATTGCGATTGCTGTATGAGTCGTACGATTTTTGAATGAAGCACGGACAACGTCGGCCATGCTGCTAGTGTATATTAAAAAGAAAGATTTTCGCTGTCGCCATCTACGACAAGGAGAGTGATAGACAAATATGGGTGATTGCTTCGGTTCCACGTCCCTTCAAGATTGGATGAATATGTCTTTCTACAAATTCCTTATCTGTGAATGGTAATTGTTTTGAAAAATACAGTAGAGTGGTTTCTCATTGCCTCTTTTGTATTCATTTTGTTTTCACATTCTAGTCCTGCTGTCATTGTTGGCTAGCGAGCCAATTCTAAGCTGCTACTGCAACAGATTCCTGTTATTCTCTGGACCAATAGAGAACGCAACAGAGGCGGTCTGAATTTTGAATTTCGAACTGTCTGACGATACCATTTTTCCGCGCCTACGAGAGTGAAAGGTTTTGCTCTCATTCTAAATTTGAGTTACTATTTTTTTTTTATATTTATGATATTATTCACGCAATAGAAAGCTGGAGAACGATTCAAGGTAGAGGTGGAATGAATAAGGTTGTTTTGCAGGAATAAGAATTGCAGACAAGGAAGATATGTATGTGTGTTGGTAAAGAAACGACTCAACTGATAGTAATAGATAGGAACTGCGAGGAGGGTAATCGACAAAAATATTGTCACACGTCCAAAATTCTCACGAGCAAAAAGCCCAGTGCCTAGAAACAAAAACGGGCCTTCTTTATACAGCTGAGGACCGACCATAATTTGCATGCGAATGACGAGACAACGAAACTTCGCATTAACTGTCTGAGACCACTCGGCATAAAATATGGGCGCCGCCATTTTGGTTCTTTTCATCGTTGAACAATCGGATTTTGCATGACGCACAGATTCGCGGGCGTTTCCGAGGTAGGCCATTTTCACAATTTTCTCCACTCTCCCCCCTGATCTCATGATCACAAACAGGGCAAGGAGGTGGCGATCGTCGCCGTCGAGTCCACCTGCGAAGGGGGACGACACAAGCTTCATCCTCATGCGTGCTCTCGTCTGTGGTTTGAGTGTCGGTAAACACGGTGTCCGCCGGGAGGCTGCTGATATCGGAGTCACTGCCCTGCAGGTCTAACCACAGGCAGATCGAACGCTCACTACTCTCAGACTCGGAATCGCTTTCATCGCTCAGTAACGGTAGCAGTTGAATCACCGGTCGCAGGTCTTTAATGTGACGAGGCACCGCATCAACTGTCACAGATTGCGGGCTGATCACCTCCCTAACACGTCCAGTGCCATATTTTGTCGTACACTTCGGCGTGGATTTTTGACCCAAACAACATCTCCTTTTTTCAATCTCCCTCTGGTCACTTCTAGTTCAGGCAACGGTTTGGCTTCAATGCCTTTCACTCGGACATGATATTTGTGCAGTGCAACACCCGGTGCTGTGGACGGGGAAACGTTATCTTTCGGAGTGACATTATACCAGTAAACCGCCTCCGATACTGGCTGCGATGGTCGTGACAGTTCTGTGATTTCGCTCTACGATGCCGTTTCCCCTCGGCGAGTAGGCACATCGAAACCGCAGATGCACGTCCCAATTGTACGCAAATTGTTTAAAGTCGTTACTGGTGAATGCAGTATCGTTGTCGGTCAGTATTTACATGGGTGGGTCTCGCTCCAGGAAACCTATATCGCAAACCTAGAGGGACCGCAATCAATAAGCGTTAGAAAATTCTCACTATTGTAGTGAGTTATGTCCATTGCTAGTCTGCTCCAGTTGCTCTTCACACTCAGTTCTCCTTTTTCCCAGTGAACAGGTGCCGGATCGATCGACTGACAGGTTGTGCAGGCCCTCACAACGGATCTAATGCCTTCTCTGCACACTTGCGGGTCGACTATCCTGGCGAAGTACAGAGTTCGTTTCACGCCCGGATGTCCGCTTTGATGATGGGTATTGGCCACCTGGTCCTCGTCCTCGTCCAGTCGTCTTCCTACCACTGCACAGCTCTCGAGCGCCGGTTCTCCTCTCTTGAGCAGATCCAGCCACTTGCGCGATACACTGGTGAGGCGATCCGCACGGTTCTGTCAGGGCTGTACGAGTGTCACATCTATGGTCAATCCATATTCTTCCACCAGCAATCGCATAATGCCCAGCCGTCGCCTAACCAGCATCTCGCCAGCCGCCCTTGTGTTCACCCGTGCCTTCTCGGTCAAGGTGTCGAAAATCCACCGGTGCACACACGCCGAATCAGTAACCAAGTGCAATGTTGTCACCTCCCACTGAAGGGCTAGATTGAATCCTTCAAGCGCCGCATCGAGTTCAGCTAAATTAATATCATTAGTAGGACGCAGCCAACACACATCTTCGATGACATTTCTGTTCGCTTCTGTCGCCACGGAACTCGCATCCACCAAGACTGTGATCTCGTCACCACCCATGCACCAGTCTCCTCCAACGGGACCCAGTTCCCGTACTCTACTTAACATCTCCGCTAGTATGAAACAGAAAGAGGTATCTTTGACGTTATCATCCCATCCATTGGTTGCTGCAGTTGCCAGGCGCTTGACGAAAGCAACTGCCACCCTGAGCCATCCAGAAACGAGGAAATGTCCAACAAGTTTCCCACACTGCGAAAATACGCGCCGACGGGTCAACATATCAGGGATTTCCGGAATCTGACTTCCTCGTTTCCATTGGAGGGTGCCATTCTCTTCCCAGACTTGCAAGCCAAGAACTCTTACTCCATCTCTCAGTCGCACCGGATCCTTGCACACCAAACCGCAATCCAAAAAGTTTTGTCGTACACACGATGCAGAGACAAGACTTTCATTAATGAAGATGTCATCAACGTATGCTCATGTGGCATTTTCAATTTTGCGGTCTTGCGATGTGATGGCATCTATAACAGATTTCATAATGAGTGGCGCCACATTTAGCCCAAATCCTAGCCGCGTAAGACAGAAGCGTTGACCTTTGAAAATAACCGTGTGAAATGGCCACCATGCTTCGTCGATGTGAATCTGAAGATATGCGTTCCGCAGATCCAGAAGCAGCACATTGACTCCCTGCCGCCGCCACGCTCCCAGCATCGACAGTAAAAGCATCCACAAAGTCGTTCTATTCGCGGTAATCGAGTACCGGACGTACCTTCTGTTTCTGCTCCTGCACGACTGCCATCAAGGGAATCAGACCCTTTAGGGGTCCCAGTATTTCCTGGGGGTAAAGAATCAACCAGCCGTTCACAATCCACTGTTGAAGCTCTTTCACGTATTTCCCTCTGATGCTGTCGGGAACTTTGTACTCTGCGACCTTGTTGTGAAGCTGAACTGGTGGGTCTTTTGGGGCCTATTTCCACCTGGCGGTCCACACACTCTCGTCGGAATTGAAGGAGACGTCGAAATCCGGCTCACTAATGCAAAGGGCTACACACCTTTCTTCCTTTACCCAGTTCCACATTTCCGGCTGGCGTGATTATCCTGCCTCATAACGCTCGGATCGCATCGATCCCAAGCAGCTGGTCGTAACCGAGGGGTTTTTGACGTGCCACCAAAACGTCGACCTTGGCATGATTCCCTCCGTCTGTGAGGATTGACATAGACCCGACACCACAACAGGCCTGGGACACTCCGTCAATCGTACGAATCTCAATTTGTTGACTGCTCCATGTCACGCATCGATCCGCACTGACGATCGATCAGGAACATGCAGTGTCGACGAGCGCCGAACATCGTTTACCCTCAACGCTAACGTTGACAACAGGCAATGCCGCATTTACTGACTGAGAGGGGACAAGGGTTGCGACAGCACCTCGTCCCCGGGCTTGTTTCCCGAGCAATCCTGTGCTGCATGACCTAACTCGTTGCAGCGATAACAGCGTAGTCATGCTAGTGTCCGTCGGCTGCTCCCGCCACCTACGTCACTTTCGGCTCCGGCAATCTCTAGAGAAATAGTTTGGTACACCGCACTTGTAACACTTTGGGCCCTTCCGCGGTGTCTCGGGCGTTCTCACGGCTGTCGCGACCTGTTCCGTGTCTTTCAAGATGTTTCGGGCCCTGGCTAGCAATTCGTCAATTCCCAGTGTGTTCAATCTTGAAGACGCTCGCAGGAGACAACTGGTGTCGTCGGTAAGTCCTGCCAGGAAGGCGCATCCCAGTATGCGGTCTGTTGCTCTGCCAAACGGCACCGCCAGCTTTCGCAAATCGGCCAGGTAGACATCCAACGTCTTACCCGGCTCGAGCCGTCGTCCGACGAACTGTTTCCAAGCGATGATGGGGTCTATTCCAAAGGCCGTATATAGGGTACACTTTATCTCCTCTAGGTCAGCAT
>OZ010607.1:40050765-40068265 GCA_963932145.1 Acanthosepion lycidas | reverse complement strand
CTTCTAGTTAACGATTCGCCATCTTCTTAATCATGCAAGATTCCATCTCTTTGTGATTTATTGAAGAGCGCATTTGTGATTTGGATTACCTTTTGGGGGGGGGAATTAATTTCTGAAATGACACTGATGGTGTTGTTATAATAAGAAAATTCACTTGGTGAGAAAACGAGATACAAAAATGGTGAGGATAATCTTTGCGCATGCGTATTTCGTTTCGTTGGACGGCCATATTTCTTATCTTACTCATTCTCCTCTTTTTTATTTTTTAATGAAATAGTGAATTGAATGTTCTCTTTCGCTTGAGAGTTCGTTCCTTGAGCAATTACTTTATAACAGATAGAATTATCTTCTATGTAACGTGTACCTTCTGGACAAGGGCGTTCATGGTTATACAAATCTCCCTACCATTTTTAGCTCTTACCAACATTTGTCTTTTTGCTATTTCTCCTAAGTCATGTTCTGTTAATTATATATAAAGCTTGTTCCAATGACTTGGACCAATTTTCTTATGAATTAAGTTTAAGTGTCTATTTTTTTTTCTTTTTCGTTTAGATTTGCCGGTCATTTGGGCGATATTATTTTTCACACATAATTGCCATGGGTAAAATAACATGATCCAATAGAGAAATAAATAACTTTTCACCAATAACACTGATTTATTTACTGCCGACTTTGTTCCGTCTTATTGAAACACCCTTATAGATAATACGTCTTGATGAAACATCCTTTACAACGAAGTGTGGAAAGTTATTTGCTGTCATCTGCTGTACCTTTTTCTATCGATCTATCCCGTGTGTATTAAATTTTCTCAGACCACTTTCCTTATGATGAGCCCAAGAAATTTCAACTATTTTTTTTTATTCTTATTATAAGAGCTTTTTTGTTTACATTTCCATTAAAACTTCGTCGTTTCTCACATGTTCAGTCCATGGTATTCTCAGCATCCTTCTGTAGAACAAAATTTCTGTTGCTTCCAGTTTATTCTTTATCTGTGAGAAGCTTTTCCAGAATTAATCGATATATAGGAGAACCAATATTATATAACAGTCCAGCAAGGGTTTCTTTATTTCTAATGTTTTTTTTTCTTTGCTTAAATGTTGACAAGCGAAACCCAATAAGCCTTCGTATATCAGTGTTGAATTTTTCATCTTCTGTTGAATCGCATTAAAATAATTATTTGAAAAACCAAAAGAAAAACCAAACAAAATTTTACAAAAATGTAAGGGATTTATATTAGGAAAATGAATAAATCTAAAATTACGATAAGAATGAAAAAAATGCTATATTTTTCAGTCTAAATTATTATGTACAAACGCGATCTTTTCTTTTCTTTTTTTTAAGCGTTTCACCCCAAGCAAGGCGGGAAGCCACTATCACGCAAGGGGTTACAGAGAGTTGGTGCCTGAGCCAATAGGAGTGATAGAAGAAAGGATGAAGAGAAGGATACGGGGTAGATCAAGATATCTGGAGACGTCGATTGGCATTACATTTGAATAGTTGGAGATTATAGCTGTCAGGGAAACAAGAAAAGGGGAGGGAGTTCCACAGGCGAGAGGTGCGAGACATGAAGCTATTAGAGTAGAAGAAACGGTTACATTAACAGTTTCGATAGTGAAAAGGTGTGAGTGAGATGAAAGCCTAGCAGAACGCTTAAATTCATGAAGTGTGGGAACCATCGAAAGCAGCTCATCAGAGCAGTTACCATGAAAGTATTTGTAAAAAAGACAGAGGAAGGAGACGGCACGTTTGTGAGAGAACAACTGCAGACGAGATACCAGATCAGGGCCAGTTACATTGCATATCCATCTCTGGATGTTATCAAGAAACTTGAGACAAACAGAAGGGGCACCGGACCATATATGGCAGCAATACTCCATTCAAGGGCGATCTAATATGAATATTGTTGAGTGTTGTTAACACACGCATACACGCACACCAAACTAATAAAAAAACAAGCGTTCCAATGTAAGAAGTTAATTGCTAATCAACTGTAGATGTTTAAATAAATACATATGCACATGACATAATTTATGGAATTTATACACATGGAGTAAAAAGCATGCGTCCCGACAGCTAAATGAAATACTAAGAAAAGATAAAATATATATATATATATATATATATATATATATATATATATATATTTCTAGAATCTTATGCGAACGCAGACTACGCTTTGTAGGATACTGCTGGGGAGCAAAATAAGAACACGCAAGGGATCTACTGTTCTGGACGCCGAGCCATTTAGCAAGACAAGTAGGTCGAGCAGCAAACACCAACTTGGGCCAGCTATGTTATGACGCAGAATGTTTCCTTAATGACCTTCCAAACCTTGAATCAGGAGAGTGAATTTTGACGTGATAGACACATGAATGTCCGAGCTAACTCGAAAGTAACTACATGCCAATGAAAGGCCGAATAGTTTCCTCACAACTTTTCTGAGAATACCGCGAGCGATGCCTATGAGAAAGCAGCAATTTTCCATACTGGAAAATCGAAGCAAAGAGGAAACGCATACTTAATATTACGAAGAGAGATCAGAAAGTTATATCAGATACCGAAGAAAGAAGGCTTGGAGAATTTAATACACAGAGGACATATCTTCTTCAAAATAAACTTTATATATACTCATATGAAGAAAAATATATGATCAGCGTTCCGTTTAAATATGATCACGTGGTCTTCACGTGGGCGATGTTGTGAAAACGTATTCCTAAAATTTGAGTATTTTGAATGAAAAACAAAAATAATTTTATTTTGATCTAAAACTTATATGTACGTTTGTATGATAACAGATTTCAGTTATCTGTTTAGATTGGTCTTGCTCTTATGTCCATCATCTTTTCATGTTGAATTAAATATAGTCCAATGTTAATTATGTTTTATGAATATGTCCTGAAGATGGTCTATTAGACCGAAACGTCCGACGTTGACATTATATTAACATTAAAACAGCATAATTGCATATTAGGATTTGTGTTTGTTTTTTCCGTATATTTTTCTTCATACTTCGGATCTATATCCATATATTTGCTTACATATACTCATATGTAGCCAAAGTTAATTATGTGAGTATACATTTTTTCTGAATATTCATACAAATTCTTGCTTCCACGTCAACTACAATCTGAAAAAATTTTAAATCCAAAGTTAATCGTAATCTTTCTTTTCTATTCTGTTCTTTTTATTGTCCTTTATCGACACTAACGTTTTTTTTTTTCAGTTGCCTTTCATTTTAAATAAATACTTGTATTTTAATAGCTTTATCGCCATGCTTGGGGGGAAATTAATTTTATAATTTATACATTATACATTTAAATCTCAAAATCATCCATGAGACACTAGGCATAAATATACATTAATTTTAGCATATATTGAAACGTTTATGTACAGTATGCAGCAAAAGTACCATCCTTTTTCACGTATTAACTTTTAAAATCTCTCTATAATTCTGAGATGTGACATTGTAATTAATTAAACTACTGTAATTCCCAACGTCTAATACGCATTTTTTCTAAAAAGTAATAAGCAAAATTAGAGGTGCGTATTATTCACCGTTACAAAATATCTTTAAAAGACTCCCGTTTTATAAATCGATTGACACTAACATTCGGCGACTGCGACCCCATAAGGATGTCAAATACAATCATATGTATCTAAGAATACTTACAAATCTCAAATAAAATAGGAATTATCGTAAAACCAAATTAGAATGATATGATCCTATGTTTAAAACCATTTTTATAAGTGTAGGAAACGGTGGCCGTAATGAAATTGGAGAGTTAGAGTTTATAGGGTTTTATTACTGCTGGAATTTTGGCTAATCCTCGTCGGCAAAATGTTGTAGCTTAGGGAAGGTTACTGAATAGAATAATCAAACAAATATTGATAATGCACGATAATACTTAGGACAAGAAAAACACATACAAGATTCGCCAGTGGCGCGTAGAAGAAGTAGTCAACAGCTAGAAGTGAGTCAAGTGAATTTCAAAATGTATCTCCAACTGCAGGATATCTAACAACCGCCTTACGCGGTAAGATGTAGCTCAAGGCCGAATTTAATGTGTGGTATCCGAGCCTGTATGTTCGGCCAAAAATTCCCCGTAGACCCTATGTAAAACAGGGTAAGGTAGCTATTTCCCGAGACGAGATTCTTCCCTTCGACACAGTCTCGTCTGGGGATCCTCTCTTCCGGAACGGAGAGAGTTTGAGCAACAGCTGGAGACGAATCTCCAACTGCAGGATATCTACCAACTGCCCCACGCGGTCAGATGTGGTAGAAGGCCTATGTTCATGTGGGTTATCCGGCCCGTAGGCTCGGCCAAAAATTCCCCGTAGACGCCGTATAAAACGGAGTCGGGGAGCTGTTTCCCGAAACGAGTCTCTTCCCTTTGATATCGCCTCGTCTGGGGATCCTCTCTGCCCGGAGGCAGAGAGTTTTAACAGCACAGCTGGAGACGAATTTTCCCACACTTTCAGCGATGTTTTAGTGTTCCGTATTATGTATGTAGTCGTATTATACATGCGGAATTACGCTATTTAGTTTGTTCGGACAGTTTTCCATATCTTCATTGTCGTATTTACGACGTTTCGGCCGATGTGTGCACCGGCCTTATTCAGGTGATATATGTTTGAATTTCGAACCGAACCCTGTATTTAGTTCACTGGAATTGATTAAACTAGTTTCACCTGCAATATCCTGTTCTGGATATTTCAGCTATGTCCCTTTAGTAACTTTAATCTCTTTTTTGTTCAACACTGCTGTGGCCAGCTAAATAACTCACAATTCTTTTGGTCAAGTTATTGGATTACTTCAACCAACCCTTTTATCTCCTGGGCCATATTTCCCCAAGGATAGAAGCGTTGCTTGATAGATGTCGGTCCAATACCTGGCCAGAAAATCTTGGAGAGTTGAGATACTAAAGGGTAATAACTGAAACTGAGATATCCAGAAAAGGCATGGCACGTGGAACTAGAATAATCTACTCTAATGGGCCAAAGAAAAAGTTCGGTTCGAAATTCTAGCATACATCCCCTAAAGAAGGCTGGAGCGTACAAGAGCCGAAACGTTGTGAATATGGTTATAAGGACAAGGAAAATAGTCCAAACAGTGTAAAGTTTTAACTTTTATTGAACAAAATTAAATTACAGTATTTTCAGAAAAATTATAATTATTATCATATCAAAATAACGTGATTTGAGGAATTGCTCTGGGTTTGAGTCAGTAAAAAGCTCTTTCTTTACGTACGACATGAAAAGGCCTGGTGGTGTTATGTTTGGTGATAGCCACTCAGTTACTTGATGTTGTCCTATTCATTTCAGCTCTAAATTAAGATTTATCCATCCCCGAATAAATAAGCCATAGTTAATATTAAGCTATCTGTAACTACTATAATTTATTTTTTTCAATAAAAGTTAAATAAAAAAAGTGCCTTCCTTTGGCTGCACCCTGTATATCTAGTATAGATACTCGCATCTGAGCTTGTCAAGTGCAATTTCTTTGAACCACTTCACAACGCACTCAGTTCTTTGTTCAAAAGATTCGTATGCCTTAAAATGGTTTTAATGAAATTGTCGTAATTAAAACACCTTTGATATAATTAAACGTGGTGGTATTCGCTTAATTCAGTTATATTATAAAATTAAAATCTATAATTTACGGATTTTTAAAATATAAAATGTAAACATTTTTACTTTAACGTTACCTTTACGGTGGTGGAAATGATTCTATGCTCAAATTCTTTTTGTTTCTTTTCTTCTATGTTTTTTGAAATAAGATTTTCTTTATCGTTTCGTGTGCACCAGTGGACCTATTTTTCTCCGCGTACTTTGCTGAATTCTTGTAATCCTCCTACAAATAGTTCCTTTGTTTACTACTGCGGCATTATTCAGTAAAACGTCGTTCCACATTATATATTTTATTATTAATTTTTAGTTTTCAAACTATTCGTTTTAGTTTGCAAATATAAATATTATATTCATCTCATTATTATAGTTTGTTTTGCTTTTTAATTTCTTTTTTCGGGTTGGCATTTTTCCGATGCGTTTTTTTATCCACCACAATCTTGGTTTTCTGAAGCAGTGCGGATTAAAACGAACGTGGAATTAGTCGATTCTATGCGAGATTTTCAAACAACTGATTACATTCGCATAAATAGGGTAATGCCTCTGTCCACAGCGTGTATTTCCTATGAGGGTTAGAGAGAGAGAGAAAGAGAGAGATGGAGAGAGAGAGGGATAGAGAGAGAGAGACAGGGAGGGAGAGAGAGCGAGAGACAGGGAGGGAGAGAGTAATAGAGGCCCCCTTTCTATTTCTGTGTCTTTTGTTTTCTATTTTTTCCCCCTAAAATTTAGACCCTTTCAACACAATTCTTTTCCTTGATATAAGCGGATATCTTTTTTTTTTTTTTTTTTAATATTCCAACCAAGCGCAGATCTCGGCTGCTCTGATTCGGACGAGTCACTGAAATGAAGAAAATTATTCAATGAAGCGTTGGGAGGGGAAATATCTGATTTTAGCAAATATTTGCATTTCCTAGTCTGTTTTCGGGATAGAATTCACACAGCAACAAAATAATGCAAAGGACTGGGTGTTGCGGACATATATTAGGCTTTACTATACTACTGATACTTGAACACCTCATGTTAGAAAAAGTGTTTTTTTAAATTATAAATATGAAAATAACGTTATATGTACTCGTCATTGATAAGTATATAAATTGGATATGTGAAGATGAGACATATTGGAAAATCTTATAAATGATGCATTTCGCTGACGTGTGGTGATGTACGGCTTCTTCACGTCGGAATGAAAAGCAAAACTCTATTGAAAGTAAACGTATTTGGGGGTAATGGAAGGTAAATACATTGAATTGCCTTATCAGATCCGACGAACAGAAACCACACAACGTGTTTTTAGGTCTGTGTTTATGTATATATATTAGAATCGTTTTGGACATTTCGCCGTGGTGTAATGTGTAGCAAGCTTATCTCGCTAGATGAATTACGAATGAAGAGTAAGTTCGACCCTCACTAGGTGGCTCATACTTTCGGCCTTGCGCACCATATAAGCTGCGCTTAGGGAATCACAATTGGGTGCCTCGACATGGTGTAATGGTTAAAAAGCTTGTCTTGCTTGATCAATTAAGACTGAGTAGTGAGTTCTGTTCTCACTGGATGCCCCATACATTCGGCCTTGTGCCATATCTAAGCCAAGCTTAGGAAATCACTATATTAGAATCGTTGTTGTGACTTAGTATTTTTAATCGAGCCGCTGAAAACTGAAACTGGTTTTTATTTATATATATATATATATATATATATATATATATATATATATATATATATATATATATATAGTCTCCGTTTGGCTGTCAGTTTCTTCTTTTATCTATTATTTAAGTGGCGACATCTCTGTGGGGCCGCTACACATCATGCAAACGTGAATCACTCATGTCTACAAACAAGTGTTCGCTTACATTTTAGTGAATAGAAGTATTTTTTTAATACCTTGTGTCTTTAAATTTGGTTTTCATTCCCTTATACTGGTTAGCATCCGTGGCTAAAGAATCAAATCGACAATGTTATTAAAAACATCGCTGTCTATTTCAGTAATAAACTAATTGAAATGCCAATCTTTTTAAAATACTTAGTAGCAAATTAAAATTAAAATGAAACACGCAAGACATTAGAGGTTTTGTTGAACCACCTCTTAGATGCGGTTGTTTCCAGGTTCAACCTAACCCAGGCTGGTAGCACCTGTTAGTGCCCCAGTTATGGGCAAATAGTGAACTCTCAAACAAAATTTCGCCAGTACATTTTTTAATAAAATATTCAACAATACATTTTTATAACAAAATTACAATCAATGTAACACAAAAAATATACAAAATACATTTAAGAGTAACAATATAAAAATATATTTTTATAATAAAATTATTATGATCTACTATATATTAAAAAAAAACATACCTTTACTCTGAAAGAATAAAATTATGTAAAAACCATCTGTAATTGAAAGCATAAATTTACGTACAAAATATTTAGCTTTCGACACTAAATAAGTCATAGTGGTTGATATGCTGCTAAACAAAATGAAACAATTAAAGAAACAAAAAGTAACATAATACGGAGAATTTATTTACCACTGAGGTTTGCGCGGATAGTGGAATAAGATTATAATGTTACAGTTTTTTGTATATATTGTGTAACTAGTGAGCCAGTTCGAATGACACGAATAAGAAGGTTAACCAATCAGAAGCCACAGAACATTGTATCCGTCGTGTATAAAGGCGGCCATTTTTGTTTACCCTACCCGAATGACCAGTGCCAACTTGTCAGGCGAAGATGACAGATGGAAGTACTACGCTCTGCTACTTTGCTACGATATCCACTGCTAACCTGAACTACGCTTTCCTACTGTCTCCGAAATATTCACTGCTAACTTCTGGATTCTATACTCGAAGACGACCGTCATAAAATGTCTAACAAATAATGGATAGTGGAAAAGGATAATAATAAGAATTCTTTACATTAACTTACTTTCAAATGCTCTTGGGGAAGGGATGAAGCGATGACTTCATAGCCAATTGCAATGCAGATATAAAATAATTTCTAATGTATTTCATTAATGACATATTTTAAATGTATTTCTATGTTAAAATTAATAGTCCTAAATTAAATTTAAACACATGCTAATAAGTCAATATTTGTCAGTTAACACCAATGCGAATCTGGTTAGTACCTTGATAGTACCTTGCAAACACCAAGTGCTGTAAGCTTGAATATGGGATTGGTGTTACTACCAATGGCTCGGAATTGTTAACCGGCGAGCCACGTCCCGATTCCTTTTGAGTTACTTATATTCATTTACGCGCAAATAACTTTGGGAACGGTATGAATCCACCCCGTTTCTCCTCAGCGATGGGCTAATTACTATTAGGTTGGTGCAAAAATAATGTCGTTTTTCTTTTGAAGTTGAACGTCAAAAAACGACATTATTTTTGCACCAACCTAATAAGACCGTTCTCACTAAATCCTTGTTATCTTCAAAAAGAAAAGAAAAATCTCACAATCTAAAAATATTTGATAGCTTTTACCTCTGACTACAAGGTGTTGATAATCCGTTAAAACGAATCAGTCAATCACCTGTCAGGTAATGTGGCGAGGATGTCTATGTGGATTTAACAGGCAATATTCCAGAGAGCTGTGTTCGAATACTAGTGTAGTTCGTTAGATTGAAATCCGCGCGAATTCTTGGGAAATGAGTAAGTCCGTCGCTTTTCTCCCCAGATTTCGGTTAAATAGTACGTTTTGTATATGGAAAAATAATTGCTTTCTGTAAAAATGTGTTAATGCAATATTGACTAGCAAAATATTTTAAAAACATAAAAGAAATATATTCTTCCAATCCCAAATATATTTTGACTTGAAATAACTTGCAAACTGTTGATAAACTGTTGAAAATTAACCAATCAATCATTTGTTAGTAAACTTAGCGTGTATGTACGGTTGGTGGATTGGGTAATAGCTAGGGATATGAATTCGGAGAACGGCGTATGAATTCTAGTCGACTTCACACTTACGCGCAAATACTCTTGGGAAATATATGAAGCCGTCCTCCCCAGTTTTTGGTTAAATAGTAGGATTTATATATGGAAAAGTTATTTCATTCTGTTAAAACGTGTTAATGCAATATTCACTAGCAAAAAAAAATGTTATTCTTACAATCCTGAAATATGTTTTGACTTATAATAGGCCACAAATGTTTGATGAGTCGTAAAATACAAATCAATCACTAATGCTGGTGATCTCATTATTCTTAGGTTAATTGCATTTATGCCATCAAATAATTAGCTGTGTAATTATATTATGCATATAGCATTCCGGTTCGGTCAATAAAAATTCCATTAATTCCTGACAATTCTCACTATTTTCTTTTCTAATTTTCAAATCAAAATCAGCAGAAGCGTTAGGGTGAAAAGGCGTTAGCGGGAAAAGTAACATAGCAACTTAAATTACTTCATTTAATAAAGGTTTATTGCCAATCATTTCAAATATGAAAATGATTTATAAACCATTAAGAAACGATGTTTACTGTGAAAATGCATCCGCCAACCATTTTTCCTACAAGAATTGTCTTTATTATAGTAATAGTTTGCAAATCATTTTTCTCATAAAATGGCTTATAACTGATTTTCCCTATAACACCGACGTGCAAAATGTACATGATTGATTAAATTGTGTTTTACGGCTTATCAACCTATTGCAAGTTGTTTAAAGTGATAAAAAAAATTTTAGTTTGTAATAATTTCGGGGAGATATTAATGATTTACAGATCAAAATTTAAATGCAAAGTTAATCGTTATCTACTGTTTACCTGATTACACTTCTTTTGTACTTAGTAAAGTTTCTGTTTTTAGTTCTTCCACATCCAGTAACTCATTGTGTCTTAGTGGCTTTACTTGGAATGAACTCGATTAAAAGAATAAAAACTAGAAATATCAAGCAGGAAAAGACAAACAACTGAATATATATAAAAAAAAGTTCTCAAGTTTATGGAAAACTATATTATATAGTTATATCAGTCAGCCAGCTCTGTGCCATGCGTGATACCCGCTTAGGCGAACACGAATCTTTCGATATATAACTGACGAGGCAATTTTTTTTTTCTCGCGGTAGGTTGCCATTTCTTTCTGCGGTAGAACAGTTACACTCCAAGATTATAATATCCGGTCTATCATACTATTTATCCCTAGCTTGGAGAAGGGGAGAAGATGATGATTCATACCTTTCCCAAGGGTAATAGTACAGATTTAATAATATATGTCTAAACTAATTAACCAGTATTTGGGTCGAGAAGAGATGGATTCTTATATTTCCCAACGGTAATTGTGCGTCAGTGAATATAACGATCCCGACTGGAATTGGAACTCGACTCGTAGATTTCCAATGTCAAGTGTTGTGGACGAGGGAGGATTTTGTTGCTTGTTCTTCCCGTGTGAGTTCGATACCCTCGTCGCCAAGTTGCTGTGGATTCCAGGTTGAAATCCGGTACCAATAAATAACAAACGCCAGGAATGAATATATAAAAATAATGTATTAACGTAATAATACAAACTGGTAAAGCAGGTTAGTAGTTCCAGGAATACGGGTTAGTAGCAAAATATATATTATACAGTCTTTGGTATTGAAGTATCGATGTATGACTTCTTACTGAGTCTACGTGCTCGCTCACTGTGACTCCGACAACGCTGTTAGCTCACTCTTCCGGTTACCTACAACCTTGTACTCTGTCAATCTGGACTGGGCTGGACTCGATCTTGCTCTGTCGGGTCTTCACCTGGCCGTAGTATATGTATATTCTGGGTGAGTCCATTTGTTTAAAAAGGGGAGAACCCCTCAACATCAAGCCGTTATACATTTACACCCTACGTACACACAAGGTTACAGCATCTCATATTTCCAAGTGATCACCCATATATGTAATGACCAAGCTTGACGTTGCTCAAATTCGGTAATCTTGCGAGAACCTGTATTTCAGCGTGATACTACAGTAAGCCTCGTATATTTCAGCATTGATAATAAATTTTACAATAAAAATGAATGGAAACTTATGGATGGTGCTGACGAAAGAAACGTTTTAAAACGTTGATTCCATCTAAGAATTATCAGGAGAGAACTGTGTGTTGACTTTTTAGGTGAACATTATGGAAAATGTTTAAAGTATTGCCGCTTTATATTCTTTTGCTTTTCGATTATAAGATTATTACAATTTATATTGTGTGTAACTTGACCGAATCTTCATTCCATTGAAATAACTTATTAGAAATCTACTCTATCCCTTTCAAAAAGGTTTCAAGGGAGGTGTAGCAGGAAAAGTCCATCAATCTTACTAATGATATCGATGCAATGTGCAAAAGTTGCAAGATGTCTCTTTTTTCGCTTCGAAACTGGGAAAGTTACTCTATCGAACGGGCCAAGCTAGGATCGTCCAGAAGATTCGATTCAGGTGATTTGAAAGCTCTTGTTACAGCAAACACTGCCACTGCGGCAAGGAAACTCTATAGTAAACGATATCAGCTATACGGCAGTCATACGTTAACTGAAAACGATTATAAAGGTTTCAATGTTTAGACAATACTTTCCGCACAACCTGTCTCCCGAGAATCGCCAACAACTTGTTGATCGTTGTTATTCATTGCCTACACTACAACATGAAGTGTCCTTTTTGTACAGGCTTCTTACAGGTGAGAAAAATTTTATCTCTTGCCATAATTCTGCTTCTTTTTAGGAAACTCTTAGAGGCCCTAATCAATGCTGAATTGGCTTGGTATATCTCATCAGAGAGTCTTTCCTCAGACAAGCAACACGGCTTTTGTTTCTACAGATCGACTGCTTATGTACTAACGATAATTACGGAAATAGTCTGTCATGCTCTAGATAAAAAAAAAATGTGAAGCCCGGGCTGTAGCACTGGACAACTTGAAAGCCTTTGACATGGTCTAGAATTCAGGTATTGTCCAGAAGCTGAATAGCTAGGGTATCTCAGTTTTTCAGATGATTTACCAGTTCCTATCAAATCGTAAAATGAAAGTTGTCTTGAACGGCTACTCGTCTATATCCTTTTGTACTAACGCGGGTATCCCCACAGGGCTCTATCCTTGGTCCTACGCTGTTTTTAATCTCCATTAAGGACCTTCCCGATGACATCAGCTCTCAACTTGTTAGACGACACTAACACACCTGCATCGATAGTACGGCTGATCAGTCCGAAAATGGCAGATTATGTACAAAATGACCTCAAGACAGTCGTTAACTCGAATAAAATATGGCTTGTCAATTTTAACACTTACAAAAATAAACTTCTCTTTCCATTAAGCATCTGAGAGACTCATCTCTGCTTTCCATCGGCATGGACGATGCTATCCTCCAAGAAAGTGACTCATTGCACCGTTCCGGGCTAACGTTCTCAGCTGGAAATACACTGAATCTATCGCTAGATCAGCTGCTAAGAAAGTCGGTTCACTGTGCTGTGCGAGATATATATTCTATCCGGAATCTATCTTGCATATCTGTATGTATACCATTCGTCCATGCTTACAATATTGCTGCTGCATATGATCTGGTGTCCTTGCTATTCTCATGGAGCTCCTTCATAAGGTCTAAAGAATAATCAGCAATATTATTGATCTTTACCTGGTGTCTCGGCTTCAGTTACTTGCCCACCGCCGTAAGGTTGCCTCTCTTAATTCGTGTTTTTTTTTTTTGTTTTTTTTTTATCTCTCTCCTTAATAATACTTTCTTTTTTGGCACATTCCCTCGCAATCAGTAACTTCATGCATTTTGGTGGATTTATTTACTTTCTTTGAGTGAAAAGATGAAAACGATTAATTTCTTACTTTATAACTGGCTCCTGAAAACAGAAAATGCTTATGACTTAAACTAATACAATTAAAAACTTCAATTTTACGAATAAACTCTAAGCGAAATATTTTTCATTAAATAAGACATTTTTTATGTCAAAATTGTTTTTATTTTCATTTTATGAATTATTTTCAGTACGCTTTTGTTTGGTTCGCATTTAATAATAAGAACCTCCGGCAGGGTTTGTTTACTGTTTTCTACGACATTTTTTTTCTGGCCATGAAACTGTATTCAGTCACGCACAAGTTTATAACGGCATTTGTCGTGAACAGCCTAGCACTTTTTCGATGGGAATCATTCTTTAGCGCCTGCTGTGTTTTTTTTCCTTTTATAATGATGCACTGAAGAATCGAACGCATATCTGTGACAATATAAGGAAACGGTTTTTTTAAAGATAAATAAGCAACAACAAAATATACAACAGCGTATTGTAATATAGTAACCAACATGGCGTGAAATAGATGCAGATATTAAACAATAGAAGTTTTCATATTTTTTTCTAATTTATATATATATTATAATTCACCCAATTCAAGGCAGGAGGGCTACACAAGATAGACGGTTACAATTCATCTGCTGGAGTAGATGGTAAAAAGTGAAGATTATAACAATAAGTAGGATAGATAACAATTGACACTTGTCTTGATATTGTTAATATTGCATTGTTCAGGGAGGCACTATCGCAAGATTGATATACTTAAAGTAACATCGCGTGATCTGCTAATAGCAAATCGATAGCTACCGATGTACATTTTGCCAGAGAAACCACATATAAATGTGTTCCTTTATCGATTATACTTAATCTCTTACCAATATTTTTTTGCGTGTTATAATGATTTGAAACTATATCCTTAATTGACTCTGTCCTGTCTGTGTTCGAATAACATGATGATAATTGCCAACTATTGAAGAATGGGTGGCCTTGTTTTCCGACTTCTAAAAATATAATTACGAGCGACAACCATTTGGTGTTCCACTCCTTTATTTCTCCTTTATTTCTCATGATGTCTTTTACGATACAGTACTATATCTTATAATTCTGCTTGTCCTCACCTTAATTAGCGTGAACGTTACACCATGCCATTAACGTAATAAATATTGGACTATTCCGTCTTGATCACGTGGAAAGACAGAAAAGACATATCAGAAAGACTACTTGGTTTCAGTGAAAGAAAGAAAGAAAGAAAGGTAAAAAGAAAGGTAGAAAGAAAGAAAGAAAAAGTGTTTAACGTCTCCTGCCAATATCATATTAATAATAAAATATTCCATTTTAATCACGTTTAGAGACTTAAACGACATAAGTGAGTATTCTTGGTTTTGGAGAAAGAAAGAAAGAAAGAAAATGAAGATAGTCTCTTGACAATACCTTATAACTAATAAGGTATTCTGTTTTAATCCCGTGAGAAGACAGAAAAGGCATATCAGAATAACTTCTTGGTTTCAAAGTGAAAAAGAGAGAAAGAAAAGAGAAATAAAGAAGTAAAAATTAAAGTTTTTTTTTTTTTTAATGTCACTTGCTAATATATAATAAATTATACATTATGAGAACCAGTAATAAGGAGTTCAAGAGAAAAGTAGCGAATAACAAAAACAACAAAACAAAAAAGTTGCAATATAAACTCTGGTAAAATATGCAATAATAATAACAGAAAAAAAAATGCAATATGAGCACTGGTAAATATGCTGTGAGATATAAGTGATAGAAATTCAGCCACAAATAGGCTTAAGATCACATGTCCTAGTGGATAAAGGCGTTGGATAGAACCAATGACTAAACCCAAAACTTGTGAGTTCAATACCAGGCTACAGGTGAACAAAAACTTGGAGATTTCAGTTAAACGGAAATAACTGTGACATCCGGAAGAGGTATGGCACGTAGAAGTAGAACAATTTCACAAAGGGTTCGATTCCAAATTCCAATCACTACAAAGGACGAAAGGTTGTGAATATGCAATGAGGATAACTGAGCGAGTAATGTAAGTAATCACCTGTCAATACATCATGGATAATTTTTGATCGGGTGGAAAGATGGCGACTATATGAGAAACGATACTTGGTTTCTTCGAGAAAAAGAAAGAAATAAGGGACAACAGAATCGTTTAATACGTCATAAATAATGATTTATTTCATTTTGATCGCGTGAACAGATGGGGGAATATATGACGAACGCTACTTGGTTTCAGTCAAAAAAAGAAAGAAAGAAAATTAGCAATGTTTAACGCTTCAGTGAAATGGGAAAATATTATCAAATTCAAATGGCCACAAACTACATGAAAACTGCTGTAGAAGCATGTAAAAATCGATTATTTACACTATCGATGCGAGTTGAGAAATGCAAAGTCAGTCTTGGCCTTCCCGCTAACTTGGCGCATGTGCATGTAAATTTTGGTGCAAATCCGTCGAAAATTGCGGCCGTGCATTCATTACACACACACACACACACACACGCATCCTGCCTTTTACAGATAGAGATTTTAGTTCTTGGGCATTTCAACTCTGTTCTTATATTGCGGATATCTTTGGATATATCGAGATAAATTACACTTTTTAGGAATCATTGGCAGGTATATTTGCTACCTGTTTTTATTCTATATCGAGCATATGGTTGATATAGGCGGCGGAAAAATCACTGCCAGATCAAAGATTCATATTCCACTTCCATGTTTCGCTATCGTATGCTCTATCATCTAAAGTGTGGCACTTACACTCTGCCTCTAATGTTTGCTATATATCAGTATCATTTTTTTAATATTTAGCAATGACGGACATATACTTTTTCTAATGTTCCATATATAAATTTCTATACATTTTCTAAGATTAGAATTCACCGATTTGAAGGATCGAAAGCTCATCATGAGGTTTACTACTAAAATGATAATGGCGAATGCAGTGTGTGATACGAATGAAAAAAGAGGTGATAAGATCTGAATTTCGTTTCAAGAAGACTATTTTTTACTTATTGGGCAAGTCAGGTTTGTTCTCATATTCCAAATATCTTTGGATATATTAAGATAAATAAAGCTTAAACTGTAATGAATTATTGACAGATATATCAATGTCATTGTTTTGCAATAATTATTGATCATTATAAGTCTTTTGCTATTCCAGAAGTAGTTTGACGTTTCGACGTAAAATACTTTTATTGTTTAACGTACAATTCGGATGTTTCGTATCCTTCCTGCTTTTTGTTTTATTGATCTTGTTTACTGCTTTTATTGATCGTTTGCCGTCAATTGTTATATTCCAAGTGTCTTCTGATGTGTCGAGGAAAACCATTTCCATTATGGAACGAATCATTTTCAGTTTCCATATCGTTGTCTTGTGTTTGTCTAGTTATTGATCATATCAAGTCTTTCTTTCTTTCTTTTTTCCAATATGTCTTATATCATAAAATGATTTTCGTTATGTAAAGATTCCTTCGAAGAATTCACATGGTAGATTTATTTATATAGTTGTTAATAACTGTACAACTGCATAGATTTTTTTATTCAGACCTACGGCTAGTCAGAATGAACGGAGGTCCACTCGTGGAGGTACCGTGCCTTGAGAGAATGTTGAGCCTCAAATTCACACCCGACCATGGGCATCTCGAGGCGGGATAATGGTTAGCAAGCTTGTCTCGCTAGAACAATTACGACTTAGATGTGTCTTTGTGTATGCATATGTGCGTGTCTGCGCGTGTGTGTGCGCGTGGGTTTCCTTGTGCACATACGTGCGTTCTGTATTCGTATGGCGGAATCTCCCGTTGTATTCGACGTATGAGGGTCAAGCAGATCACTTCCCAGGAACCGACTGCCTGACACCAGCGCATGAATTGTTCACAGTGGTGAAGGCTTTTTGCAGAACCAATCACAATTTTTGAAGAGGTGAATAAAGAGATGTGTTGCACTACGTGCCACAAGGCCCCCAAACAACCTTCTGCAGGTTTTGAATTCACAGTTGTCTTCTCATAGAAAAGTTGTCATCCAGTCTGTCCTAATAATTACCCATAATCATAGCTAGATGGAGAAGAAGAAGATTAATACCTTTCCCAAGGGTATTAACACATAAGTGAATGTAATGGATTCGACTGGAA
>OZ010607.1:39985765-40040765 GCA_963932145.1 Acanthosepion lycidas | reverse complement strand
TATATACTGGATGAGTCCATTTGTGTTAAAAGGGGAGAACCCTTCATTAGGGATGATGAGAAGACGTATTTGTTTGTTTTGACCTCAAAACAAAAATACAAACTGGTAAAGCAGGTTAGTAGTTTGTAGTTTGTATTAATTTGACGTCCAAATTCTTTAACGCTAGACGCGTTAAAGAATTTGGACGTCAAATTAAAATCTGCCTCTATTCATTCATCCCGTTTTATAGCAAAGGCCGATATCATTTATTTACAAGGGAGGTAACCCTGGATTACTCCACATCCCATTTTCTTTTTAAAAGTCATTTCTATATGAAAGTCTATTAGGAGGTCGATCTTTGCAATCATATCTGGTGTAAACTGACATGTTGCCATTTGGCAATAGATTTTTCAATTTGTTATTTGGGCTTTCTGTTGATCCCCTGTCAATTCAGCTGGACTCTTTCGAGTAAGTGACATCCGAAACAGGTCCTGATTGACGCTGCAGTTTATTGGAAGTTTGCTGGTTGGTAACTTTTGTTGATAATGGTTCTTCAATCTTTCGCCTTAGTCAAAACGTATTTTGTCTTTGAAATTCACTGTCTTAAATAGAACAGACCTTGATGGAGCAGGTTTTACAACCACTGCTGGTAAAGTTTTTGGTGATTTTTACCTGGCGTATATTTTATTATTCTAAACGCAGTACCTTTTTTCGGCCTGTTTACTTCATAGAAAGTGTCAAGAGTTGAGCAGCTACTATAGACATTGGTTGCATGGACTGTTCATATATATATATATATATATATATATATATATATATATATATATATATATATATATATATATATATATGTTAAAAAGAAGAGAGAAAACGCAAACGTTTTTGGTTGTAATGTTGATATTTTTTTTAAATATTATGCCCTATTTTCGATAATTTTTCTACACGAGTTTCCAGTCTCACGAGCGTCATCAGCCGAAACGTGGAGATTTCCACATATTCTTTAAAATAATTAATTTTTTTCTTTATGATTTTTCATGTTAAATATTCCCAATATGAGACATTCTCTTTTCTGTGATTTAGTGACCCAAATGTCTTTCTTGAATTGTTTGACTGATGATTGTCGCGAGACCGGAAACACGTGTGGCAAAATTATGGAAAATAAAGCATAATATTTTTTCAAATTAGTTCCACATTGCAACCAAAAACGTTTGCGGTTTCTCTCTTCTTTTTAACATTCAGACTTTTCTCCCGTTGGAACTAATATAACCTCATCCATTTATACATACATACACACATACATATATATATATATATATATATATATATATATATATATATATATATTATTCCTTACCTTTCAAAATCACTATTCTATTTTTTCTTACACCCTTAATTTTACTTCTGATTTCTTACATCTTTCTTCTCTATATATAGTTTTCTGTGAAATAACCTATTCAATAGGTCAATGTCTGGTGCCTACCCCCTCCCTTCCTCACTATTAAGTATTGAATCAAAAATAAATCTAAAATCATTCCTATCTCTCCCTTCCCTCTCTGATTTCAACCATGTCTGTCACACTGTCATTCCTCACTCTCTATATCAACTTATATCAACTTAAATGTAGCCCTCTAAAAACATATGTAAATTTAAATGCATTCTTCACCCTTGGAGGTGTAGTAAGATAAGCTAAGGAAAAATGAACCCTTAAAATTGTCTGTTTTCATTGAATTGCATATATATATATATATATATATATATATATATATATTGTCTAAAAGTTGTCTGCTTTCATCGAATTATATATATATATATATATATATAAATATTGTCTAAAAGTTGTCTGTTTTCATTGAATATATATATATATATATATATATATATATATATATATATATATATATATATATATATATATATATTCTGGAGTCTACCAATGATTGTGAGAATTTCTGGCGACAACATTTTTAGTATACATTCGTATGTATAGAATATGTATTTTGGTTTAGATTGGTTTGGTTTATTTTGTTTTACGGCATATCAGCTTCAATGGGTTATTTAATTCGAACATTTTTCATTGCTGGTAATATTTTGTTTTGTCAAATATCTGTTTCTGGCAATATCTTTCTTTCAAATTGTATTGCTAGTAATAATAGTTAACTATTTGCCCATACCTGGGACCCCAACAGGTACTACCACCATGGACCTGGGAACACCAGCAATTAAGTGGCTTTTCCACGCTTGTCAAAACATTCTGATCAGAGGCCTTGTTACTGGATGTAGTTTATAATTTTACCTATGACACAGATGTAGTTTAACGTCTTACCCAGCACGAGGATGTAGTTTAACGTCTTACCCAGGACAACATACTGTTGTTTGTTACATTTAATTATTCGTGGTTTTTTTTTCTAAAATAACTAATATGGAAAACCGTTACATCTGATCCAGTTCCAATTTTAAATTAATTACCTTGCTACAAAGCTTTGTTGTAGATTGCCCTTCTTCAGTGACGGCGTTAATTCTATCGTTAATAGTAATAAAACCTCAGGATATAGCGTGGTCCTCCTTCTTGCATTTCTCGAATTTAAGATCTGCCAGTCCTACATACTTTTGCATGATATCCTTTCGACAAATTGAAATTTTGACTGGAGAATCGTTTTGAGCGTGAGATAGAATATTGTCACAGCGTATACATTTATTCTTACTTTTATGGTGTAATATATCATTAGGTTTCTTTTTATGTTTTGCTGTTACACTGCTAGTGTTTGCTTCTGTTGCATTTATGCCTAAAATAGTTTAAGTTTGTTGCTTGGAAGTTTTCATAGGCCCTGCCTATGTCTATGTATTTGTCTAAGACAAGCCTTTTATATTTTACACACTTTTCCCTAACGGTATCATCTTTAACTCCTAAAACTATTTTATCTTGAATTAGCCTGTCTTGCATTTCGCCAAAACTGCAGCTTATTTCTAAATGCCGGGGTAAATGCTGTATTACTCTCTGAAAGTTCTGTCTTTCGAATATGAAATTTATAAGCTTTGCATGCTTCATGTGTTTCTCCAACAAAAAATTCTTCGTTATTACTATTTCAAAGTTTCTTTCTCCTTTTCATTATCGAATTTCAACCCTTCGTAAACGTCATATCTATTTTCTTCTATTAACAATAAAGACCAATGGCAAATAACTGAAATAGATTTTTTTTAGATTTTCGAAATTATTCAAAAGCTAGTAGAATCAACAGAAAACCTGTGAGTACATACACAATTCCCTGATAAAACCATTTTGCCAAGAGGTTTGATATTTACCGTAAATTGCCCTTGGTTATCCTTCAGAGTTTTGTGGAATGGGCAAGTCATTAAATGATTAAGCTCTTTATTTTTATCAAAGAGAACAAATTTGCTTTTCTTTTTTTGTTGTTTTTACTCTATAAAATGTTTTTAGTTTAAGTAGAATTATTTTTTTTATAAATAAATGACTTTACTTACAGTTTCTTCTAAATATTTTCTTATATATTTTCCAATGCCTTTTTTCATGGTAACGTTTTTCCTTTCCTCCTGATACTTCTTTCTACCACCATATTGCGTAATGTAAGTGTTTTTATTACAGGAGAGGGTGGGGAGAAGAGAATATCGTCTTTGTTATGACGTGTGAACTGGTTAACGCATATTATATATCTATTTTTGTAAATTACTTAAAAAATATTGTGGCACAAGGCCGAAGGGGACAATGGGAAATGCTGCTCTTAGCTGACTGTCCTAGTTAATTACAATGAAGACCCAGTTATCCATTTCAATGTACGCAATCAGCACAATAACTTCTCCATCACGTTTCAATCCTACATACATGACATATTCAGAAGGAAGCTAGAAAACAACACATGATATATAAATAAAAAAAAAACTTGTAAATGATCAAAAGACATCATTTTGCTTTGTCTTTGTTTTTTAATAAATTATATAAAAAAATCTATGACTTATGAAAATGATGAGATAAGGATGAACCCAAAACAAAATTAAAGAATGCAACAAAAACAAACTAAAACAAAACTGATATTAGTAGTGACCTTGCACCCGTCAAATTATTATGAGTGACCGGTGTGTTCTCCTGCTGGACTGTATATTTATTTAGTAAAAATATGAAATTGTGACAAAAGGCCGAAGGTGAATTGGGGGAAGGCTGCACTTTACTGACTATTCTAGTCATAGTTAATCTCAATCACGACCCATTCATTTTATACAATATGCTCAATGACCACAAGAACTTGTCCATCTCATCCCAATCCTACATGTACCACAATACCACATCTTCACATTGGATCTACAAAATATCCGATGATGTAAAAAATTTATAATGTACATAAAGACTCTTTTACAAAAATATATCAAAAAAAACGATAGGGGAGAGAAAGTACCCGAAAACAAAACTAAAAAAAAAAATGAAACAAAAACAAACTAAAAAAAAGCAAATGTTAGTAGGACCCGTCTACCTCTCAAAATAAAAAAAAAGAGTGACGATATTCAGTCCCCCCCCCCGGCGAGGGGTTTTTGTGGCACAAGGCCTTTTTAGCGTGGGATCTCTGAGCCCGTAGGCTCAGCCAAAAATATGCCCATTGAACCCGTATAAACGAGTTCAGGGTCGGTTTAACTCCCCGAAAGAGAATCCACCCTTCGGCGTAGCCTCCTTCGGGTTCCTCCCCGCCAGAAGGCAGAGAGTTCAACCGATCAGTCAGTCGTCTGATTGACCGACCCATAAAAAAAGAGTGACTGCTGTATTCTGCCGCTGGACAGAATCAAGAAGCACACTCACTAATACAGGGGAAATTAAAAATAAATGAAGGAGCCAGCCGAGATAAAAAAAAAAAGGGGCGGCAAAATCAAACTGGGCAGGTTAGGAGTCTCGTCATGGATCATAAAAAAAGAGAGTGTCGGGGCCAGGCCAGGATCAATATTTATTCATATCTACTAGAAAAACAGATAGTATCTAACTTAGCCAGTGAAGAGTTTACAAGAAATCGCACCGTTGCATTAAGGGAACTGAAAAGAGAAAAATAAGATTAGCCTCTTCATGCGAACCAGGCTAGCCACAATCACCCACCTTTCGTTGAAATCTCTCGCTATCAAAAGCTTTCCATCAGTTCTGATTTTCATCCCGAGTCTAAAGAATCATACCTGGTACACGCCTCTGCTTTACCCTTTTCGGACAACTACCGTCGGGGCCAATCTGGACCGCCGCTCCGAACTTTGACTATACCACGGACCAGTACTTCTTCAGCTGGAGACCGGGCCTGAAGCACACTTCAAGAATGCGGACAGGTTCTTCTGTCCAACTAAAGGGACCCGGAAACTCAACCAATTTCCTGGCACTTAACCGCAAGCCGGATATCTTGTCGCGGTTGATTTCAACCCCTAGGACCTTATCCAACCGCTCGGGCACCTTTTGTACTACCTCGATGTCGCTAGGGCACTACATAAAAACAGATACATCATCGGCGTACGCAGAAACCCAGGCGGCTCGATCCCCTTCAGGTAGAGCGACTCCAAGTAGAGACGAACTGCACGCCCTGTCCATTAACCGGCGAAGGAGTACCTCCAACGACAAAGCGTAAAGTAACGGCGACGGCCGGCAACTCTGACGAATCGACTGTGACAGCGCAACGGTTTACGTTCAACTGTTCCACGGCACTGGGGAAGCAAGACAGGATGCAGATCCACCTACAAAAGTCGGGTTCGAATCCGACAGCCTGTAGGACAGAAGCTGGGTACTGATGGTCGGCCTTGTCGAATGCCTTGGACTGATACAAATTGATGAATGGGGATTCATTGTCGTCTTAACATCCTCTAGGATCGCGCGTATCAGATGTAGGTTGGCTTTGGTATTGGTGTCGTGTTCCTGCCAGGGCACAACTTCGCACTGTATCCCGCGGCACCACATGACTATAAGCGCTATAGTCTGTCCTCCACAACCGCATAAATGGAACCACCACGACTGACCAACATATTTGGAATTTTTAGGAAGGCTTATCTTGTCACAGTTACTTCCAACACTAGTCGCAATGCCTGATTTGCTGAGAATTGTGAGACGCTGGCCACCTTTGCGTAGGTCATAAAAAATGCTCCCAAGTGATTTTCCATAACGTCTAATGGTACTCCATGTAAGGTAATCTGTGTCTTGCGAATTCCCATATAATCTATCTTGAGTCTGGCAGTCTTAGCAGGAGTACACTTCCAACCAGTTGGAAGGCTTCCTATTCCGAAGACAAGATGGTATCCGATATGACTCCACTTTGCCACCACACTAGGTGCTATCTGGAGGCTTTTTATGGCTTCCTCCACGGTGCCCCTGGAAATACCCATCAGTCTCCGAGTTTGAACATCAGTTGTAAGCTGTGAGATGAGCCGGATATTGATGGTTTCCAATCCTGCTGATATGGTCAGCAGCTCATTGACACAGATGAAATGATGTTACGTATACTGGCATAATACACCTCATTTTTATTTTGTTTGAGGTGTATCTATCTGGCACTTATGCCCAAGTTGTTGGTACCGATTGAGGTGACCTCGCCATAATGATGGCATTGCTACCTCCGTTCACAAGCAAATAGACAACAAAAACGAGGATTTCTTTCTTTTTCCACGACAATGGTAAAAATTACTGGACAAAAGATGAAAAAAAACTTCAAATAAGTTAGTACCCACACAAAATCTCACAATCAAACAATTACGAAAAGTAGTTATTCAAAGAAATCCTCACAGAAGTATCGTGTCCGCTGAGACTTTACGAGAACAGGCCCGGCACATATTCAACTCGTTAACGCGTAAAATATAAAATCTGCCTATCCTTATTCATCTTCCGTTCTATAACATTTCTTGACAGGGGAAGTAACCGTGAAGCACTCCACAGTTACAACCTATTACTTCAAGTTGTTTACGATTCGCCAAGATAGAAAAAAGACGGACTCACGTACACTGCGCTTTATTAGAAGTTACACACAAGCGTGCATTTACACACAGAGACTATATATATATATATATATATATATATATATATATATATATATATATATATATATATTATGTGATATAGTGTGTTTTATTTTTGAATCACTATAATATTTTTAGTTTTTTTTTTGTTTTCTATATGTACAGTCGGATTTTAAAATGAGAATGACTTCAGACTATTTTATTTATCTTTACATTGGCGTTTTCTCTTTATTTTTATTCTCTTCCCTCAATTATACTTTCTTCCTTTCAGCACCCGGCTAGTGGAAATAGAATAATTTACAAAGAAAATGCTATCTTGATCAGATGTTGCAAACTCTTCAAACAAACGAGACGCCATCTTGACAGCAGGTGAAATTTTGAAAGTAAATAAATTTTGAAGAAATAAAAGAGAAAATAATGAAAACTAAAACGATACCAAAGTGTTTTATGAGATACATAAAAAAATAAAAAAATAAATGATTTCTTTTGGCGTAAATATTATTGCTATAATTACACTAATTACACAAGGCTGTGAGATATCTTGAAGCATACAATGTGCAAAGAGATAAAGCTAAATCCACAAAGAATACTTAACCTGTGCAATGAGAAATCCTCGTTGACCTCAACATTTAAACACAGCAGGGAAGTAATTTACTCTTTCAGAATAAAGAGAAATAATTAACTTAATGAAATATTTATAAGTAAATATATATAAGAGGAATTAAAAGCTTCAGGAGGAATATTAGTGACAGGTCTCACACACATACACACCACATAGGCACTCACACTGTTTGAGCGCATGTGTTTTCAATTGCATAATGTAATTAAACATCTATTAAAGTGTTAAAACATTCCGATCTGTTGAACAGTTTATTGTTTGAGATAGATGCCCAATGACAAAACAACGGTAGAAGCCGGTTGTTGAGTCCAGACAATGCATTAAAACTAATTTTCAAGGTGGGTAATCGTTTTTTCGTTTCGCAGATCGAGGCAACACAGTCTTCGCACGCAAACTTCGATTGATCACGGTTGCTGGACAAAATAAATTTGACAGAATCAATCCATCGTTGTGTTATCTTGAAACACTGGTCCGCGTACGATCATTGAAGTTAAGCAACCTCGAACCTGGTCAATGCCTATATACCTGAGCGGTTGGGAATGACAGGTGCTATAATCCTTGATTGCACGTATTTAATGGACAGCGGAATTTAGAATGGGAGTGCCGTGAACTTACATGCAGAACGGAATGTGACCAACTCAGCTCCGTTGTTTGAATAAAGAGCTCCCTTCAAAATACCTTGATAGTCACACTGACTTTCGTCCGATTGTAAATAATTGCTCATCCGGGAAAATTTGAGACAATGATGATTCTGTTTACTATTATTCAAAAGACATTTTTCTTTTATTAATAATCATTTTCGTTCAAGCAAGGCCTGAGTGCCACTAGTACGCAGAGGAATACTCGAGAGTGAAAGCGAGAGAAAAGTTTGGTTATAAGGTAGATTGAGGAAGTATAAAATATGAATGGGGTTCAAGTCAACGGAAGATGACGGTTGAAGATGTATATAAATTTTTGAAGATTGTAGTTATCAGGGAAGCAAGTAACCGGTCAAAATGCCTTTGTGATATCTAGAGCGACAGCCCAATCTTCGCCTTTATTATCAAGAGCATGATATACATATTCAGTAATGGCTGTAAACCTTGATAGTAGACCGGACAAAACAAAATCTATATTGTTTGTCAGAGAGTAGACCGTGATAGGTAATCACTTCATCGTTGATTAAATCCTCGAATACGCTACCGTAGAGGGTAGGAGACTAATACGTTGATAGAGGGGTCAGAAGGTTTAACAGTGTTCTTAAAATTCTACAGCGGAGGACTTCCAACAAGCTAGAAAGCGGGAAGAAGCGAGGCAATAGTTGTAGAGTTTGGAGAGAACTAGAGACAATTTGGGAGCGTATTTCTTTAGAATGATGGTTCGTATCACGTCACTTCTACTTGCCTTATCCGAGACCAGTGACTGGGTTATGTGCACATCACTCAGTATAGACTCAGTTTCACGGGAAGAAATCAGATGTGAGTACTGCAAATGAGTCGAGTGCTAAGTTGGAACAGAATTTCGAAGCAAAGTATTCTACTTTATCTGCGCTAGACGTCAGTACATCGAATTGATTGAATAGAGGAGGGATTTAAGATTCGCTGTTGTTTAGCACACTCTGGCAGACTCCCCAATAATCTCTGGAACCGAACTTGCGCACTACTATACGTTGTTTCATTCTATCAACAAACAGTAACTTTGCTTCTTTGCGGACATGCTTGCACTCATTACAAGCAGAGACAAAGAGACGTCTGTCGCCCTGGTACAGACGGAAAAAAGTGATTGCTGTGGGCTGTAGTGGCCGGGCATGAAGGTAAGAACCAAGGAGATGAACGTGGTTTATCTTGGTTTTTCCTTCCTGGAATGAAAACAACGATGTCGGTTTCCACCCAGGAGGAGACATCAGACGTGCATTTTTGAACAGGGTGATTAAAAACTTAAGAAAGACATGTTCGTTGCAGACAAGCGTTGACTTATTGCTGATAAGGATAATTACTTAAGGCTGATGCTCATTGGATGCCTTTTCACCCGTTGGGATGAAGAAGGAATCGGTTTAACCAATAACATGAAAGAGCTGAATTCGACAGCCCAAGGAATTTCATGACATCCAAAGATTAACCAATGCTTTACATCATAAAATAACCGCTGGATGTACCTCGCCTAACAAAACATTAAGATATCGTTACAATATCATTACACCTCTACGAAAAATTTTAAAGCAAAAGCTGAGGAAAAGATTTTCATATATTAAAATATTGCTGATTGTGAACGATATAATTTTAAATATGTCTGCTTATATGACCGGATAAGTATTTAAAGAATTTGTTTGGGAAATAAGAATTATCGCTTTTGAAGATGGAAAAGAATTATGTGCTTTTTCATTTTAATTGATATATTTAATCAATATAATATCCCCACCGCATTATCAATAAAATAATTTCAATTAGAACATAAAATTAATTGTCATGTTATCGTAAGTACACTGAAAGGGATCATGTCAAATATGTGACAGCACTTTCTTTTCAAGCGACTGTTTGTTTCTAATTTTAATTCTCTATCTTGAATCCTGATAATCCGAAAAAAAAACGCCTATTAGACTATTATATATATATTCGTTCGTCTTTTTGTGAGAATAAGCTTTCGTGGCATTTCATGAAATTGCTGTCTAACGATATTTACATTTTATTTCAAATTAGACGGAATGAAAAGTAGAGAAGAATGATCATGTTCGATATCTTCTCTTTACTTTTAATATATAAAAAAAACAAAAAAACAAAAAAAAACAACGAAAAACAATCATTAAATTTACACTCAAATCAGCCATATTTTTCTGGTTCGTTTCTTCCATAAGTTTCATTTATGTTTTATTTTTTTCAGGTCCGTTAATGTAATGAAACTTCAGTATGCATTCTTTTTAACTTTAGACTATATGTTTTTTTCTCTTTTCGTTCAGCGAGCGAAGCTATGTCTATATGCTTCATTTTTTATAGTAAAGGTCCTTCAAATAACACAAGATCTTCATTTATTTCTGTTTTCACTAACTTTAACCAATAACAAAATAGTACTTTCAATTTAGAGTTTTTTGTCGAGTTCACTTTAATCAAAACTCCTATGAAAACTCCGAGTCATGAGCACGCACCAAGAAATGCAAATACGTTAGTATATGACTAATGGCATTTAAAAATAAAAATGCCATATATTACGGTATTTATTCGATTTTTCTGATGTTCTGCGAATGATCTAGAAGAATAATCTTTCGTCGTATTTATTTCAAAATTCATTCAAAAAACAAAATATCGTATTCCGAAGCAACAATTTTGTAGGCAATGCTCATGACGGTGATTATTGAATTATTGGAGAGTTTCAAAAAGAACAGTGACTCGTAGAAAACGAATGTGAACTCATTCTCCGAATATTGTCTTGTCCAAAGAGAAGAAAACGTGTCTTTTACGGTGATCAAAGTCTTAAAAATATAGTAGACGATCGTGAAAAGCGACCAGATCTTATGGATCATCTTAGGGCTCTCGCTTATAAATTAGTAAATTCAGTATAAATTATTCATATATTCTAGTTTTAGATTTTTTTTAATGAGTTTTTAATTTTTCAAATATATAAACACTATTTAAACAGTATTTTGTTTAGAAATAAAAGTAGTTATATTTTTTTCAATTTCAAAATACGAATAAGAAAGAAAATCTGAAAAAACAATATTGGTTCATTGCCCCGTTCCAGAAAAACATATGAATCTATCTGGAGTGTCAATCATAATTCTGAAACTTAAAATACTGAAATTTAAAATCCTGAAATTTGAAAGCCCGAACTTATAAAACCCCGAAAAGTCAGAATCCTGAAATTTAAAATCCTGAAAGATCACAATCCCAAAAAATAGTATTTGGGAGAAATGGAATAAAAAAAATCTTTATTTCTAAACATTTACAAAATAGCGTTTAAATAGTATTGAGATATTTGAAACATTCAATATTCATTAAGAAAATATAAAACCAGAATATAGGCAGATACTCAGTAAAAATATATAAAACCAAAATATGGCATAGCGGATGGGAAAATTTAGTAGGCAATGCTTATGTTGGTGTTTATCGTATTATTGGAGAGTGTTAAAAAGAACAGCGGCATGTAGATAAATAATATGAACACATTCTCCGTGGAGAGTCTTGTCTAAAAAGAAAGAAAATATGTGTTTTATCACCATGGAAGTTTTAGAGATATAATTAACGATAGGGATAATCCACCAGAACTTATGGATTATGTCAAGGCTCTTGCTCATAATCTTTTATTATAAATTATTCATATAATCTGGTTTTATATTTTTTAACGAATTTTGAATGTTTCAAATGTATAGACACTATTTAACCATTTTTCGGGATTTTGATCTTTCAGGATTTTAAATTTCGGAATTTTGATACATTCGATATTTCAAATTTCGGGATTTTAAATTTCATGATTTCTTCGTTCGTGATTCTAACATCCGTGATTATAACTGAATCACGTGGGGCTTATAATGTGACTTAGAAAAATGGTGTCGAACAGTTTGTGGATCTTTCACAGGAGGCCGTAAACCACGGAAGGGAATATATTGTTCACCCTTTAATTAGAACTATCAATAAATAATACATATAAAAAATAAACTATAATGAAGCGTATGGTTTATCGATGAAATATTATATTAAATACACTCTTGAACTTTCCGCATAACATTTTCCACTTTCAATAGTCAATCAGTAACTATCTCACGCTATTCAAAATTAATATATTTTTCTCTGTTTACATATGTTATTCTCATATTTCGACCATTGTACGCTCCGGCCTTCTTCAGGTGATTGGAATTTATAATCGAACCCTTTATCTCGTCCATCTGGGTAAAGTGTTCTAGTTCCTCTTCCGGTTGTGTCAGTTATTTCTCTCTAACTCTCCAGGTTTTTGGTTCACCACTGCTGTAGCTTGGTATGAAACTCACAACTCTTTGGGTATAGTCAATGGATCTAACCCCCGCCTTTATCCACTGGGTTATGTGTCCTTGAGTATGACTTTCTGGGACTTATAAACATAATGTCTCAGCAACTTTTTTTTTTTACCAGTGCTCATATTTTTCCGTTTTTATTATTGCATTTTTTTATCCGAGCTTATATTGCGATTTTGTGTTGTTATTCATTTCTTTTCTCTAGTACTCCTTATTCTGGTTCCCGTATTGTATTCATTTCTATGCTTGGTCGGCTCAGGAGATTTTGTGGCTTAGCAATACGTATACAAATAAACTATAATGAAACGAATGGTTTATCGATGAAATAATACTTGATTCCTCAAGTGTTCGTATTTACCAGTGATGTTCTCTGTCTATTATTTCAACTTCATCTCACAGAGGGGGATTTTAATCAGCTGAAGAAGGCTGCTTGGTACAACATCCGAAACGTGGTGAATATGGCAATGAAGATGAGGATAACAGTGAGAATAATGTAAATAATCATAATACCTCATCTCTGAGATATAGACAGATAATTCTTCTCTTTTTAAAAGGTTTTCATTTCATAGGTGACCGATATAGCGTCTAGGAGATTAAGGAAGATGAAACAGATATTTCCATATCCCAGTGGTTAGCGGATGGATTCTTCTTTCATTGGCTGCTAACGTTTCTCGTTTTCGTTGAATAGAAGACACCATCCTGGGAAATGCTGGCGATAGTTCTGCGGAGGAATACTTTCGACAATCTCATCAGAGGTGAAGACGATATTTAAGTCAAAGAGAAATATGGTTCTACAGAAGGATGCTGACAATAACCTGATCTAAACATTCAGGCAACGACGAAGTTGTAAGGAACACGGAAAAAAATGACAATTATACTTGAAACAAGGAATAAAATTGGTAATTCCAAAGCAAATAATGAGGAAAGATGGCTTGGAGAATATGACACTCACATGGAAAGCAGTGAATAACATATCTAACGAGGTTGTGTAATTAGCTTGTTTTTTTTTTTTTTTTTTTTTTTTTGGTTTATTTTTTGGTTTGTTTTGGTTTGTTTTTTGGTTTGTTTTGGTTTTACGTGATGTCAACCTCAATGGATTATTTGACGCTGACAACATTTTTATTGCTCGTAATATATATTTTATTCAAAAATATATTTCTGCTAATATTTTTTCTTACAAAAAATTTATTTCTGATAATATTTAAAAAAAAATATTGCTGGTAATATTCTTAAAAAATGTATTGCTGGTTATAATGTATTACTGATCATAATTTTTTCTTCAAAAAAATTATTGCTGGTAAATGTTTTACAAAAAAATCGCATTGCTGATATTAAAACCTATTTTTACACTTTCATAGTGTTTTAACCCCTGTTTAGGGGTTAACTATTTACCCATAACTGGAACCCTAACAGGTGTTACCACACCGGGTCAGCATGGACCTGGGAACACTAGCAATTAAGAGGTGGTTCTACGCTCCTCAAAACTTCCAGATCAGAGGCTTTTGTGACGTCCCCCGGGTTCGCTGCGCCAAATGTGACGTCTGCCTGTCCACGTCCGCCGTGCTGTCCTGGTCGGGGCGCCAATTGTGACGTCGGCCCGTCTGTCTCCGCGCCGTCGCCGTCCTATCCTGTCCTGTGACGACCAATGTGACTTGGTATTGGTCGCGGCACCAAATGTGACGTGCTAACCTTTTGCTGATTCGGATGGGAATCTGGTTAGATTCGGTATCAGCCTTGTCGTTCCCAGCTCGCCTCCAACGTCTGGTTACCGAGGTAACTGTTTTGATTTCTATTCTAACCTACCCACGTTGTGAATTGATCTTAGGTAGAGGAAATTAATCAGTCGCCGGGCCGTAATGCAAGTCGAGTCCGAACAAAGGAAATACCGCACAATTATATGTAAAAGAAAATAAAGTAATATCTCGAAAAGTTCAAATGCGTTAAAAAAAGGATAACAATATTTTATATCTGGTTGCTGACTACAGGACTGCGTCTTTCTCCAAACCGCTAATATCGATTTGTGACACTTTGCGTTTGTTAGGCGAGTCTTAGTAACTTAAGTTGTTTTTCGATAACTTTTTTTTTTTTTTTGGTGTATCATCAGGTGATATTTGTAAAACTTGTTTTGATCGTGTGGGTCTAAGTCGTTCTTCAAAAATTAATTGTTCTTGGTTAGAAGTTGAGTTCGGAATTGCCTGGACCTTTCAGTCAGCTTTCTGCGAGGCTGTCTCTCAGCCTGTCTGACCAAACCTAACTCCTGTGTTTGCCTCAACTGCGAACTCTTTAACTGCCGCAACTCGTTGCGACTCTGCTTATATAGACGCCGACCAAAACCGGAGTGGGCCTGTCGGGGTTTGAGGTTCCTTGATAATTCTAAATCCGCATTAAGGGTTTTTCTTTCTTTTCGGTCAGGAAGAATTATTAATTTCCATTTTTGGAAGTCTTTCGTCCTCCCAAATTCTTCTTTTCTCATATTGGTATCTCACCGATACCCTGAGAGAGTGTCAACGGATTTCCCCTCTCTCTCACAGTGGCATCTCACACCGATCCCTTTCAGGGGGGCGTCAACATGCCTCCCCTCCTATTTCACATGATTACCTTCGCCTACCGCCTACGCCACCATTCAGCCAATGGACGCCCAGCAGTGTGGGTGTGGCCAGACTGGCCTCGGTTTAAAAAATCTTGCTCAAAGAAAAAAAAAATATTTCCTTTTTTTTCTTTTTCTTTTCTTTCTTTTCTCCTGCCCGACAACAAATCCTTAGACTCTTATCTTAACTGAATCCCATCTGAAGTTCATCAATCGAGACTTTTCGCCAGTATCAAGTGGGTGGTCATCTGGCGACTTCGCACCCTGGTGCCAATTATTCGTTCTGATAAAATAATTTTTTCTATCATGGCCAGCTCTTGACATAAAACAGGTGCCTTTTCAAAATGATATTTCCGCAGTTAGTTAAAGGTTTAATCTTTCTTTCCTTGTACCCTACGGGTGGTCCAGCGGACATTTTTCGCGGTCAGTGCATGACCTAATTAATATTCTCTCTTAGCACTCTGTCCCGTAGGCCACTCGACCAATTTGAAATTTTCATTATCGCCATGGGTAGACAGCTGTATTTTATTCCGTGTATCGTCATAAATCAAATTAAACCCGCAAAACCGAGATCTTACTTTCTTCGCTAATGAAAATAAAATCTTTACCACTTTTCCTTGTTAGAAAAAAAATAACATCGTCTTTTCGTGATAGATTCTTATCACCTAATTTAATTCTCGTTTTTTCTTTTTTTCACGTAATCCTAAATAGTGTCACACTTTGCAGTTGGACGTAGTTTATTGTCTTACCCAGGATGCGGATGTAGTTTATCGTGATACAGAGTATGATGTAATTAGCTTGCATAACAGGGATTAAGAAGGATAGGAAAGGGATAAAACTTAATCAGAGCTACAAAAGGCATGAAGTTGTAGACAGTAATGCTTGCCTAAGCGCTGAAGAATAAAAAAGGAGAAGAACATAAAAGAAGGCGAAGAAGAAATATTTACTGATATGCATGTGCTTGTTTTATACAAACTTAATAAATGATATGTATGTATTTTCGCTGTGGATTCGTTTTTAGATTATCAGGAAGATAATCACAATTTTAAATTAATGAATTCTGGCGAGATTTCAATTAAAAAATTCTTTGGATTGATATAATTAATAAGGATAATAATTTCCTTCATTATCGATAATATAATTTCACATATTTACCAAATTATTGAACCATTCGCGCATAAAATTGTCCGCGTTTCGAGGGAAAGCAACTCAGGCTTTTAACCCCTATACTAATCTTTCTCCTCTAAAAAAAGGGTTGCAATAATCTGAAAAGACAGTCAGATAACGCCATGTCGAAAGGAGAATGGAAGCAAAATTTCCATACAGATCCTAAATTTTTTTGTGAGGGTTAAATTCTTTTTTGTTTTTGAGTGCGGAGTAATCACCGACGTTTTAAATGGATATGAATCTAAAGACCCAAGTTTTCGTTACTGATGATGATTCTTCTCTGTAACATTTTGGAAAGGCTGATGGCAGATGTATAGGCTTCAGGCGCATTGTGACATAGAAAGATCCCTTCCAAAAGCTGAGCAAAGTATAAAGAAACAGAAAAATAACGTTAAAAACAAAGAAATGAGTACGGAATTCTTATGTATTGTTAGATTTCTTGTAAGTTTAGTGAATGCTGGAGGGTCACCTCCAAGATGAAAAAGAGAGACTAAACAACAGATATGCGGTGATTCAGAAGGACCCTGGGAATGTCATGGACGGAATAAGTGAGCAAAGACAAAGTTTTAGTGAAAACGAAAGTAAAAGTAAACTTATACTTAAAATCAGGAAGAGTTGACAGGGTACCTGATGAGGAAGGACGATTTAGTGAATTTAACACCCACAGGATATATTAAAAGGAACGGTGGAAAGCAGCGGGTAATCAAAATAATGAGCTTATATAGATGGTTTGGCAGACAAGGGATTAGGAGAGATTGCATAGAGTTTTTATTGAGAGCTCCAAAACCAGGAAATTGTGAAGAGAAATGATCACCCACATCTTAAAGGACTACCTTGCATAAAAGTTGAAAAATCCTACTCTTCGTGTAACAGGGAGAGAAATAGTCTAATTAAGGCTAGAATTAATTTGATTCTAAGGCATTTACAGGCCAAATTTAGACACTTATCCGGATACAAGTATGTCTTATCATCAAACTGTTCTGTTTCATGAACCGTTCTCCTAATGTTCTCGTGTAACTTCCTAGATAATACTCTTCAGCTAAGGCTTGGAGAAGTTAATTATTGATATAACTAAGTTCATATTGAGGACAATCATTGAGATTGATTGATTTTTTTTGTTTTTTTTTTACTTATTATCAATCTGTATCGGGTTATTTAAAGCTGAATCATATTTTGTGATTGTTAGAATATTTGAAAAAAAATATACAAATTTTTATAAAAAAAATGTACAAATTTTTATCATTAACCCATATCTGGTGAATAAGAGGTAGATCTATATCTTTCGCATGGTTACTTGCACGTAAAAGAATATAACGAAACCGACTGAAATTCGAACTCGTCTCTCCGATTTATCATTCCGAGTCGTTATCCATTACAATAACGCATGTAAGCTTAGTGTTCCAAGTATTCTCTGACGAGTACGTATTTAGATACCGGCCTGGTTCAACGTTACGTACCGGCGGTGATCGGATGAGAATCGATGTATTGCTTTATTCCCAATTTTTAGGAGAAGCCATTTCCAAGTTGATCTGGCAAAACAAACGTAGGAATGTTCAGGCCAAATGATCTACGCTTCATTTCCAAAGAGAGGAGGAATATTGCACGATAGTTCTGTTCTTGAATGGCGTTTTGATTTAGATTCATGCAACACCCAGTGTCTGATCTGAGTCAAAACTCACAATAAAGGAATATAATCACTGCAAAAATTACACACTCTGATATTAATATAAAAAAAATAAGACAGTGAGTGTCACTTGGGTCTTATATTGAGTGAAATAACGGAAGTTTATTTTAACCAATTCGCCACAAACAAGGCGTTGAAGACACAAGAGGTAAATGTTTGCAAAAATCTAAGAAAAAAGAAAGCATTACGTATCGAGACAAATAAAAGTAGAGGAATGAAAACAATTATAGATAACGATTGATATTACATTTAAATTTTTGAAGATCCTAGTTGGCTGGAAAGCAAAAGCCGGAACAGCGCCACAGGCGAATAGTGAGAGAGAAGACACTGTCCACAAAGAAATTAAAATCTAGTAAATTGTAAAATGATGAGATCTTTTTGTCTGTCTAGTACTGGAGCTTAAATTCATAATGTTTATGTACCATTGTGAAAATTTAATCCAAACAATTACCATGAAAATATTTATAGAAAAAGCACAGAGAAACTACATTACGGCCCAGGGAAAATGGCTGATGCCGAAGTGTCAGAAAAAGAAACTAAATTACATTAGAAACTAAAAATAATGGTTATTTCATACATAATTATGAAAAAGCTAATCCTTAATTTGGACGTGTCAAAAATCCGACAGGACAATATTTCGCAAATAATAATTTATCAATTCTGTCCTCGAATGAAGTAAAATTAACCTATTTCCAACATTTATTCCCATGCACGTAATTCCTTCCTGAATTCTTGCCATAGGGACGATACTACTAAAAAAACAAACATTTGAGAATACGTTTATACTGTAGTCTGAAGAGAGACATTGAAATTCAGCATGGTTGAATATATCTGGCAGCAAATCCCTGGTGAGATAAATCATGATAAAAGGACGTGATTATTCACACACTTATCACGCACGGAATCTCACCACCTATGTAGGCCTGCATTTTGCTGCTTATAAGACGCATATTTTTTCCTATAAAATTTTCCCCAAAACGTTTATGCTTCCTATGAATCGAAGTTTGGTGACTAACTTCTCTTCTATTTTATTCTAAATATTTACCATAAGTAAATGTGGCATTTCATCTCGGTCTGTGATGAATTTATCATCATTAGTCAGGCTTTAATGCTTGTAGAGTTTGGTAGTGGAAACCGGTAATACTCGATTGTAAAAGAAGTTGAGTCGTACTGAGCAAGTGTAGAATTTAGTATTAGCAAAAGATCAGTACTCGACTGTAATGGAAGTAGAGTCTGACTGACTAAGCCATTCGTCTGGGCAAGTTGGTAGTTGGTTCATATAACAGCCTGCGAGATTCCATTCCCTTACCCAGGCAAGCCTATTCTGCAAATCATGACTGGCTGATGATTCCGGTGTGGATATTGTGTTAAATAAATATCCATCAGTACTGTGACAGTCTGAGACATGTATATAACATGTATTAGGTTACAATCCGGTTTATTTTTTTCAACCGACTAGACGCTAGTTGGGAGCCTCCTTGCGAGGGTGAGTCATATATTCCTGATTTTTCAATGCAGGAATATACTATTCAGTGAGTAATAATTAGATAGTGGGTAAGGGTAGGAAGTACAAGGAAAATATTTTCTGTTTTGATTTCTTCTTTCAAAATTTTAGGGCGTTTAATGTATTTGTAGAAAGTAGTCGGTATTATCGAGTCAATGCGGACAATGCATTCCTTAGCTGCATATATGTGTATCGCCAGGGCTAATACAGTTTTGAATTCAACGTTTTCATTCTCCTACACTGGCTGACACCCAAGGCTGTAGAAAAAGCATGGGCAAGCATTTTCGCGCAGTGGGCCGCATAATTTATAGTTCATCACATAACGGACTTCACTACTAGAAACATTCAAGCTAATTTTTCGTAGTAGATACTTCAGTGACTTTCGCTACAGAAGACCATATGCGCAAGCATATACTATGTAAATGTTAGGAAAGTTTTATTTTTTTTGGAAAAAAGTTTTTTATAATTAAAATTTGAAATCTTGGTATAATATAGTCACTGTTGATACTTTAGTTATCACATGTCGCTGCGTGTGATATTTTTTCTTATTTATTCATTTGAAAATGAAAACATTTCTTATTTAGAGAAGAAATTCTTATTAATGTTCACTGTTAAAAAAGAAAAAAGATATTTATACGTTTGATACTCCTTAGTGAAAATCGCTAATGGTTTAAAATGCTGACAACGTAAGTTTCCTCGAAAGTTTATAAAATTCAAGAACACTTGTACTTATTCATTGTTTATGTATGAGAGAGTGTATGAGGGAACAAGTGAGAAGAAAACAAATGAAAGTTTTAAGAAACCTTATTTTCCTTATAAAATTAAGCGTGCCATTTAGAAAGACCATATAGCCCGCACTTTGCCCATGACTTGTGATATAATGTTGTTCATCATGACGGTCATCTTCGAGTATAGAATCCAGAGGTTAGCAGTGAATATTTCGAAGACAGTAGGAAAGGGTAGTTCAGGTTAGCAGCGGATATCGCAGCAAAGTAGCAGAGCGTAGTACTTCCTTCTGTTCATCTTCGCCTGACAAGTTGTCACTAGTCATTCGGGTAGGGTAAACAAAATGGCCGCCTTTATACACGACGAATTGAATGATCTACGTCTTCTGATTGGTTAACCTTCTATTGGTGGACTATAAAGTGAGTCCAGGCATTTGGACTAACTCACTAATTACACACATATATATATATATATATATATATATATATATATATATATATATAGAGAGAGAGAGAGAGAGAGAGAGAGAGAGAGAGAAAAGAGAAGGATTCGTACTTTTCCCAATGGCACTCGGGTGTACGTGAATGTAATAAACTCGACTGGAATTCGAACTCTGTTCTCCAATCCCTCAGTACGACACGCGATCTATTACTCTACTGCGTCTCCGTCTTATAAGCCATGAAATACGGCAAAGATTAATACTACCAATGGCCTCTGAGTAAGAATGTAAAACGGGTTAACGTCTGGCTGGTATATTTCAATATCTCCAAGATAATGCTAATAACGTTTCCCCACAACCGGGCAGACGGTAAATTGGCTCCGATATTGATGGGCGGTCATACTATCAATTAGGATCATTGCCTCGAACGTCTATTAGGTCTAATCCTCACTCCAGACCTCAAATTGAATTCCTCTATTCGTGCAATCGATGGGAATGCTGGAATAAATTCATTTTATTGTAAACTTCTCCAAAAAAAAAACTGACACCTGTACCAAACAATATCTTTATAGATCCGAGTATGATTACAAGTGCCCCCGCGGCCTTAGAATTGATGAATTTATTTCCACTCCTATAAGTTTTTTCTCAAAGATAAAAAGTTGCAAGCCTCTCATTATTCTATAGCTATTACTAAATCAAATATCGTGGAGTAGTGTATATTTATTTAAAGAGAATGGGACCAAAATGTATCCACTTATTGAATAGATACATTGTCAATTTACTAAACACCCTCCTATAGCAGAGAGGGTAGGTGATTACACGATGAATGTTCTCAAATAAGTGGCGTTCAGTATGTCTGTGAAGAGAGAGGAAATAATAATTTTTATAGGGAGAGAAAGAGTCCCCCTTCTATGTGCTGCTTACTTTTAACATATTGACATTAATTGTTCTCCACAATTTCCTGCCATTTGTAGCTCTTTATAAATGTTGCCTTTTTGCTATCTCTCCTAAACCTACTCCCGCATCCATTTACTCAATCTTCCTAGCATTGATTTTCTCACTCACCCTTGCTTTTAATCTCTTCTCTGATTATGAAAATTTCTTTCCTCATTATGAGCCCTTGAAATTTCAACTCTGTCTGATATTAGGTAATAAGTGTCTTTTTTACTGTAAAACTTCGTCGTTGCTCACATGTTTGGTCCAAGTATTCTCAGTATACTTCTGTAGAAACAAATTTATGTTGCTTCAATTTTCTTCTTTATATGTGAAGACATTGTTCACCATTCATTGACGTATAGCAGAACTGTTATGACATAAAAATGCTGTTTTTTTTTCTTTGATTCTAACTTAATTTCTCTGTTATTTAATTATTTGCTTAGCTTTTGGAAGGCAACTTTCACCATTTCAACACGTTTTCGAATACTGCCGTCACACATTCTCTCCTCTTTTAAAAACGTCCTATTATAGCGAAGAAAATTGCGAATTATCACGTCAAACCAAACGACAGTGGAAAGAGTCGCTGTAAAAAGTATTTTGATATGCAAAAATTGTGCGTCCCCTTCCAGTTGTCGACGAATGGAAAAAAATGCTCGGCCGATAAAAGCAGTTGGCGTCCTCGAGTCGGGGCCGGGGAAATTCGTGTATTTTGGCTACCGCGTTCATCGGAGAGTGAGTTATTTTTTCTGACTGGTTACGTGCATTGGGATTTGTGAGATAGTACCTGCGAATCGAGTTTTCGGAATTTCTTTCTGCCCCCGATGATCGAGTCTGAACTTACAGTGATTTATTCTCTGCGTTGTGGAAGTAATCTGCGACAAATATTTCCTTTGCAATCCCAGAACGCTTACTTTAAAATGTTATTTTTTGATTTTGGCATATCCAATTTGTAATTTGGATGTTGTTTTTTTTCTTTTGCTAACAACAATGGATTCTCTCTTCTGGCTACTGATGTTTAGTAACATCTTCTCCCTTTCCTTCCTAACCTTCTGTAGGAATGTAATATCCGCGTTGGCGATCAACCATGTGTTATCTGCATATCTTATGTTGTTAAGATTGTAGCCGTCAATAATGATTCCTTTTAAACATGTACAGAGTGTAACAGCAAACTTCACCAAATCGTGTAACAGTAAAAACTGTTGAATTGTTAGAGTAAGTTTTGAACAATTGTAATTAAAATATCCTGCTTGAATTCTCCGAGGTTTTTATAAAACTATTGGACTATACTATGAGCTATAAGAATGTATAATTACTCTTCAAGCTTAAGAGAAGAATCGTGTTGAAATCGATCATAAACGAAAATGACATGTTCATCATTAATTAATGATCGCTAAGAATCTTCATCTCATGAAGGAATGAAATTAACATCATTCATATATATATATATTTATTAAAGACATTTTTATGTTTAACGTTCTTTTTTATAGATACAAGTATTTAAGTAAATGTTCTGTTCGAATCTTGTCAAAGAACGAATATTTTCTATGAAAATTTCTCGGACATTCAGGCCGGTAAATGTTATTTAATACTGTTTATTATAAACAGAGCATTTACTTAAATACTTGTATCTATAAAAAGAACGTTAAAGATAAAAATGTCTTTAATAAATAAATTGTCGGACTTTGTCCATTTCGTAATATATATATATATATATATATATATATATATATATATATATATATATATATATATATATATATATGATTCAAGGGTCATCTACCAACATATTCAAAATGACCTCGCCCTATCTAGCCTTCTAACATTCTATCCGGGAGTAACACGCAACCTTACACGTTTCACGTACGATTTTAATTTCAAGTTTTTTTTCCCTGCTTTTGCATTGTCATGGGTGAAACTCCTCTCACAGTTACCAAACCAGCTATAGATTTAGTTGCATCTTTTCTAATTGATTTCTTTAGCTCAACGTTGAAATGATGATCCCTTTTCCTATTGTGACCTCCTGATAGAGTTTTCTTCTCTAGCAACCCCTCTCTTTTAAACTTCTCTCTTAATGGTTCTTGAATGGACTTTGAAGATGGAGGCCAGAGTATGAATGTTGGTACCATTACTGCAGACTTGAATGATCTTTTTCTCACAACATTGCTCAGGTGGGAAGGGGAAGAAATTTGGGCTGGCAAAAATGATTTTAACCTGTTCAATTTCTAGCTGAATAGCACAAAGTATTTTTCAGTGATTCTTACGACAGATGATGTCCAGATGGCGAAACGCCTTATCGGAAAAAATGGAAAATATGAACTTGATTAGTTTAGTGGTTATTTAGATATTAAAAAAAAATTGTGGGATGGACAATTATACTGTAAAACGACTTGGAAATTTTGCTGTTTCCTGTACCTGTAACGGCATTCACCCGAGGTGGGTTGAGCCGGCTCCATTTGGAGTTTCATGGGAATTTAGAATTTACAAGCTGTCCCCAACCTGCATGTATAGCACATGAGATTTGATTAGAGTAGTGAAGGTTTCGTGCAGGACCATCCACCCTTTTTGAAGGGTCGATTACAGAGACCTGGTGCATTACGTTCCACTAGGTCCCCAAACGACCCTCCGCCGGTTTTGAATTCAGAGTTTCCTTCTTCTAGACCAGTTGCCATCCAAGACTATAGAACTCAGTCTGTCCTGCTATTTACCCATAGCTGGAGGAGATTAAGGGTATTAGCAAGCAAGTGAATGTACTGGATTCGACTAGAATTCGAAATCGGCTCTTCGATTCCTCAATCCAAGCCGATATCAATTGCTCCACCGTGCCGTCCCACTTGCAATATAAGAAACACTTAAGGAGGGAATGCTGAAAAGTGTTTGACCAAGTGTATCTAATGCTTTAAGAATGAATAAACATTGATTTTAGAAAAAAGGTATTGGGTCAAGCCATTTAAATCTTCCACGCTGATAATCGATTATAAATTGGCGGGTAACAGCAAACTCTTTTCGTTCCAAAGTGTAAAGATTTCTTGCCGACCAGAAACAAATTCATGATGCCGAGTAAATACTTCGAATTCTATATAAGATTTGTCCGTCTCTATCACTGCGACCAGGGTCAGATAATTCTCTTTGTGATGTAGATCCCTGGACAGGCGTTGTGTGAGACGCTGGAAGGTTTCCTAGGATAGCAAGGCCGACACTTTATGATTTAGTCTCTGGGCATTACATGGATTTTGCGGTTGGTTTCTTTCATACAAAAAAGAAAAACGAAGAAAGAATGGCGCCTTTGGAATGTGGGAAACTGCTTCAAAGAGATTTAGAAGTGAATCTCTATTGAGCATTTCTCAGAATCAATACGAAACAAAAAAAAATCCGCATTTGCATTACGCTTCGAAAAATACAATATATATATATATATATATATATATATATATATATATATATATATATATATTACATAGTGTATATATATATGTATGTGTGTGGATGTGTATATATATACATACATCGCAGGTATGTGTATATGTATATAGGCATATATGTTTTTAAGCGTATATATATATATAATGTCTATGTTTATGCGTAAGTAATATATATATATATATATATATAGGGTTATATATATATATATATATATATATATATATATGCATATATGTTTATATAGTTTATATATAAAATAGTAATGTATTTGATATATTTATATGTATATATATGTGTATTTTGAAATATGTATATATATGTATGTATGCGTGTATATATACATGTATATATCTATATATATATGTATGTGTCTGTGTGTTTATGTGTATATATGTCTGTAAGTGTGCATATCTCTGTATATAGATATATTTTTATTATAAATATGTAAATGAGTATGTATATGTTTGCAATATGGATGTATGTATATATGAATAGGTGGAGGTGTGAGTTTAAAATACGATTCATATATAATTGCGGATACATTTTTAACAAACTCGTAACTTTAATGTAGAATTAGGGTCCATGAATTTTACATTTAATTAAAATACGTTCGTACCCTGTTGAAATATATTAAATAAATCTGGTTTAATATACTTCAGAAATAGGATAAACTAAGTTTCTCTGGATATCTTAATGATTAAGGAATATTTTATTTAAATGACTTCAGAACGTATATTAGGAACTTTTACTATTGAACGATAAATTCTATATCTTTCGCGGAGTTCTTAATAGTTTTTAAAATATTCTTAACCAAACATGTATCCTTTGAGATAAATTAATAAAATTCGTCTTATACATCAGGATTTTAGGGAGTAAGAGACAAAGAAAGTGTTTCTTACCTCCAAAGATTTTCATTCACCTTTAAATCAAAATGTATTATAACATTGTGTAAAATATTTCATACAGAGAATAAATCCTCGGGCCTGCTTCCTTTCACCGGATACACGCCACCATTACATGTTCATAATTTTGAACCAATCCTTCTGTTTTTCTCTCTCCCTCCTCCTCAGTTCAATAGCTATACATCTTGAATTTAACCTGGAGAATTTTTTTACATTTATATTTGGTTTGCAGGTCTTAAAAATGGAAGGCTATTTTTATAGCTAAATATATGTATATATATTATACATATACATGTATATATATATTATACATATACATGTATATATATATTATACATGTATATATATATTATACATATACATGTATATATATATTATACATGTATATATATATTATACATATACATGTATATATATATTATACATATAAATGTATATATATATATTATACAAACATATGTATATATATATATTATACATATTTATGTATATATATATATATATATATATATATATTATACATATATGTGTATATATATATTATACATATATATATATTATACATATATGTGTATATATATATTATACATATATATATATATTATACATATATGTGTATATATATATTATACATATATATATATATTATACATATATGTGTATATATATATTATACATATATATATATTATACATATATGTGTATATATATATTATACATATATATATATTATACATATATGTGTATATATATATTATACATATATATATATATAATACATATATATGTATATATATATTATACATATATATGTATATATATAACACATATATATGTATATATATAATACATATATATATATATAATACATATATATATATATATTATACACATATATATTATACATATATATGTATATATATATATATATATATATTATACATATGTGTATATATATATTATACATATATATATATATATTATACACATATATATATATATATTATACATATATATGTATATATATTATACATATATATGTATATACATATTATATATATATTATACATATATATGTATATATATATTATATATATATTATACATATATATGTATATATATATTATATATATATTATACATATATATGTATATATATATATTATATATATATTATACATATATATGTATATATATATTATATGTATATATATATATATATTATACAAATATATATATGTATATATATATATATTATACATATATATATTATACACATATATATATTATACATATATATGTATATATAGATATATATATAGATATATATATTATATGTATATATATATTATACATATATATGTATATATATATTATATGTATATATATGTATATTATACATATATATGTATATATATATTATATGTATATATTTATATATTATACATATATATGTATATATATGTATATATATATTACATATATATGTATATAAATATATTATATGTATATATATATATATTATATGTATTATACATATATGTATATATATATATATATTATTCATATATATGTATATATAATACATCTAAAATATATCAATAAATATATAATAAAAAGGGTTAAACACTAATATTCCATGGTCATAATTTATTCCATTGGAATCGTAAATACGATCCAATTCATCAGACCTACAAATTCAAACAAATTGTAGGTCTGATGAATTGGATCGTATTTACGATTGCAATGGAATAAATTATGACCATTGAATATTAGTGTTTAAGCATTTTTATTATATCCTTACTCTCTCCTGGACATTGAGTTCTACCTGGATTCTATCCTCTTGTAATTTTTTATTAAAAAAAATATACATTTATGTGCATCATGTATGTATATATAGTTATATATTGTGCTTATGCATGTCTATATTTAATACTAATATTATCAATATATATATATATATATATATATATATATATATATATATATATGCAATATAAATATATATTTTAAATGTACAACATTTACAATTTTCAATATATATATATATATATATATATATATATATATATATATATATGCAGCAATCATTCGTTTATGCATATTTCATTAAAAACGACAGACAAGATACTACGGTTACGCTTTTTATTTTATTTTTCTTGTTTTTGAACAAGTGTTTTCTTTTCTGAACAGAGAGTCTTTAAAAACTGTCCAAATGTTTTATAGATCCGAGCACTTTCGGTTATACTTTTAGCCATTATCAGGGATGATTCAATTTTTTCAGCTTAATTGAGTGTATGCATTATGTGTATGTTTTAGTGTTTTATTGTAGAGATGTTTTTAATTTCCGAATATGGTTAGCACATTGCGGCCGTGTTCGTAGTTAATGTTGTTAAGAGTTGGCTTTTTTTTCTTTTTTCTTATTAAACCTCCCATTATTTTCATCCTTTTTTTTTTACAGGTGGATGAAATTATATTTGTTTTTTCTACTAGTATGTTTCTAATGGTGTTTGGTAAATTGTGTGAGTGTTTAAATGTTTTCTAATTGAGCAATGATCAGAAAGGTGTAACGTAAGGGGTCTGAATAAGCATGTGGTTGTGTAACCGATGTAATTATTTTTGAGTCCGGTTTAATCAGGAGCACAATTCCTTAAGGGGCATTTGAACTCATAGATAATGTTCGTTCTTTGTAATTTTGACTTAGCTGTGTTGTTATTTTTGAGGATAAGGTTGGCAGTCTTAAAAATAAAGATAATTAATTTGATTTTGCTATTCGGGTCAATTGGGGTAGTGTATTTCTTTATAATATGTCTTAATGAAGATTCTTCTTTTTTGTGTTAATGTGCATTTATTTTTTGTAATAAAAGTTTATGCAAGTTTTGACTGTGCACTCTCGTTATTACTATAAGGTTGGTGCCAATATAATACATCAAAAAACGACATTATTTCGTCATTATTTTTGCACCAACCTAATAACTTTGGGGAGAAATAGTCTAATTTGGTGGTCTGTAAGGTGGTTAGGGAAGCCATTATTAATTAGTGTCTGTTTTACATTATTAAGTTCTTTGAGGAAGAGTAGTCGATAGGATGAATTCTGGTGTGCTCTTTTTAGGAAGTTTTTTATTATTGCTATTTTGTACCTGAGTGGGCATTCGCTTTCAAAGTTGAAGTGGCAAGAGTTTTTGCTAGTGTGTTTTTTTTATATGCTGAGGCGATAAAAGTGTTATTGCTATATTCTACGAGAACATCTAAAAATGGGAGTTTGTTTTTTTGACTAATTTCATAGGTAAAGTTAAGGACGGAGATTTTTTTTTAAAAATACACCGTAGTTTTCGTCATTTCTTTTATTTTTCCATTTACTTTTACTCTTAACCAAGATCATCTTCAGGGATGAATTTCTCAGGCAAAGAATTAATGCAAATGGCAGTTATTATTATTTTTTTTTTATTAAATGCGCACGTTACGTTAAGATGTTTGAAATGGAGACAACTCTAGTTTAGAATTTTTAGTTATTAATGTTTTAAAAACGCTCTACCTCAACTTTCACTTAAGAGAATTACATGTTGTTTATTTCTCAAAACATTATTATTAGGTAAATTGAATATAACTAAGAGCGTATTATGCGTATAAACACAAAACTTTACATCTTAAATGAAGAGAGAAGTTTCGTTATGGACGCGTGTTATGGTCCGGTTCCTTGTACCACGGTGATAGTCCAAGGTAGAACCAATAAAGAAGAACTCGAACACAGGTATGGAATAACACAGATATATTACAAACAGGAATATATACAGAGAAGTAGAAATGTTAGTATGAACAATCAGGTTTAGTAGAGAGAACAATGTAGTCTCGACCAGTATCACTATTCCAATGTCTTGCAGTAATTGTCTGAACGCGACTCTGTTTCGGACTGCCTCTGACTCGACTCTTGACTCGACTTGAACTACTGACTCACGATATTCAGTCACCCCCCCACGAGGGCGTCATGTGGCACAAGGCCTTATTAACGTGGGATTTCCGAGCCCGTGAGTTCGGCCAAAAATATGGCCATTGGACCCGTATTAACGGGTCCAGGGCCGGTCCTCCCCACCGAAAGAGAATCCGCCCGTCGGCGCGGCCTCCCTCGGGCTCCTCCCCGCCCGAAGGCAGAGAGTCCAACCGATCAGCCGGTCAGAAAGTGAACGACTGACTCACGATATTCAGTCATCCCCCCCCACGAGGTTGTCATGTTGTACAAGGCCTTTTAAACGTGGGATCTCCGAGCCCGTGGGCTCGGCCAAAAATATGCCCATTGAACCCGTATAAACGGGTTCAGGACCGGTTTACCTCCTCGAAAGAGAATCCGCCCTTCGGCGTAGCCTTCTTCGGGTTCCTCCCCGCACGAAGGCAGAGAGTTCAACCGATCAGCCGGTCAGAAAGTGAACGACTGACTCACAATAGTTATTATTGTATATATACAATAAATGCGGCACAAGGCCAAAAAGGGGGGTTGGGGAAAAGGATGGTCATCACTTGTCTTAACATAAAACTTAGCTAGCCACAACCACTGACCCTATCATACAGAACAATATTCCTTTCGCCAAAACAACATATTTATCCATACCTTTCTTACTACATCCAACAAAATACCTCTTTGACTCAATGCAAATCCTAAATACTCCCCTTATTTACAAATATAGACTGTGGGGAGAGGGGCATAAAACAACAATATTTAAAATGAACCCCAATGAATATATACAATATGACACATAAACTATTTACAAAAAACTAAACAAAAAGGTGTCATAATACCCCCCCCACAAACTTTAAATGTGGCAGAAATATCAGTTAACCGGACGAAATCGATGCGGGACTATGAAAACTAAAAGAAAACATTCAATTCTCCCAAGCATTCACAGAGGCACACATTCATACACAGCAACAAATGCGAAAAACACACAGGCGAAACGAAAGGCGCCCCGCATCCCCCAGAGAACTGACATCACTGACCACCTAAACGAGGGAGGGGATGGGGATTTAAACTAAAGGAAAAAATGGGGACAGAAAAAAAAGGGACCAATGAGCAAACACACCCTAGCTAAGTTTACAGAAAAAGAAGAGAAACTAAAAAGTCAAAAAAACCCAAAAACCTACTCTAGCCTAAAACCAGGGATGGGTTGCCCAAGTTCAACCCAGGAAAAAAACAATATCCTGATGCCTAACCAGCATCAAGATGCCACTCAAGGTTATCCCCTTTTACTCAGCACATACGCGCAAGATTCACCCACCTTTTGCCAAATTCTGATGAGGTGAGCCGCCACCTTTCCGTCCTAATCTTGACTTTAAGCTGATGCTTAAAGAACAAGATCAGTTGGGAAGAAGTAAATTCTCGCCTTCATAGAATTCTTTCTGACGCCTCGTCCATATCACGACTCTCATAACCCCTAGTAAGCAACAGAACACATAGTGTTCAGACTTCGTCATCTGCGGCACCACACTGCTACAAACAGAACTGGCTTCAAGGACAAAAAACTTTCCCTGCAGCTTACGAACCATGAGGCCTTCAACAAACCTGCACAACGGCACTACCGCCCTGCACTGAAAGAAGGCGTGACTAATGGTCTCGACTTCCCCTGCACAGCGACGACAGTTTGGATATTTCTCCAAGCCTGCTGAACAAAGACTCTTGTCGACCCAGAGGGCTTCACGAATCACCAGCCAGTTGAGTGATGCCTCATCGTTATTGAAGCTTTTCAACCCAGGCGCCCAAGGCCATATCGAGCGAGCCTCCTGCTTCGTAAGACCGAGTTCGCCAATCAGATTATCTTGAACTATCTAATACTTGATACAATGCCTTACGAGACAACGTCTGGGCGTTGGAGAGGCCATCGGAAACCCGTAAGAGGAACTTCAGAGCATGACGACATTCGCGATAGAAGGAGCACTCGGCTCGGGGTGTACGGCGGGCCTCTTCCTTGCACGATTGCACACTTCTCAGAGATGGGAAATGTTTGGGGACGTCTTATTTCCAAAAAGCACCCTCTTCATCCGATCCGCGACACATTCGGTCTAGAAAGGTGATGCGAAGCATATGTTGACGAATCTCAATGCTAGTTATACCCAGGCCGCCGTCAGAGGGATGAAGGCAACAGATCTCGCGAGATGCCAAAGGGGCCTTCTCTCTCTACAAGAAAGGGAACAAGGTCCGTACTAATAAAATTAGTCTGGCATACAGGAGTGGAAGTACAGAGAGTCGGTAAAGGAGGATCGGATAGATGTGTGAAACACACACTTCCGTCCTTCCCTTCAGGGAAAGTCTCCTCCGAGCCAACAGATTAACCACGATCTCGTTCTTCCCTTGCACCTCCGACCAATTCATTTCCAACTGGAGATCAGGACCGAACCAGACGCCGAGTATCTTGATCGGCCCATCCTTCCAGAGGAAAGGTCCGGGAAGAGAAACGCCCTTCCACGCACCCAACCAGACTTATCGCGGTTGATCTTGGCCCCTGTCACCATCTCATAGCCACTGATCTCTTTGCTGACTTCGTCAATATCGGCTCTGCTCGACACAAGAACCGAAACATTGTCAGCATAGGCAGAATACCTGGCTGAGGTGGTAGCCCCAGGCAGGGAAATTCCGCGCTGGACCGGATTCGCCTTTAACTTGCGAAGGGAAGGTTCCAACGCAAGAACGGAAAGCAAAGGCGAAAGCGGACAACCTTGACGAATGGAACGAGACAATACGAAAGGCTTCGATCTTACCCCATTCACTTCCACCAGCGCATCGGTGGTTGCATAAAAAAGTCGGATCCAGGAGCGAAAGTCGGTTCCGAAACCGGCCGCCGAAAGGACAGCCTCCAGAAACCGATGGTCAACCCTATCGAAGGCCTTGGACTTCACTGTCGACTTGTTCTAAGCTCAAGCGTACCATATCCTGAATAGTACTGCCCTTCACAGCACAAGTCTGTTCGGGGCCAATCAGACGAGACAGGACAAGCTGCAAACGGTTGGCTAAGATCTTCGCCAAAATCTTTAAGTCAGTATTTAACATCGTTAAAGGGCGAAAGTTCCCTAACCCATCCCCACCGTTCTTGTCCTTACGCAGCAACTTGATCACACCCCTGGTGAAGCGTTGAGGTAAAGACCCCTGCTTCATCCAATGGTTTAAAATCAGTTCAAGCAAAGGAACAAAAACGGCTGACTGCCTCAAGTAAACTTCGTAGGGAAGACCATCTAGTCGCGGAGACTTATCCAGGCCAACCTGCTTCAGCGCTTCCCAGATTTCCGACTCTGTAATGGGACCCTCGCACCTAGCCGCTTCAGCTACCTCAAGGCAGGGAAAGTAGGCCAAATAGGCGTCGAACTGAGCAGGGCTCAGACCGGGCTCCCTCGTGAAAAGATCCTGAAAGTAATCTCGAAAGGCCTCGCATAAGCCCGCGTTTGTAGTCACGGTCCACTTATCCGGCAATGTGACGCACGCTATATGTCGCCTAGACGCGTTCCGATTCTCCTCTGCACGCAGTTCAGCGGCCATGTTCGTTGCCTCAGAAGACATTCTTTTTAGCCTAGTCCTAACTACCAGAGCTTGATCCTTCTTGATAAGCAAGGAGGACAACTCTGCCTTAGCTAAGACTATATCCCCACTATCACGGGATTTCACGGCCCGATCAACTTTATCTTCTAAAGCCGTTTGCGCCGCTAATCTATCTAGATTGAGTCGACGTCTAAAATCGGCAGCAAACGTTCTAATTTTGCATTTTAAATTATCCCACCAGGCGTTTCCCACAACCGCTTCCGTCAATTCCCTCTTAATCATTAATAGCAGCTGGTCCCGGAAACCCTGCTCACCAAATAATTAACAGTTGAATTTCCAGTAACCAGCCATTTTAACCTTAGGCTTATCTAAGTTTACACGGACCCGGACAAGCCTATGATCCGTATAAATTATATAGTGGAAACTTGGACACCCTAAGAGCCCTACATCGACTTTCTTAACTAAGACTCGGTCCAGGTAGCTCGCAAGCGTGCCAGGAGCCGAGTTGCCACTATTTTTCCAAATCCATGCTACCTCCCGAGGGTGCTCATTCCGGAACTTACCGACAAGATCAAACCCGTCGATAAAGTCCCGAAATGACTTCACATCAGGATTGTTAGTACCCGGATTTTATCCTATACGATCTATATCTGGGTCAAGGACGATATTCCAATCCCCCACTAAAACTACCCGAGGAGAAGTCATCAAAAACGGCTCGATCTGCCGAAACAAAGCAGGCCGCTCAACATGGTTTTTGGGCGCATAAACCCCAATGAGACGTAAAGCCTTATCCTTTATGGTAGCATCCAGCACACAAGGCTTGCCTGCCGGATCTGCGAAGACAAGGGTACATGCAGCCTTCAAAGACCTGCTCACTAGCCAAGAGACACCCCTCGAACGACCATCAAAACATGCTGAATAAAGGGTGAACCCCTTAGACAGTATATCCTCACGGTCATGAGAAGAAATTCGGGTCTCTTGCACACAACAAACATTCACCCCGAGGCGCTGAAGGTCACGAGAGAGCTCGCCCTGCGAGACTCGGACCTCAGGACCCGCACATTTAAAGTAGCTAACCAGAGCGCCATCGAGGTTTGTTTAACTGAATTAAACATGTCCGGGGTAAGGATACCCACAGCCTCTCCCATAGACCCATGGCCATTTCATTTTTGATGGTACCGTCTTGGGAGATTCTGCCGATATCTTAGGGAAAAGTCAATTTTAGTGCTCTATACAGGGATGGGTGAACTAAAACGGGGACCCTCCCTGCACAAAGTTTTGGCAGCTGCTTTAAATTCTCGTTCTGTACTGTGCGAGAAATTTTGAGGTATTTCAACATCCAAATCGGTATATTGCCTAATGGATAAAAGATATTTTAGGGCTTTAACCCTATTTCCATAGTGCTGGGCTCTCTCTGCCTGAGCTGCGTTAATTTTGCAGATATCTTCCCCTGTGTTGAAAATGTGTTTTTTTTTCCTTTTTTTCATTATGTGCTTGAGTGGAGCTTCTCTCCCGTTTGGAAGAGAGAGGAGGCATTTCAGCTTTTTTGACGGGGGAAGGACTGGGAGTATGCAAAGGGGTGCGTGATGAAATTTGTTTAACAGGTGAAGGGCTGTGAGTATGAAGAGGAGTATAAAAGGACCTATGTTTGTAAGGGCTGGGGTCTCGAGATTTGTGCAGGGTTGTCGGAGGGGAAGGTTTTTTCTTGGGAGAAGGTTCGGACCGCGCCGAAGGCGTGGACGGAATGGGATTGGAAGGTTTTTCGCAGTCCAATTTTTTCTTTACTTCCTTTATTTTTTCCGTTTTCTCATGAGCTGGATCGTACTTTTTTTGTTGTTCCTTGAAGTTTAGCTGTTTGGCCGGGGCATTGCACTTAATGTTACGAGAGGGAGTGGGACTGTGCGTGTCTTTAGCCCTCAGGGCTTCATGGGACTGAGGACCCGCTGTCTGGTGCTTCCCTCTGGCCCTACCAGCTACCAGACATTCCCCCTCCCCGTTCTCCACAACTACACTAGCAGCGGGCGAAGGCTCTTTGGGGAATATGGTTTTTGATGATATCCCAACCGGCAGATTAACCGACCCTGTCCCGGAAAATAGTACGCCCATTACAGGCGAGGCGGAAGGTACAGACGCGGTCAGAGGGGGATCTTGTCAACTGGAGCTTGACTACCAGAGGCCTTCTTCTCTGGGCAGGAGGAAGAGAGATGACCAGTCACTCCACACCTCCAGCATACCGGTCTTCGGCCCGTTACTATGATCGGTAACTTCAAGCTTCCAACATCCAGACAGTTGGGGATGGAGCGGAAGGCTTTCTCGACCAACATGATATCAAAGCTCCACCCCCCGATCAGGCTATTACAGGAGGCTCCCAGAATTTCGCCGTACTAGGAAAAGAAAGCAGCGATAACGGATAACCTGAGGAGGGACCTCATATACTGTTACAAGTTCTTCTGCGGCCTTCATACTCCGTACGCAGTATAAGAACTTTAGTTAAAATTTTGCCCCCTTAAATATTCTGAGGGGCTTAAAACCCAAGGACTCTTGTGTTTTCAACACTGTGTTATTTGTCAAGCGACAAATTTTGCGCGTACGCTTGTCGACGACGAAAACTGACACAATTCGTTTTTCAATCTTCTTCAATTCTTGGGGGTCTTCTAAGAGTCCACCTTCTACGACAAGGTGGGCGTAACTCTTAGCACGCTCCAAGAATTCCGCAAAATTGATAATAAATTTCAGTGGGGGCGACCAACAAGAGGGCGATTCCCCGGCCTCAGTTTTGGCTTGCGAGCCATTTTTGCCTTCCCCGTTAATTTGGGTTTTATTGCCATTATTGGCCTCCATATTGTTTTCACTTATCTTTTTGCCATTCTTGGCCTCCATACTTTTATTTTCATTTTTCCCCGCGATGACATCCTCGCTAGGGGAAATTAAATTAAGGGCTGGTTATTCTTTTAAATTCTCTTTATCTGGGTGTGGGAGTCTTTTTTTGGGGGGCGGGGGTTAAATTAATGTTTCCTTATAGATTGTCTGTAGTCCGACAAATTCGGTTTTCTTTTTTTTCCTTCTTTTCCATTTTTTCAGAAGGGGAGGTGTGAAAGAAAAGGTGAGTGGGAAATAATTAAACAAGATTATAGGAAAAAATTAACTAAATAAATGAAATCAAAAAATAAACAAACTCACCCGAAAACGAGACAACAATGAACAAAATAAAATAAGCACACACAAAAATAATTACATGACGAAAAGAACAAAAACCACGTTTCATTTATACGTAAAACAAATTATAAAAAAGTACAATAAAAATTTGAAAAAAAATAAAGAACAAATATCGCCTAAAGGTGAAAGAATAAAAGAAAACAAGTAAAAGAAAATAAACAATAAAATAATGAAAACGGAAAACGAAGAATATACAAAACTTCAACAAATGCCGAAGCTAGTTAAAAAAAATCCAAAATGGCCGACGTCAATAAACAAAAAATACGAAAACGATGACAAATAGCCGAAGCTAGTTACAAAAAATCAAAATGGCCGACCCTGAGAAACGCGAGTCGAACCAAACGAAAACAAACAAATAAATTGGACAATACAAACGATTACAAACAATAAACACGTAAAAATTAAGGGATGGGGAAAGAAACAATTAAATAAATAAATTAATCAAAAATAAAGCGAAAGACAGAATAAAGAAAACGAAGATAGATTTAAAGAAATTAAAGAAAATGAAAATTAAAAAGGGAAGACTAGAATAAAAGAGAAAATTAAAGGGGGTAGAAATAAGAAAAGAAAAAAACTGCAAAAATTAAAGGGGTAAAAATGAAAAGAAAAAAGAGCAAAAAAATAAGGGGTTAAAAATGGAAAACAAATAGGAAAACTGGAATAAAAAAAAGTGCAAAAATTAAAGGTGGAGTCGGGTAAAAAATAAAATGGAGAGAAGAAAGAAAAAATCAAAAAACTTTTTCAAAACAGTCTCAAAAAATGTAAAAGTAAAATAAACAAACTTTAACCAAAATGAAGATCAAATTGCAAACGGGTAAATTTCAAAAAAGAGTCGAGCGAAAATCAGCTGTCCGCAACAGTCAAACTACGACAAAAAGGTGAAGGCCGTCTGAACGACTGACTCACTCTTTGTCTAGGTGCAGTATTTATTAAGTATGGAATAGTCCATTATTATTATTATTATGGGTAAGATCACATAACAAGGCGTTAAAATTAGGAGGCAGAAAGGCTTCTCCCGGAGTAATTATGCTTTAGGGTCGTTAAAATTAACAAATCATTCCTTGCCTCAGTCAACAGCAGATTATATGTCTAAGTCCAAGAATAGTGCAAGCACTTGTGAAAATGTCCATTAGGCCTTTCATATCATTTTCAGTGAGAGACACATTCACGCAGTCATCTACATACATCAAGTGTCGTATAGTATTTGCTGGTAGAGATTTTATATAATCCATCTACATTAATCGATTCAGCCGCATACACACACGCACACATTCGCAATCACACTTGACTATAATTTTCAAAACCAGAAGAATATACTTTTACTTTCGGATTCAGTCCGCTAATTGCAACGCCAACGATTTTGGCGACACAAACAATGCTTTACAATAAAACTTCTCAATTCTAATGGGCGCATTAGTTTACAAACGATCGTAGCACTTATTGATGTCTACGAAACGCGAGGAATAAGGCGTAAGAGAGCCGGTGGCCATTTGCATAAGCTTTGTTCTAATCGCAGACAGAACGTCTACGTCTTAAGTTTAAAATCCCATTGTATAGTCTTATGTGCGATTGAAGAGGTTTATCATTAATGTCATAGACAAAAAGAGATTGAACCATTAGCGAAGAGTTTACATTTCCGGTTCTTTCATGGGCAATTCACCCGGATGACGTTTTGGTGAGAAATATATATTAAGAAGAAAATAAAACCTCCTTCAGTGATTAAAAGTGAAATGTAATATTTAAAATCACTCACACACACACACGCATATATATACACACACACACACACACACACACACTGTAAAAAACGTTATTAAACACTTCATGTTTATTGACAGAAAATAGATACCAATTTGAATTATATATACTAAATTACATATATATATATAGAGAAATAATTAGGAGGATTTGGAATAATCATAATTTTGTAATACATCGGGTCTAGAAGAAACCTCAACAGAATGGAGAAAGCACTGGTCGGCCGTTTCGTCTTGTATTTGGGACTACATCAGCAGTGCGCATCCACTAATGTGAACTGAAATCCGAACAGTTACGATAGGAGGCAAACGCCATACCAACTGTACCACCGATTCTCGGTGGCGAAGTGGTAAAGAATTAGACTCGATATAGCGCCTCTCGATCAAAAAATCCTCTCTATATATCCTTGCTTGAATCTGATTACAACGCTCTGGAGTGAGCGGCTTGGGAATAGTAGTCGTAGCTCGGGGAGGCACAATCCTATGGGTAAAAGAGAAACTCGAATTTGTGATCGATCGGCGCTATATCGAGCTTAATTCGTTACTGATTTGTCACCTAGAACCATTGGTACAGTGTTTGCCTCCCATCTTAACTGTTCGGGTTTCAATTCTCGGTAGTGGATACGCACTGCTGATTAGTCCCAAATATAGGACTAAACGGTCGTCCGGTGTTTTCTGCATTGTGTTGAGGTTTCTTCTAGACTCGATGAATATATATATATATATATATATATATATATATAAAAGTGAACATTGAAGTCAGCACTTAGAGTCGACAGGCTGTTTCATGCTAGACGCATTCGTAAGGCCACGAGCGTTGCTTTTTTTTCTCGGCTATTTATATGTATGGGTTAGTGGTGCATTGTGGGTAGTCTATTTTGGTGGTTATTTTGCATGAAACAGCCTGTCGCCTCTAAGTATTGACTTCAATGTTCACTTCTATATTTACACACGCTCTATCTTTGATATTGAGCACTCTATCCCATAAATATACCACACCTTAAGGCTATATATATATATATATATATATATATATATATATATATATATATTATTAGTAGAATTATAACAAGATCCATGTTTGGAGGTAAAACGCAAGCCGGTTCGTTATTCGCATATGTAAAAAAACGTCATCTATTCGAATTGTCTTTAATTTCGAAATATCCCATAAATAACCACATTGTGTACCTCGACGTTGTGTAATGGTCAGCAAGCGTCTCTCGATAGATCAATTGCGACTGAATAGATAGTTTAATATCGCTCGGTGAACCATACATTTGTCATTTTGCTATATCTAAGCAACGCTTAGCAAGTCAATTGAGGGCACTTCGATGTAGTGTAATCGTTAGTCAGCTTGTCCCTCGAGATGAATTGCGACTAAATAAAGAGTCCGATTATCAAAGAATGCTCCATAATTTCGGCCTTAAGCCACATCTAAGCTAAGCTTAATAAATCAATATAGAGCCACTACGAGGTTGTGTAAATACAAGCAAGTTTGTCGGACTACGTTAATTAATAGTAAATAGTGAGTTCTATCTGTACTGGTTACCCCATATTTTCGGCATTGTGCGACATCTAAGCAACGCTTAGAAATTAATTTTAGAGTATTTCGTTGTGTAATGGTTAGCGAGCTTGTCTCGCAAGATCATTTGTGACCATATATTGAGTTAGATCCTAACTGGTCGCCACCTTCTTTTGCCTAAGGTCCTATATCTAAGTTACAATATCTACGTTACGCATAGAATATCATCATATATATCCACATTGCGAGCTTTACGGTTTCAAATGGGTCTTAAGATTTACTTGACGGTTAAAATGAAATTGCTAATAACTTCTTTGTTTTTAAAATTAAATTTCACTGGAAATTACAATAACTGATCGTTAAGAACTTCACAGAAGATTTTCGCTGAGTGAGATGAGGGTATAAGTTGAGGAATTCATTTTGTGATTTTTTTTTTCCTGTAATATTGCCAAACTAGTAATGTTTAGGCGTTACGTCAGTGGTGTGATTACCGACGAGCTCAAGGTGTAGCTTTCTAAATGTAGGTGTCAAAACCAGTCAGGCGGATAGCTAAGTCTTTTTTTTTTTAGAGTGGCATTGATGAGTAGAATGATATGAGATGCGCATCAGATTAAATGAAAACTGATTTTTCAACCGTCCTTTTCACCAACTAATGTCAACGATCGAAACCAATGGAATACCTTTCCCAATTTGAGAGGTCTACGAGGTGAGGGTGATTCAGTTGTTTGGGAGAGAATTAGCTGTGGACATGGCAGTGTCAATTGTTAAAATGGCAGATTTGGATACATCGATAATTTTGAAGCTTACGTCCAGTTCACGATCAGCTACATAGAGTTCAAGAATAAACCGTTATCTTGCATCAGGATCGATCATATTTGCAGAAGAAAAGGGCAAATAAACGGAGCATATTTGATAACACTAACGGGGTGTTCTCCCGACATTAAACCAACTGAAAATGAGTTGAGGATGCTGAATAGAAAGATGGGTTAGGGTAGACAGTAATTTGCTAGAAAATCTGAAATGTCTAATGCTATTCTGGATAACGTTCTGTCTTTTTCACTTGAAAAAGTATTACAGATCAGAAATCCGATAGATTAAGTCTGACAAAATCTATTTTCGAAGCATGAAGCGTAACTTTTATCTTAATATTGTTTTTATTATCTTTATCGTTACAAATCTTCCAGATTTGCAATTCTTGATTTCATAATATTTACGTTTGTATAGGTCACTTAGATGATGTAATTATATTATTTAAATTACAGCATAATATTTTAGTAGGGCGGTTTAAATTTGAGTAAATTGATATAAAGCCCTTTACATTTATATATACAAAAACAGTCGTAACCCCCCCCCAAAAAAAAAACAAGACATGGAACCAACAAAACGACTATTGTTTATTATTTGTTTTTTATGTGGTATCAGAGACACAAGAGAAAGTAATAATGAGTGGAATTGGGGTCAAATGTAGATAAGACACATAAAGATAAGGTAAATAATAAAATGTCTATACTGTCTTTCTCGTATGTTATTTTTTATATATAGATGAATGTAATGAGTGTCTAGATAACTTATAATATACAAGAAGTATCTGGGATTTTATCTTAGCACGAATTTTTGTTGAGTGCTAAAAGTTAAATGTTACTATTATGGCCCGAAAAAGAAAAAGGAGGTAAAAATTTTCGGTGACGCCGAGGTTAACGACCTGTCCATATAAACTGGTTGTCCGACAATGAGCATTTACTCTTTTGTCTCTGTGTATAGAGGAGAAACGTGGCGTCGAATCTCATTGGTTTAAAATGAGTGAATTAATGATAAGTATAATTACTATAGATATTTTAATATTTTTGAAAGTATGATTATTATTTATTTTTGTGAACACAACACCATGAAACTATAATTAATTCTTTCTTTATGTATTTCTTTATGAGCACGATATTTTGGGGATCTACTAATCCGATTGATAATATAACTATTAGGTTGGTGCAAAAATAATGACGTAATATAGTCGTTTTTTCACGTTAAAAATACGTCAAAAAACGACATTATTACGTCATTATTTTTGCACCAACCTAATACAAAATATGTTAATATCGATTGGTGATTGGTTAATCTGATTATATACCGACGCTAGTAGAACTTGTTTTATAATCATGTCACTCTAAGGCAAGTAAAGTCACTAATACACAAGGCTTACTGACTGGCTCCGGTCTCCGGGCTCTGGGCTCCGAGCTCCGAGCTCCGGGCTCCGGGCTCTGGGCTCCGAACTCCGGGCTCCGTCCCTGTGCTGGTAGTATCACGGCTACGACTAGCTTGGACCGGCTCTGACCAGACTGGACCAGCTATGACAAGCTAAGACCAGCTATAACTAGCGTAAAACACCCGGGTCCCCACGTTGAAAACTGACCTTGTGTCACAACCTGACTCAGTTTGTTTTATTTTTTACGCCATAGCAACCACAATGACAAGCCAATACCAGCTATGACTAGTTTAAAACACTCGAGTCCCCACGTTAAAAAATGACCTTGTGTCATAAACTGACTCACCTCGGCTTATTTTGTTTTACGCCATATCAACCAAAATGGGTTATTTAACCGACAAAATTTTTTATTGCTGGTAATATTTTGATTAATCAAAAGTCTGTTTCTGGTAATATCTTTCCTTGAAAATTGTATTGCTGGTAATAATTTGTTTCAAAAAAGTATTGCTAGTAATAGTGAACTATTTGTCCATAGCTGGAGCCCTAACAGGTGCTACCAACCCGGGTCAGGGTGTACCTGGGAATACCAGCAATTAAGAGGTGGTTTGATGCCCCTCAAAACCTCCTGATCAGAGGCCCCTTGCTGCTGGATGTAGTTTAACGTATTACCCAGAACGCAACCTGACTCAGTGGGATGTCAAGTAAATAGACTTACTGAGTGTTTCATAATAAGAGAATAGAAATATTATTAATAACCTTAACGATAGAAGAAGTATAATCCATAAGACATTTGATAAAGAATGATATTACATTTCAATTTTTGAATATCAACATTGGTTGAAAACGTTGGAAAAGATATCCACAAACGAGAAGTACGAGAAAATAAACTAGAACGTACGGTTACATCTATCCAATTCAAGTGTAATCTAGTACTGCACTTAAATTAAAGTCTAGATACCATATTGAAGAGTGATATTTATTTCCACGTATTTACAGAAAATGTGACACAAAGCTATAATGGGGAATGGGGAAAAGGACAGTCTTATTCTGTCTTAATATTAAACTTAAGCACTGACCCAAACATACCATATTATTCCTAACACCAAAACATCGCATTCTTACTTACCATTCTTACTACATCCACCATAATACCTCGTTGTCTCCATGAAGGCCCTAACTTGTCACCATCTGTTCAATTAAACAACAACTTAAAATATAACCCAAATGAATATTTACAAAAACTGAAGAGTTTTTTTGTTTTTTTTAAAGTCACAGTGGTGCTACATTACGGAGATGGAAAATGAGTGAAGACGCGGCGTCAGAACATGTGATATTATGATTTTATGAAGAATTTCTAAATATATAGTAGGAGCACTGGACCATATGCAGCATTAATTTTAGAAGCATGGATGAATGGTACTCTTATAAATAAAAGATAAATAGAGATAGTTTATTGAGAGAAAACTTTTCTAACGGGACAAAATGAACCAAATTTCCTAGCAGCAGATCTAGCAATAGATTCATTATAATCTTTCAACTTTTGTGTCAGCCAAGAATGTTAGTTTGAGAAGGCAAAACGAATGACTGTCAGGGAGATTTCTATCAGCCAGGCTAATGGGAAGGAGGAAGAGGCAATCCTTTCTAGCGACGGATACACGACACGGGAAAACAGGCAAGAATTGTACCCGAGCCAGATTTTGCGGGGGTTGAATCAAATTTGACCATTGCTCCAAGTAGAAACGCCAGGGTGCCTCAGAATAATCTCGACCTTGTACCGCATATCATCGCAGTGGGTGGATTGGGTGCATACCGAGTTCATCAAAGCTAGTCGGAGTTCGGCTATCTGATGCCTGACTGATTGGCAAGCCCTCTACCTTCGGGTAGGTGGACTCAGTTGGGGTTCTATCTAGCAACAGAGACTCGACTGAAAAAAAAAAATACACAAGCAAACTGCATGAGTCCGAGCTTGCGGGACTTGGGCAAATTTTAACCATTGGCACAATATTGGGTTGCTTCTGGAACTTGATTTACATTTCATTTTAGTAGACGGACTGGGTAAATAGAAAGTTTATTATAGCTTACTCAGCAAATATTGTCTCGAATAATTCTTCTAAATACTTGGAAAGTAAAAATTATATTAGATCCAAGTTAATGTCATTACGGTTCTTCTGCCTTTTCAAAACATCTTCAGATTAATGCATTTTTTTTTTAAATTAGAAGGCTAATTTCGTGAAATACGCCAAAATATTCGATGCGATGAACGTTTGTTTTATTTTGGCAAAAATTCGCACGATGCATTTCCATTGGAATCACGAAGACGGCATTTGCTTTTTATTATCATCCTAAATCCTATTTGAAGCTTTGCCATTTTTTTTTCATTTTAATAGCGGAAAACGGCAACGTATTGTTTCTTTAGTCCATTTGTCTATTTTGGGATTCCTACAAATTAAAAGAAAGTCTCATGTCATGAGCTTGGTATTCTCTATCGTAAACAAGACAGTTTTTAACTTAAAAAATCCTCAAAAATTCAATTCACAGAATTTTTACTAAAGATGTGGAAGACACACTTAGACTTCATATATATATATATATATATATATATATATATATATATATATATATATTGTTTGTATTTAGGTAGCATTTTTTAATTAATGCATGTTTCATTAAATAATAGATAAATGTTTGGTCTATTTATTTTAAGTAAATTCCTTTCATATTGTCTGATAAGCTTAATAACATTATCATTGAAAGATGAAAGAAAATCACCATATTGATACATGTTTTTTTAATTCTATCTAAGCAACTATCAAAGATGGTAATTACATTTCAATACATCAAACAATACAAGGACAAAACAATGATGATTGTCTGTTTTTGTCTTACTAATATAGAATAAATAAAAAAATTATTATGAATTCCTATATATATATATATATATATATATATATATATATATATATATATATATATATATACATTATTTTTATAAATACAAATGTTTAAGTAAATGCTCTGTTTTATAATAAACAGTATTAATAACGTTTACCGGGATGAATGTCCGAGAAATTTTCATGGAAAATATTCGTCCTCCGACAGGAATCGAACCTGTATCCTATACGGAACTGTCATATAGCCTGACGTGCCTTAACCGATTGAGCGACAGAGTATCGTACGGTTAGCAAGGTCGATTTTGCTGCTTTTACACTACAACTGTGGCTAAAAATTCGAACACTGGAGGAGGGGCCATCTTATTCATTAGAAGATTCAGCGAATAGTGAGGCCATTAGGCGACATGAAAATATATAATGATTAAAAAATAAACGGAACGTCTACTCAATACGGGTATCCACTAAGAAAACGTTTAATCTGATCGTACACAGAAACACACACACACACGCACACACACACACACACACATACATATATATATATATATATATATATATATATATATATATATATATATATATATATATATATATTGAACAATAAAAAAATTAAAAAATTAAAAAATTAAAATCCTCAGACACACTGGGTTGTAGAATAATATTCTTTCGTTTTTTTATTATTATTCCATTTAGATTCCTCGACTAGTTTCGGCCGAAATGGCCATCATCGGGAGGAGAAATATTTCTACTTGCTGCTAGCACTAAACTACAGAAATGAATGTCTTGATGGAGAAAACGAACTTTTGTCTGTAGTTTTCATTTGTTTTTTTATTCTTTTATCTTTTTAACATGAATCTTTTAACATTCCTTGTGTTGGTCAAACAGACTCTTTTAAGTTTTTATTTGAGATAAGAGCTGGATGCTGCTATGAATTCTCTGGTCAGTTTGACAGTTTTATTGGACTTGGTGAGGGGATGTGTCTCTGTTTAGTGTTTGTGTGTGTGTTATTTGTTTCTTAGGGAGTGATTGAGTATGATATGTGTAAGCGTGTGTATTGCTGTGGGTGTGTGTTATCATTTGGTTCATTAGGGAGTGAGTGCGTATGATGTGTGTAAGTGTGTATATTCGTGTGGGTGAGTGTATAAGTGTGAGGCCTCCACACCTCCGTAAGCCTGTCTGTCTTGTGTGGGTGAGAAATGTGGTTAGTTTTTTTTATTTGTTGAGTTATATCTATATATTGTTAAATTTGTGATTTAGCCCGGCTGGATATTTTGTTTTTAGACGTTGTATCCACTTATTTTCATGCGACTCTAAAATCTTTCTAATGTTATCTGCTCTGAACTTTTCTATTCTCTCAATTATAGTGAATTTGGCATGGGTTTTGAAATCGTGTTTTTCCAGGCGGAAATGTTGTTCTACAGGTAACAATTTTTCCTGGGGAGTCGACTTAATTCGTTTACGATAATTGTTAATTCTGTAGTGAAAGGGCCATTCAGATTTTCCTACATATTGTTTCTGGCATAGTGTGCATTCTATGAGATAAATTATGTTATGACTTGTACAGTTAGAATCGTGGTAGATTTTGAAAGTAGATTTAGTGACTGAGCTTGTGAATGAATTCGTGTTTTCAACATGGTTGCAACATAAACTTCTTTTGTTGTTGCATGGTTGGGAAAATCCTGTTGTTTTTGTTCTTAGTTTATTACGGACTACCTTGTCCCCTGAAATGTGGTTACTACCTATGATTTCTTTTAGGTTCTTAGGTCTACGATATGCAAGAAGACCAGGTTCCTTAAACAGTTTTTTTAGGTCTGGTTTGAGATGTAGTATTTCCCAGCGACGTTTGATTATTTGGGATAGTGGAGGCAGAGTGGGGTTGAAAGTGGTTACTAGAGGGATGCGGCTAGATTTATTTTTAATCTTGTACATGAGGGTGTCTTCTCTAGGAGTGGAAATTGCTTTATTTATTTGTTCCCTGATAAGGTGTTGTTTATAGCCACATGTTGTGAATTGATGCTCCAGATTTTCAATGTGTTTATTTAATTCTTCACTTTTTGAACATATCCTTCTGAGTGTCTAAGTGCTTGTGAATAGGGAAGGTTCTCTTTGAGGTGTTTAGGGTGGGAAGACTTAAAGTGTAGATAGTTGTGGGTGTCGGTGATTTTAGTGTGTAGTGTCGTTTGTAGTTTCCTGTTTTCATCTATGTAAATGTGGGTGTCTAAAAATGTTACTGATGTTGTGGATTTTTCATAGTCAAACTTAATTGAGTCGTACACTGTGTTTAGGGTCATAAAGAATTGGGTAAGTTTGTCATCACTACCCGTGTATACAAAGAATATATCATCGATATATCTTGCATAGAATACGCAGTCACTACCAATGATTGGATAGATATGGGTCTCCTCAAATTTTCCCATGAATATTATTATTATAGCATATGATGGAGCTGCTATGGTGCCCATGGCACAACCTCTTATTTGAAGGTAGTGTGCTCCATTGAAGTTGAAAGTATTCAATGTAAAGACATGCTCCATGAGTTTTATGATGACTTCTGTGGGGGGGTCTTGTTTTCTTCTTTTAGTAAGTGCTTCCTGAAGGGCGGTTAGCCCTTCGATGTTTTAATGTTTGAATAGAGTGACCTACCGTCCATAGTCACTAGAGTAGCTTTCTCTGGTACTGTTTGTATGTGATTAATTTTGTTCAGTAGATCTGTTGTGTCTCTGATGTATGATTTTACTTCCTTAGCTAGCGGTTGTATGTAATGATCTATGTATTTGGAAATTTTTGTCGTGTGGCAGTTGAACGATGAAATAAGCGGCCTTCCTGGGTTGTTGCTTTTGTGTATTTTAGGAAGAAGATAGAAACGAGCAGTTGTAATGTTTGTGGGTGTAAGTGCTGTGTATGTTTCCTTGTCGATTAGATTGTTGCGAAGCATTATGCTTAGTGAGCTAGTTAATTCTTTTTGGTGTTCTGGAAGGGGATATGTAGGTATGCTTTTATAGATTTCTTTGTCGGCTAGCTGTTTGTTGGCCTCTTTAATGTATTCTTCGATTCCCCAGATCACTGTCGCACCCCCTTTGTCAGCCTGTGTTATGATTAGGTCATCTCTATGTGTCAGCGTATCGAGGGCTATACGTTCCCCTTCATTAATATTGTCACGTGGCAGCTTACGTGCTGTTGTTTTCTTTATGTCATTTGCTACAGCTAGTTCAAATGTCTGTATAGTAATGTCTGTGTTTTTGGGGGTGTAGGTAGTGTCCTTCTCTTTTAATGTCTCAAGTATGGAAGGTGTATGATCATTTTCCCCGTAGTGGGCTTTTAACCATATTCTGCGGTTACATATATATATATATATATATATATATATATATATATATATATATATATATATATATATATATAATTTTCAGATGTAACTAAAAAGTATATCTATTAAATGACAAAAACAACATGAATAAAGACAAAAACAAAAAAGAACATATATATATATATATATATATATATATATATATATATATATATATATATATATATATATAGCATCTTTTTCATATAGTCAGATTTTCTATTCAGAATTATGCTATTTATTTTCACATTTCCAATGAATCAATGTCACTAAATTACTTACTGATATATTTTTCTAGATTATTAGATTTTGATATTTTTAAATAATTAACTCATGTATTTCTAATTACTTGTTTCTTTCATGTGAATAATTATTTCTTTGTTTTTCATCTGCTTTGATAATTCGCGCACACGGCGAATTGTTGATAAATAATGTCGATTACACCAGCATGCCTATAATATTTGCAATTCAAGAAAATTCTTGTTGAAATTTCATCTATACTTTTTCTTGGACATAATAAGCATAAACTAATTATTTTTGGAGCTATCTGTATTAAAAATAAATAAATCAACCCTTAATAGAATTAATTAAGAATACAGTACAAATATTTTAAAATGTTCATAGATTATAATATCTAGGTTTTAACTAATAGTCTTAAATTGACTTTTTTTCTTTTTAAAAATATTTCGACATTACAATGCCCAACATTTTGGTAATGTCAAATGTACTCGGAATGAAACGTGGTAATTTTCATTCTTACTTTAATAAAGATACTAAGATACTGGTCCGCAATTACGAGAGGATCGTATTAAAAATAAGTAGACAAAACTTTTCTAAATTATTTAATAACACATCCCTTAATGAAATATCCTGCTAAATATCCTGCTATATATATATATATATATATATATATATATATATATATATATATATATATATATATATGAAACATTCATACAAAAAACAAATATAGAGGTTAATGATTTAAATGGCGAGAATACATCTTCGCAAACAATATAAATAAGATACACCAACTCCAAATCTGTATATGAATGATATGATCTCTGTTTATAAATTCCAGTTGCATAAGATATTTTTAATTTTTTACAAGCTTTCGTCTGTTCCTACAGACATCCTCAGGTATGGAAATAGATTTTGTTCTTGTTTTTACTTCTCGGTAATAAGAGGACAACGAAAATAGAGATGTAATCCGAAAAAATGCTATGAGAAATGTGTTATTCTTTTGGAACGTGCAGCTGCAATGCTGAGTTTGAATTTACATGTTAAGGTTCTGCATTTATGTACAAATGTAGCGATAAGAGAATTCTTTTTTACTGGTAGATTTTCCGTCAATGTGGCATGAACTATATTGTTCAATAATTCCAGTAATGTCACACTTATTATCCGAAAGTTGCACGTTGTATCAGTTATTTTAATCCAATTAAAGATGCAATTATAATTTATAAATTCATGAATCATTCATACAAAAAACAAATATATATATATATATATATATATATATATATATATATATATATATATTAGGTTGGCGCAAAAATAATGACATAATAATGTCGTTTTTTGACGTTCAAAAATACGTCAAAAAACAACATTATTACGACATTATTTTTGCACCAACCTAATATATTCAAGCTACACATCGTAGAAGCAATTTATATTAAAAAACAATTAAAGCGGATAATGGACACAATTAACTATGCATACTGCAGTAATATTCTGAATTTCATGTAACCTTTTTTTCACGCATTTACGTGCATGACCATAACGTTATAACAATCATAATGGATAATTTTTTCACGTTCAGCACACTGTCAACCGTTTGCATTTAAAAGCATAATGAAAAATTAGGGTAATGGATAGCAACGCACAGCTTTGTATAAAGTTTGAAAGTACTTGGGAAATGAAATTTACACATTTCTAACGTGTTTCTCTCATCCTTTAGTATTAATACATGGTATGTTATTCGTGAGTATGAACAGATTTTGTTAAAAATTAGCAGACATAATGACTGAATAGCTAAAAGAGAATTTGCTCTCTAAATTCACAAATTTTAATATATATATATATATTTTTATATATATATATATATATATATATATATATATATATATATATATATATATATATATATATATATGGACAGAGAGAAATTACATTCGCTAGTTAATGAAATTTGAAGAATGAAACGCAAGGAAAATGATACCGATATTGACAATAAATTTGATACTAGCAGCATGGTCCGGCGTTGCCCGTGCTTGATTCAAAAATCGTACGGCTCATACTGCAATCGCTGTCACTTAACTTAAATATATTTGCCCATCCTTGCCTTTAAAGGAGTTCCCTTTTCCGTGATGATGTTGCTACATGCCTTACTTCTTGCCTATCTCACATTGCGAATTTTTTCTAAGCTCTATACTAAACATTAAATCTGTTACGAAAAAAGAACTAAACATAATGAACACAAAACGATCAGCTTTAAAAAAGGACTCGTAACTGGAAAAACCGAATGAAAAAAGAATGTTAACAACAAATCACTTTTCACACTCAACCCGGTTCTGCGGAATCAGAATTAACGTTGAGTTTAAGCAAGCAAATGAGCCAATTAGAGTAACGTGGCATGCAGATTTAAACTTGTGACGAATGCAGCTATCGATTTTTTTGCATGCTAGCATGCTAGTTACCATTTATGTCAGTCAACTGTTGGCTCTCACGGTGGCCAATAGAATCTTCCTGCGTATTCATGGCAGCCAGCTATAGGCTCTCACTGTGGCCATTACAAAATGGCCGCAAACTACATGAAAACTGCTGTAGAAGAATGAAAAAATCGATTATTTCCACTATCGATGGGAGTTGGGAAATGCAAAGTTGGCCTTCCCGGTAACTTGGAGCATGGACATGTAAATGTTGGTGCAAATCCGTCGAAAATTGCGGCCGTGCATTCGTCACACACACACACACACACACACACACACATCATGTCTTTTATAGATAGAGATTAACCTTTTTATGGAAAAGACGCAAGATGACATCAATTTTAAAGCCGGAATATTCGAACACACCTGTGTTCTTTTTCAACGATGCGAGGATTAAATAAAAAGTTGGACATACTCTTTCGATTAATGTCGTTGGTTGGATGTGTCCCCGTGGAACTTATACTCTCTAAGCCCAAATCACTGTGTAATCCGTCAATGTTTTTCAATTTATTTTGAAAAAAAATTTAATCTCTTATCTACGTATCTCCTCTCGTCTTTTAAATGAAGTCTCCAAAAGCCCGTATCTGATGTCATCTACGTTATGATATGGTAGGTTGAAGTGATTTTCGACTGATAAATTATTATTGTTTTCCCTGCTGTTTTTTATTTTTTTATTTTTTGGTTGTTAAATCGAAGTCTAAATTCTATGCCCGTTTCTCCCATAGATATCTTCGTGGCACCTGTGACCAAAATGCACCTATACGAAATGTGAACTATCAGAGTTTTAAAACTGCTTGTTTGAAAACTACGTGAGTAACTGGGTGGTGACACTGTTATCAGCGATGATTACTGTACAGATTTGGCATCGGGGTTTATTGTAGATTATATTCTCTTGGTGCGGTCAGGAAAAATCTATACTAGATGTGGTTAAGAGCGTGTGTAGATTAGGGTGTTAGCATTTAGCGTTGAACTTTTCCCAATTGTCAGGTCGTTTTAAATACTAGAAATCTAGATAAGATAAAAAGTGTGATCATTGTGATTAAACTAAAGAAGAACATTGAAATTCTGGAATAATTCTTTTTCGTTACCTAGGTTATAAGTGTATGGCAAATTTTATTTGGAATCCTTCGTAATTGATCTTTTGATAGATTTAAGTGAATAATTGCTGTTAAGAAAGTCATTGAATCATTGTCCTATGTATATTTCATAAGTCCTATTCTATGAGCAGGTACCTTTTATGCTGTATACATTGGCTGTAGATAATTGGTTCTTTTAGGTTGAAGGGGTGGCGTCTATTGTAATTAAGGTAGAAATAACTATCGGTGGATTTGATGTAGAGTGTAGTGGAGATGTGGTTGTTGTTTATACATATTACATCCACAAACGGAACAGATGTGGCGGAATATTTGAACGCAAATTTGATGGCGTGGTGGAAATATTTGAATGTAAATTTGATGGGGTGTCAAAAGAAATTGTCAAGTGATTCCAGGGCATGATTATATATATATATGCGCGCGAAGCGTAGCATTTTACGACTATTCATTCCATTCCTTCAGGAACAAAACGCGTTGACATAAAATGTTTACCTTTTTTTCTTTCTTTTATTTAAACTGTCCTTACAGTAATATGAATAGATGGATTTTACACATACATACATAAACATGAACACACGCAAGAGACACACTCGTACAAATATATACATTTACATATTTTTAAACTGAACCAGTTAAATCTTTAAATGAATGTTATCCGGTAGACATACTATCATAGATCCTTTTGTATTAATGCAGGTGACCCCAGGTTCCTGACTTTGAACCCACTTTGTTTTTAGTTTTAATTAACAACCTTCCCGATAGTATCAGCTCTCAACTCGGTATGTACGCTGATGAGACAGCCATTTACTTCTGCCTTACTATTAGGTTGGTGCAAAAATAATGTATTTAAATTTTTAACGCCAAAAACCGACACTATTTTTGTACCAATCTAATAGTAAGTGTAATCAGTTCGCTGCGATTAAATTGGCGGCTGATGTAAAAAACCACCTTTAGACAGTTGTTAACTTGGGCAATGTATGATATGTTCATTTTAACATCTCTAAAGCAAAACTGATCTATATTCTGTCAGTTACCTGCCATGCGTGATACACGCTTTGGCGATCATGTATCTTTCTTTTTCCCGCCCTATGTTGCGGTAGACCAGTTGCCATCCAAGGCTATAGATTCAGTTTGGCCTTCCATTTACTCATAACTAGAGAGAGAAGAAGAGGATTCATACGTTTCCCCAAAGATTAGTAGCCCTTAAGTGAATGTAATAGATTCGACTGGAATTCGAAATCTGCTCTCTGACTCCTCAATCTGAGCCGCTATCTATTACTCGTTGATATAAACACCCATACCAATATATACATTTACATATTTTTAAATTGAACCAGTTAAATCTGGAAATGAAAGTTATCCGTCAGGCACACTATCCAAGATCCTTTTGTGTTAAAGCAGGTGCCCCTAAGCCCCTGTAGTTGGATCTACTTCCCGATAATATCAGCTCTCATGTTGGTACGTACGCTGATGACACAGCCATTTAATTCTGTCTTGATAGTATGTGTAATCAGTTCACTAAGATCAAATTGGCGGCTGATGTCAAAAACGACCTTCAGACAGTTATTAACTTGGACAATGAATGAATGGTATGTTAATTTTAACATCTCCAAAACAAAACTGATCTCTATTCATCAGTTATGTGCCATGCGTGACACATGCTTAGGTGATCATGTATCTTTCGACGAGGCAGATTTTTTTTCGCAGTAGGTTGCCATTTCTTTCTGCGGCAGACCAGTTGATATCTAAGGCTATAGAACCCGGTCTTTCCTGCCGTTTACCCATAGCTGTGAGAAGAACAAGAGGATTCATACATTTCCCAAGGTTATTAGCACATAAGTGAATGTAATGGATTCTACTGGAATTAAACTCGCCTCTCCGATTCCTCAATCCGAGACGCTAACCATTACTCCACCGTGATCTTTATTAATAATCTAAGAGACACCATTCTGCCTTCCACCAACATGGCTGATGCTAAGCGCCAGGATAGGAACTCGTTGCGCTTTTTGTGGCTAACAATGACGACTGACATGAAGTTGAAGACTATACTGAATCCTTGGTTAGGTCAGCTTCTAAGAATGTTAATTCACTGTGTCGAGCTATATATTTTTGCTCTCCAGAATCTCTCTGATGTATCTGTAAGTTTACCATTCGTCCAATCTTAGAATATTGCTGCTATATACGTTCCGGTACGTCTGGTATATGTTTAGACATCCTTGATAACTTCCAAAGAAGAATCAGTGATATTATTTCTCCTGGCCTGGTGCCTTGTCTAATTACTTGCCCACTGTGATAAAGTGGTTTTCCTGTGCTTTTTCAATAAATAATTTTGCGATAATTGTTCGGCTGAGGTCTTCGCAATGCTACATATGGGGGCTACTGAGGCAATGAGGTATTATGGTTGATGTAGTAAGAAATGAAAGTAAGAAGGCGTTGTTTTGGTGTTAGAAATAGTGTGGTATTTCGGGGTCAGTGTTTGTAGCAAGCAAGTTTAAAGTCAAGAATGACGAAGACCGTTCTTTTCCACATTTTTGGCCTTGTGCCACATTTCTTGAATATTACAAATAAATATCGCTCTTCTCTTTGGTAAATACACGTTAGGGCTAGTTTGTAATTGTTGTTTTACTCTCCTCGCGCCATAGACAATGAATTGTGCATATGGGGACAAGTTAGGTTATTGATGGAGACATGAGGTATTATGGTGAATGTAGTAAGAATGATAAGTAAAAATTCGTTGTTTTGTGGTTATGAATATTGTGGTATGTTTGGGTCACTGTTTGTGGCCAGAAAGTTTAAAGTCAAGAGAAATGAAGACCCTCCTGGGAGTACAAGGTGTTCAGTTAGAATTTTTTG
>OZ010607.1:39943265-39983265 GCA_963932145.1 Acanthosepion lycidas | reverse complement strand
ATAAATATATTTCTTTATCCGGTGTTAAATATACAGTGTTCGATGTTGTGAGACAGAAACATACGTATATATTAATCGATATCACGACTCGGAGTGTTATGCAATTATTGCAATATTTAGATGCGGAACATCATTCGCACCTGTAGATATATTTAATAGAGTTCAACCCAAGGAAGGCAGTAAACCCACGAAGAAACATAGGGTTAGTGCGTATGGAAAATTGAGAAAACATTACGATGGATCGAGAACAATTGGAGAGTAATCATGAAGTCAGCAAATTGTCATTGATATTGCATTTAAAGTTTTGAATATCAGTTTTTGACTCGAACGCAATAAGCCAGAAGAGAGTGCCACGAGCGGGAAGAGCAAAAAAAGAAACTGTTAGCATAGAATTTACGGTTCCATCTAGACGTTCCAACTGGGGATTAATAAGACCGCGTTGTCAATCTAGTACTGGGCCTTGAAATCAGCAGAAACTACGTAGCATTGCGAAGAGCAATATTTATTTGTATTAGGTTGGTACAAAAATAATGACGTAAATAATGTCGTTTTTTGACGTTAAAAAATACGTCAAAAAACGACATTATTTACGTCATTATTTTTGCACCAACCTAATCATTATTTCAACATGTGACACAAAGGCAAGATGGGGAATCGAGAAAAAGACGGTCTTCATCAGCTTGCTACAAATGTTAACGACCTGTCCATATGAACTAGTTGTCTGATAAGGAGTACTTCACTTGCCTATCTGTGTGTAGAGGGGAAACGTCTGGTCGATTCTCATTGGTTTAAAAGAAGCGGATTAATAATAAGTATAGCTGCTAACATTATTTTATTATTAGGTTGGTGCAAAAATAATGACAGTTTTTGACGTTAAAAAATACGTCAAAAACCGTCATTATTTTTGCACCAAACTAATATTTTTTTAAAGTATAATTAATTTTTAATTATTTTATGGACACAACACCAAAAAAGTACAATTAATTCTATATGTATTTCTTTATTAGTACGTTATTTTGGGCATCTACTAATCTGACTGACAATATAACCACAAAATATATTTATATCGACTGGTGATTGGTTAATAAATAATGACGTAATAATGTCGTTTTGTGACGTATTTTTAACGTCAAAAAACGACATTATTACGTTATTATTTTTAAACCAACCTAATATATACCGACGCTAGTAGAATTATTTTTTATGATCCTGTCACTAAGGCAAGTAAATCTACTAACACACAAGGCTGACTAATTGTTTCAGAATAAGAGAATAGAAAGCTTATTAATAACCTTAACGATAGAAGTGTAATCAAAAAGACATTTAATAAAGATTGATATTACATTTAAATTTTTGAAGATCAAAGTTAGTTGAAAATTATGAAGTCGGAAGAGATATACACAAACGAGATGTACGAACATCTCGTTTGTGTATATCTCTTCCGACTAATAAACTGTTAGCATAGAACTTTATATCTAGCCAATTCAAGGGAAAATTGATGAGACCTTACCGCCAATCTAGTACAGTGCTCAAATTAATGTCTAGATACCATATTGAAGAGTGATGTTTATTTCCGCGTATTTACATAAAATTAACACAAGACCAAAACAGGGAACGAGAAAAGGACAGTTTTCTTCGGTCTTAATATTACGTTTAGCTATCTACACACACTGACCCAAACATACCACAATATTCCTAACCCCAAAACAACGAATTTTTACTTAACATTCTTAATCCATCCGCCATAATACTTCAATGTCTCCATGAATATCCTAACTTGTCCCCATCTGTAGTGCGAGGGGAGTAAAACAACAATTAAAAACTAGCCCCAACGTGTATTCACCAAAGAGAAAAGTGATATTTATTTGTAATATTTAAGAAATGTGACACATGGCCAAAAATGTGGAAAAAACGGTCTTCAACTCTCTTGACCTTAAAATTACAAACACTAACCCAAAGATACCACAAAATTTCTAACACCAAAAGAACGAATTTTAGTTTCCATTCTTACTATAATACATTCACTATAATACCTCTACCGCTGGGGTAGACTATTCTAGTTCCACGTGCCATGTCTAATGGATATAAGTTATCAGATATCGCCTGTTAATTCACTTCTCCTAGTTCTCCACTGCCTTAACCAGGTATTGAACTCACAACACTTGGGTCTTGCCACTGGATCTAACCAACGCTTTATCCACTGTCTCATGTGTCCTTAAGGACACATGAGACAGTGGATAGAAGAGTTGTGAGTTCAATACCTGGTGGAGGCAATGAAGAACTTGGAGAGGTGAATTTACAGGGTATAACTGATAACTGACATCTATTAGACATGGCACGTGTTACTAGAACAGTCTACCCCAGGGAGCGAAATAAAGGGTTCAGTTCGACATCCCAACCACCTGAAGAAGGCCGGAGCGTATAACGGCCGAAACGTTGTGATAAATATGTCAACAAAGATGTAAAAAGACACTTATACACAGAATCAGAAAGAGAGAGAGAAAGAGAGAGAGAGAGAGAGAGAGAGAGAGAGCTGATATTTCTTGAACATTTTATGAACAAGGTGTGCTTCTAGAATTTTTCACGCATATATACGGCGTCCTGACGACAGGAGAGACAGCAGAAGACAGCGAACCACCTAGCAGACAAGCTTGTGTGAAAGGAGATGTGAGGCTTGTTTAAAGAGAAACGTTGCTAAGTGCTACAAGTGATGGGAAGTTTTGGAGAACCATAGCCGTACCTGTCCAGAAAGACTACAGCACATAGAAAACTATACATTCTAACAGAGTACTTGGTGAGAAACAATATATGTATTCTGCAAGAGTGCAGCAGGATTGAGGCAAAGTGCGGGTTTCGCAATAAGAATTTCGCGAATGGTCGAATAAATACGGATGAGATGTCTTGCATCCAAATATAATGAACAGTTTCTTATATTAAATATTTACTCGTCGAATGAACACCTGACATCAGACAGAAATTTAGCGCCAGATGAAAAAAATGGCAGCTGAAATATTTAATGATGAAAGAGCAACGATACGAATTTATATGAATAAGCAATTTCTTTCAGCTGCACATTTACATTAAAATAAAATGTCTGGTTTGTTCGCGTGATTCTCCATTAAGTAGAAATAAAATGAACTCCTATATTGATATTTATAATTTTCATAAGAAATAAAAAAAATGCATTAGAAACAAAAAAATGCATTAGAAACAAAGAAAAGGACACTGAAGTTTTGTGGTGGGGTAATAGAGAGCAGCTCGGACTGACGAATCGGAGAGCCGACTTCGAATTCCAGTCGAATCCATTACAGTAACTTACGTGTTAATACACTTGGGAAAGATATGAATTCTCTTCTTCTCCTCCCCAGCTATGGGTAAATAACAGACCGGGTTTTATATCCTTGGATGGCAACTACAGCAGAAAGAAACTACTGCGGGGCAAAAAATGTCGCGTCAGTCAGCTATCGAAAAATACATGATCGCCTCAACAAGTATCATGTATGGCACATGACTGATGTAATAATTCAAGAAATAGAAATTTGGTTCTACAGAAGGATGTTGAGTATGACATCGACTGAACTTGTGAGCATCGACGAAGAGAAAAGGGGGAAGAAAGAACTCTTTTACTTAACATCAGGAAGATACAGATGAAATTCTTAGGGTACATAATGAGGAAAGATGGTTTGTCACTAGAAAGGCGGAAGTGAAAAGGAACAGCGGAAATGAATGGATAACATATTGAACGTGCTTTAGTGAAAAGACGGCGTAACAAGATTTAGGAGAGATAACAATAAGATAAACTTTTCTGTGGACGAAATAAAGAGTTCGGCCCGAAAATCCAATCACTTGAAGAAGGCCGGAGTATACAAAGGCCGAAACGTTGTGAATATGGCAATGATGATGAGGATAACAGTCTGAATAATTTAAATAATGCACGTACTTAATTATTTTGTTTACGAAATAAAAACCTTCACAGACGTCTTGATATCCCCAGATCCCAAAATAAATATATATATAAAATGAAAAAAATATACAAACGCACACATATATATGCACGCATATATATATATATATGCACACATATATATATATATATATGTACGCACACACACATATATATATATATATATATATATATATACATACACAGACATATATATACACACACGCACACACATAAATATATATATGTATATATATGCACACACACTCATGTATATATATATATATATATATTAATTGATTCATCGAGTCTGATAGAAACCTCAGGAAGCACTGGACGGTCGTTTCGTCCTATATTTGGGACTCATCAGCAGTGCGCATCGACTACCGAGGGAATCGAAACCACGACAGTTAGGTTGGCAAGCGAAGACTATACCAACTGCTCCGCCGGGCCGGGAAGAGATTGCAAATCAGACACTAAGACTCTAAGCTTGAACCAGCTTCTAATGCTCCAGTTGGAGCGGCTTGGTGAGAGTAGTCGTGGCTCCAGGAGGCTCAGTCCTATGGTCAAAGAGAATTTCAGTTGAGTTCCACCACGGAATGTGGGAGTGAGCGGCGCTTCTTAGAGTCTGATTTGCACTCTCTGCGTCATCGAAGCCCGGCGGAGCAGTTGGTATAGTGTTCGCTTGCCAACCTAACTGCTGGGGTTTCGATTCTCTCGGTAGTGGATGCGCACTGCTGATGAGTCCCAAATATAGGACGAAACGGCCGTCCAGTGGTTTCTATCAGACTCGATGAATCAATTAATATAATTACAAATCCTCCTCATTATATATATATATATATATATATATATATATATATATATATATATATATATATATATATATATATATATATATATATATATATATATATATATATATATATATATATAAAGGTATATCCTGGGAATTTTGCTAGCATCTTCTGCGTAATACTGTTGATGTATTGCTAGGTCAGCTGCTAAGAAAGATGTTTTACTGTGTCGTGTGAAACACTTTCTTCTCCAGAATATATTTTAACTTTCTATAAGCCTACCATTCGCCCATGCTTAGAATATTTGCCATATTTTGTCCGGTACCCCTGCAGCTTACCTGGAGCTCTTTGATAAGATCCAAAGAAGAATCAGCAATACTATTGGTTCCAATCTGGCAGCCCGGCTTCTGTCACTTTCCCACCGTCGTAAAGTTGCCACTCTGTATCTATTGTATAACTACGTTCATCGCAATATTTCAAATTCGTCGCTATGATACCTTGAATTTATTTTTAATTTAACCGCAGTACTAGACAGGCGTCAAGACCTCATCAATTTATAATTGATCAGGCTAGATGTAACCGTAATTTCTAAGCTAACAGTTTCTTTTCTTGTAGTTTAATTCAATGTTAATCGCTATCTACTGTACACTTGATTATTCTTTTCTCTTTCTGCTCGTTATTAATGTTTCTGTTCTGAATGATGCCCACCCTGTAACCCCTTGGGTCTTAGTGGATTTACTGCTTTGGATTGAGTGACAATGATTAAAAAAATCATTCATGATATAAAAAAATATGCCATAGCGTATTTGAAAATGATACAAAAAAGAAATCTAAAACTGCAAGGGTCACATTTTTTTGCGGCGGCAGAACAAGAAACCTTAATGCTTGGTAGAGATGGCCCAAGAAGTTTTTTAATCATCAAAAGATAACAAGTTTTGGACCAGCAAACTCTATTTTCACTGAAGCGAAAAAATAATTGGATACACTTCATTAACTCCGACTGATGCCCCACTTACGGAAGTCATTTATCGACTAAGATCTACAAAAATAAATTAGGTTATTCAAACTGGTTTTACTGTTCGGCATTACACATTTCTATCATGAACATAATTATTGCAAACTTACATGTTATATCAATATATATATATATATATATATATATATATATATATATATATATATATATATATATATATATATATATATATATATATATATTATATCGATATATCACAAGGAAATAATACATTATGTAAATGTCAATACATATCATTAATCGTGCATTTGGCTTCAATAATTTTTAACATTTTTGATTTTAACAGACTTTAAGTTAAAATTATTCCAGCCAACATTAAAGAAATCAAGTTTAATTAAAGTATCACTACTTTGATAAATATGGGCGGGTGGTTAGAACGTTCACTTTCTGACCACGAGACCCGAGTTCGAATCTCACCATAGTCGATTTGTCCAGAAGTCGACTTCTTGATGTTATCGAACTGACTCAAGGTCGATCCCAGCGTGTGGCACCTTTGGAAAATGTCTGAAAACCATGACACAAGTTGGCTCAAGGCTTGTGAGTTAAACTGGGTAGACGGAACTCTTGTGGGTCGTCGATAGCTGTGGTAGCCACAACTATGCTGGGTTCGTTAAAATTGGAGGTCAGGCTAGAAAACTCTCCCAGAAACTGTAACTAATATCTGCTAAGTAGAGTTGCAGTATAAACCACAGGTAGGCTCTGTGGGTGTTGAGCAAACACAAATGTGTATGAGCGATAGGGATTGGCTAGTAGACGGGTATCCTCAAATACGAGTTGCCAACAATTATTATACTTTGATAAACCTAATTATTGAGACTTTTGATATTTCTGCGTTTGGGATAGAATTAATAAAAGTGGTCAAGTTTTACTGAGCGACGGATAATCTTATGTAACCTTCATTACACATCATCACTGAATCCGCTCGAAAACTATAGTGCTAGTTTTTTTTAATCGCTTCCTCCGCTAAGTATGGCAAAAATTGGCAAAAGACGCAAGGGATTATTGGGCGTGAGAGTATATAAGAAAAAAAATCATTATTAACAATGAAAAAACAGGAATTAATGAGATATAAGATGACGACATACATTGCCTTTAAATCTTTGAAGATCAACGTAGAAAGCAAGTAGAAGGAAGAGACTTCCGCAAGCGCTGAGCGCGATAGGAGAAACTGCTAGCATAAAACGTACGGTAATATCTAATCATTTCATCTGCAAATTGATGTGACCTTACTGCCAATCTAGTACTACGTTTAAATTCAGAATGTCTAGGTACCATAGAGTAAAGATAGTCAAAACAATTACCATGAAACTATTTACAGGTACATTAAAGCTACGTTACGGCGGGGGTAAAGTGACTAATTGTGATGCCAGGACTAGACCGATAATATTGCAGTCTTGTTCGGATTTGGTCAAAAATGTCTAAATAAATTAATAGAAGCACTACGCCCGATTTAACAACAGCAATAAATGCATGTACAAATGATTGACTTATAAATAAGTAAATTATTTCCTAGCGAGAAAAATTATCTAGCACACCACAGTGAATCAACGTTCCTAGCAGCAGACCTATTGTTATATAGGAATAAACTGTCACTGCCGACACTTGAGTTTGAACATAGATCGCCAGTGAGCAAACACAGACGATCCCATTATCGAATTAAGTAAACCACGGGACCATAGAAGAAACGCATATATGTAAGTAGTACCAGACAACTATCGATCGCTGTTTATAGTCTATCCTCTATACTATACGGATCATTATTTCTACTCTATTCTCTATTACTATACGGACCACTATTCTCTACTTCTTTTTTACTACACTATTTATCTATACGGATTACTATTCGAGCGAGTATTTCTGAGCAAGTATTAGTAGTGCAAATGATATTCGAAGGCGTCTGACACCAGTATTGTTCAATTACTATAGTTGTATCTGCAACACCACTCTCGTTTGTTAATTCATTTCCATTGCCTATCTTCTTCTATCGCCTGTTTTATCAACGCACTCATTCTATCGAAAAGCAGATGTGTTATATAGGAATAAATTGTCGCTCTCGACACTTGAGTTTAAAAATAGATCGCTAGTGAGCAAAAACAGGCGATCCCAGTATTGAAGTAAGTGGATCACGTGACCACGAGAGAAACGCATGATTAGGCGGTTGCATGACGTCTAGGTGATCGCCATTTCTAGTTTATCCTCTATTACTATTCGGGTCGCTATTTCAACTCTATCCTCTAATACCATACGGACCACTATTCTCTACTCTATTCACTATACTATTTCTGTATTCGGATCATTATTCGGTGGTTATTATTCGTGCGAATATTATCGAACAAGTACTGTTAGTGCGAGCGATATTCGAAGCCGTCTGACAGCAGTATTGTTCAATAGTTGTATCTGCAACTACAAAGTCTCTACTATAACGAGCATTACGAAAGTGACAAAGAGTATCCGTTGGCATCACAGATGTGTCAACATATGTTCGTTGACGTCTCAAAACCTATCAATATATTTCCACTTACTGTGAGCGGAAAACTTTAGGTCAAGAATGCGGAATTTGTCACTATCCTGGAGTCAAATTGATGGAGTACAAAAATGATTCTCTCAGACTATCAAACGAGAGCAGTTTCGTTTTGGATGTGCTAAAATTAACACGCCATTTTGTAACAGATTGCCGGTCACTTTTGATATGAATTGCTAATTTGACCATAACATATTGATCAGTTAGAAGATGAGAACTGATGCCATCGAAATGGTTTTTGACGAAAATTAAGAACAACGTAAGTCGAAGTACTTGGGTAACAGCCACATTCTTATAAAAGGATCCAGAAGAGTGGACGTTGAACAAATCTTTCGTTTCGTGAATTTGTTAAGAATGATGGAATAATATGATAATATGTTCAAGAAATTTCAGCTCTTTCTTTCTGATACTATGTATCAGTTCCCTTTTCGTTTCCATTTTAACTGAATTCTTTGTAACCAACTTGTTGTGGCCATGCTAATTTTTAGCATCCTTCTGTACAATCATATTTCTGTCTCTTCCAGTTGTCTCTTCATCGATTACAATATTGTCCAGCATTCTCTACCATACATTGATTATTAAGTAATAGTTCAGCACTCTTGTCTTTGTTTCTAACGATATTTTCCTGCTATTTAGTACTATACTTAACTTCTCAAATTCGAATGCATCTTTCCAATGCGCGTTCAGGTTTCAATGAGACATTTTTCAATCTATGCTAAAACTAGTTTCCATGCAGAATCGTTATTTACCCGTTTCCTTAAATTGGCGGAATATGACAAAATTTCAGGTTTTATTAGGGAGTAGGGTTTATATTTGTAGGTATGGGTTAATAACAAAAATGCTCTGTCATCGCAACAACATTGACATTATCACAGCTTGATATTTAACTTTCAAGTAGAAAAAAACAAGAGTGTTTTTAGAATAACAACGTTGCACTCGGTGGGAAAGCTGGTGTTGTCATGACGAAATTTACAAAACCCGCGCTGACTAGGGACCACATCCCGATGTATGATGTAAGATTCATCATTTTGCATTTATCGACAGAACTGTTAATATATCAAGGGAAACTTGATCACACATTCCCTCATATATATATATATATATATATATATATATATATATATTATGAAATGGACAAAGTCTGACAATTATTTAAAGACATTTTTATGTTTATATATTCTTTTTATAGATACAAATATTTAAGTAAATGCTCTGTTTACAATAAACAGTATTAAATAACATTTACCGGCTTGTATGTCCGAGAAATTTTCAAGGAAAATATTCGTCTTCCGACAGGAATCGAACCTGTATCCTATACGGAACCGTCATATAGCCTGACGTGCATTTAACCGATTTGGCCACAGATATGAATGTATGTGAGAGAATTATGGAAGATTGTAGTTTAAAGACAATAAAATCGACCTTACTAACCGAACGCTCCTTTGTTTAATACTGTTTATTATAAACAGAGCATTTACTTGAATATTTTATCTATGCGAAGAATGTGTAAACAGAAAAATATCTTATATATATATATACATATATATATATATATATATATATATATATATATATATATATATATGTGGGTGTGTGTGTGTGTGTGTGTGTGTGTGTAAATTTCAACAATCGGAGAGAGGAGCCCGAATTCCAGTAGAATCCCTTACAATACTTACGTGCTAATACCCTTGGGAAAGGTATGAATCCGCTTCTTCTCCTTTCAGCTATGGATAAATAGCAGGAAAGAATGGGTTCTATAGCTTTGGAGAGCAACTGGTCTAATAGAATGACAATTCTGAATTCAAAACCTACGGATTATCGTTTTGGGACATTGTGGCACACGGTACACAAGGTTTCTGTATTCGGCTCTTCAAAAAGTGTGGTTGGTTCCGCACGACACCTTCACCACTACAATCAAATCATATGTTGTCTGGTTGTCGGTTCCTAGGGACTGAGGTACCTGACCCTCATACATCGGGATGCGGTCCCTAGTCAGCGCGGGTTAACAGTTTGGTTCTCAAACGTCTCCCATGTCGAACAAATAGGATTTCGAACAGAAAATTTTGAGATGAAAATACCTCGGTTATCGAACAAATTTTCGGTTCCCGAACAACACTGCCGAACCGAGTTAACCCGAACCGAATGATTTCTATTTCGACAGCCGTGTTGTATACATTCGTGTGTTTTTTTTTTGTTTTTTTTTAACCAATTTTAATGTAATGTGATTCTTTTTCTCTACATTGATTCATATTGTGAAAATATTTTCGATTTCGGAAGATTTTGGGATACGAACGGATTTCAGGAACGAATTAAATTCGTGAACCGAGATTCCACTCTATTTGAAAATTTATCCAAACTTATATTTTTTGAAGCAATTTGAATGCAATTTTAAAATTAGACTTGTATCGTGATATAACTAAATAAAAATAAGAAGGAATAAATATTTACTATCTAATGAACAATTTTGTTATACACATTCCCTCATCTCCAGTTCATCTAACTTCAACATTGAGGAAATAATATTTTCTGGATGCTGTGCGAAAGTATGGCGCTGTATAAAAATTTAATGCAATAATCTGCATTTCGGTCCACTATTGCTTTGTTCTCTGGTTCATGTTGAAGATATACAGTTGGCTATGGAATGCATTATGCATTTATTTAAATATGTAACTGCGTATATCTCAGGTACGCATCTAAGAAACTGTGCAATAAGTCTTTGACTGATCACCGGAATGAAATTCCAACGCACCAATTTTGAAACTGAACTTAATCTTTAAACTATTTTTCTCAGAAAAAGGTACAGATTTAAAAAAAAAAAACATGATGTTATTATTTATCATGTCAAACATCAACTTTCAAATTGAGTGCTTCCAAAACCGACATGTTCTACTGTTAAGCAGGCGCAAACGACTCACTCTGGATGCAATTCTGCAGATAAAGCCTAATGTGTTATCCGCGGAATTTCATTACAAAACCGTTACCGTTTGATGGCATAAATACAGACTAAAAGAACATATGCTACATAATAACTCTGGCACGAGTTCGGGAGAAAGATATATATCTACTCCCCCACCCACGTTGGAATGATGTGACAACGTCTGTTTAATGTAGGGGTGCCCGTATGCGTAGATATAGGCCAAGGCCAGGCGTTGATATGCCACAACTCTCTTTACGCTCTGGCTTAGAATTACCGTGTTAAGGCTTCCTTCATAACTTTGTGGGAAGAGGAACATATAGATGCGTGATACTGATACCTGCTCAAAGGCAGGAGTTATTTACTTGTCTGCACACGGTGGAAATATGTCTCGCAATGTGGAGTTGCGCTAGACCTATCCAGAACTTGCCATGTCCCCGTGATAAATTTCATGCTGACGTCAGTATTCCATCGACCCTCTTTTTAGTGCAATGTGGAAGGTTCTGCTAAGGAGATGGAATCCCCGGAAACAACGATCCCTGAAAGGTGTAAATGCTGCTTGTATACTATGTTGAAAAGTTTAATGTGGCTGCGTGTTGAAGAGCATTTAACAATTATACATTTTTGAATTGAGGAAAAACAATGAGAAAATGATTTTTGTTTCAACGATAAAATATATATTAAAATCAACAAATACAAAACAATAAAGAAAGTAGTTTCCCTTTATCTGTTAGCTTCAATAAGATAAAATGCAACTAAGAATGTTTCTTGAATAGAATGTTCAAAGTTTTATGTTGAAATAGAATGTTGCATACAGAAAAACATACAGTTAATTCAGTTGTGTGTTATTTGTATAACTAACAGAGTGTTGGTTTGTAACTTGGCCTGTTCACAGAAAACGGATGGTGAAATGTAATTCAAGTTCTGTGTCTGTGTGTGCGCATTCAGTAGAATGATAGTCTGTGTAGACGCGTGTGAGTTGCAGAATTCCACTGTCTATTTTTGGAACTAAACATTGCTTTTATAACTATTGGTAGGATCCAGGAAACAAAGGCGGGAGAATTGAACGAACACAGAAAATATATGATTGGATGAAAAATGAACCAATCGGTGATTTTCTAACAAAACGATGTTTATGAAATTCACGACAGAAAAAAATCAGTGTGGTGACTGCGATTAGTAAATTGTCCTGTGGTAAACAGTATTTATTATTCAACCAATCACAGTTGAGAAAACTGTAGTCGAGGCAAACGTAGTAGTAGTCACTACAAAGGTATTTTCCGGAGATGAGAGGTGACTTTAAATATCTCCTTTGTTCTATTTATATGACTACTCGTCGTAGCCGATCGCATATTATCATTATTTGTCGTAAAGTGTTAATAATCATAGAATTAAACCAATAAATATCCATTGAACTTTACAGACAACATATCTCTTTTTTTACGTAGATAAAATAATAATTGGTCACTAAACGGTTTTATGCTGCAGAGGTAAAATTCTCAGGGCGCTTTTAAATTTGTTTATTCATTTTTGCTACTTGCATGTCGCGCTTAACCTAAAATCCATGACAACCAAACTGGCTGATTTAAGGCTTGACGTTGTGAGGATGGGTTGACTTGATTCTTGTTAGGGAGATTATATCTGTGACACTCGGTTTTAAAAGCCGGAAGCTCAGATCTGCGGAAGTTAGAGGAAAACAACTCAGTGAATATTATTTCACGCCTGAGATATTTTATGAAGACAGTTGGCGGCAAATCACTCAAACAATGGTGGAAGAGGTTCGAAAGCGGCGAAAAACAACAGTAAGAATCACTGAAACATCACGTGACTAAATTGATGTCACTTCCGCCGACAGGTGCAGGTATAACCGTCAGCGAGTCTAATTTTGACATTATATAGTGAGAATTTCGAAATATTGCAAAAAAAAAAAAATGTTTAGCTGCCAGAAACCACAAGCTACCAAGACTATCGACTGAATGCTTTCATTTTTACGGCTTGCCAATGCTTTGCGGTTTATTTGAACCCGAAACCTATATATTTTAGATGTCCTCAAGGACACATGGCACAGTGGATAAAGGTGTTAGTTAGATCCAGTAACAGGACCCAAAGAGTGTGAGTTCAATACCCAGTTAAACCAGTGGAGATCTTTCAGAGGGAAATTAACAGGAGAGAACTGATAACTGACATCCATTAAACATGACACGTGGAACTAGAACCGTCTACTCCAATGAACGAAATAAATGATTCAATTCGACATTCTAACCACTTTAAGAAGGCCGGAGCGTACAACGGCCGAAATGTAATAAATATGGCGACAAAAATGAGGGCAATAGCCCGAATAATGTATATTGGGGATTGTTATATTTTTTGATTTTTTTTAAATAGGTATCACCCCATAAAAGCAGTAAAGCCACTAAGACACGGGGAGTGATAGGATGTGGAAGAATTAGGAACAGAAACATTAATAATGAGCGGTAAAGGAAAGAGTAATCAAGAGGATAAGTGATAGCTGTTGATAATGCATTAAATTTTTGCAGTCTAAAGTTGGATGTAAAGCATGGCGCCATGAAATCTGTTAGCATAGAATTTACGGCTACATCTAGTGAGTTCGACTCTAAATTGGTATCTCGGCGCCAGTCTAGAACTGCGTTTAAATTCAATAAGTGTAGGTACCATAGCAAAGAGCTCACCCGAACAATTATCATGAAAGTATTTGTATAAAAGACACAGGGTGGCAAGCCTATGTAGGTAGGAATGAACTGTAACAGAGTCGCCAGATCAGGACCAGTAATATTGCTGATTCTAATTTAGATTTCATCAAGGATATCAAAGTAAATGGCAGGAGCACCGGAACAAACCTGGAAATAATATTCTAAGCATGGTTGAATTGTAGATTTATAGATATGAAAAATATGGAATGTTTCACGAATTTACATGTCATTCTTGAAAATTCTTGCATCAACATTTTCTCCTTCATGTCTTTCGTGTATAATAGTCTTTTAAAATGTGGGTAACGGCGTAATTTTATGGATATGGGACAGATAATGACACTTACACTTAGGATTAAAAAGAGAAAATTGAAATTTCTATTGCGCATAATGAGAAAATAATGTTTATAAAATCTGACATTCACAGTTCATATTGAAGTAAGGCAGGACATAACTTACGTAAAGCTTGTGTAAATGGATGTCAGGACAGAGATTAGGAAATAGCTAAAATAGAAACAAAGAGTAACAAAGGAAATTGTGGAGAGCCATGATCGCAATTTTTCTGAATAGAAACGCCACATAGCAGATTAAGAATACATCATTTAGTTTGTTTGTTTGTTTGTTTGTTTGGGTTTTATGGCATATCAACCACTGTGGGTTATTTAATGCCAAATCCAGTTTATATGAATTTTAAATGCCTATTTTGTATGGAATAAAAAACGTATAGCTGGCAACATTATTGTTTCAAAATCGTATAGCTGGCAACATTATATTTTTCAAAAATGCATAGCTGGCAACATTATTGTTTCAAAAACGCATAGCTGACAACATTGTTTCAAAAACGTATAGCTGGCAACATTGTTTCAAAAAAGTATAGCTGGCAACATTATTTTTTCAAAAAAGTATAGCTGGCAACATTATTGTTTCAAAAACATATAGCTGGCATCATTATTTTTCCGAAAACATTATCTGAGGCCTTGCTGTTGGATGTAGTTTATCGCCATACCCAGGACGCGGATGTAGTCTATCGTCATACCCAGGGCATACATCATTTAGTCAAACCAATTCGTCATTTAGGGTTTGCACAATATTTTGCCGCTTGTAAAAACACATAAAAAACACTTTGAATAATATATATTTAGAAGACGATATTGGATTAACCCATCGATCTATGATCAATTCATGATTATATTCCTTTTGGATTCTTGAAAAAAAAAAACAATATTTTGCTCTATAGCCAGTAACGAAGATTAAGAATGCATCATCAATTCAAGCCAATTACTCATTTGAGGTTTGCACATTGGCATTTTATCATTTATAAAAACTTAAACAGACTTTGAATAATATATATTTAGAATGCTATATTGGATTAAGCCATCGATCTTTGATCAATTCATGATTATATTCCTTTTGTATTTTTGGAAACAAAATTTTCTATAGTCAGTAACTATCGTGTATTTTCATGAGACGAGAATGAAGCTCAAATCACCCATAACAGTGATTGCTGAAATTAAGCAAACTTGAGTCTGTTCAGTACCTGGAGGAGTGACCGCTTGGGAAGAACGGGTATGAGAAGTTTGGATCTGCTACTGGTGTAATTTATTTTACTTGAAGTTTTTCTTTTAATATTAAGTGCTTATCAAAAATATACAATTTTATTTAATAAATATCATACCTCAATATAGTAAATATGTTCTTACTCTCTCTTTAAATATCTTCTTCATATATGATTAATTTGTTAAGCATTCACTTACATATTAATATAATAGGTAAATTATTACATGGAAGATCAGCACCATTCTGCAACGAAGGAAATTAGCTACACACCCTTAACTGTGTTTTGGCAGAAAATTTCACCATTCTTTGGAGAATTCTGACGGATACAGATTTGTTCAATAATAGGAGAAGGAAAGATACCTTTGTCGGTCTGTCAGTAACAAACCCGTCAAACCCAATTTGAAGAGTAACACTTTTCAAAGTGGGTGAGATAGCGGGTTAAAAAACCTGCATGCTGACAAAAAATGACAGGAGAAAAACAAACAGTGAATGTTCAGCTTCTTATGGCTAATGCCTCGATAAAGTAACTGTGGAGAAGACTTTCTGGCTACAACTCCGCTATCTTTTGTAAGAATAATGAAAATAAGATAAAGAATTCAAATCAATGGATTTCTTTACGATGTTTAATATTAGTATTCTCTACGAATCTTTATTATAACATTTTTTTAAGGGAAATGCTTATTGTCAAATAAAATATGCATTAATGAAAGACAGTTACCTAAGTACACATATATGTGTATGAAGCTATGCATCATTGATATCTTCAAAAGTATATGTAATCAAATATTTTAAAAAGCATATACAAAGATATAGCATATATGCAGTTATTCAGCTATCCATATGAAATTATATATACAAACGAAGATGCAGACTTGCAGTGGGGTATTTATTCACGAAACATACGCACACATATAATCGTGGAGAAGTGCTCTTTTTAATATTTACATAAACAGGTTTTGATGTAATCAAGAAGATTAAATCAACTATTATATGAACGTATACATTGTCACATTTTTCTCCCTTCGCATAAACTTTCTGGGATACCATTTTTTGTGGGCTAGGGCACAACAGTCACCTTACGAGGGCTTGCAATTCGGCACTATCTGATAGAATTTTCAGAAGTCAAAGAAGAATGAATTATATAAATTCGTTATATATATATATATATATATATATATATATATATATATATATATAAAAGTGAACATATAAGTCAACACTTAGAGGCGACAGTCTGTTTCATGCTATATGCAATCGTAAGGCCACATTGCATATAGCATGAAACAGACTGTCGCCTCTAAGTGTTGACTTCTATGTTCACTTTTATATTTACACACGCTCTATCTCTGATATTGAGCACTTTATCCCATAAATATAGCACACCTTAAAACTATATTCTACATATATATATATATATATATATATATATATATATATATATATATATATATATATATATGTGTGTGTGTGTGTGTGTGTGACGAATTATATAGAGAATGTATATCAGTTATATATAAATGATATATTTCTCTTAGATGTATGGAGTTTCCGGAACATGTCTTGCCCATTGGCAGAGAACATGCGACAGGTAATTATGTCTACGAACGACTCTGGATTGAATTGGACATCGCCACCGGAAACTGGCTATATGCAAAGGGAGATAAGCAAGCAATTTAATATTTTCCACCAAAAAATGAGAAATAAAAAACAAAAAAACAAAAAAAAAAAACGTGGCTCACGTATATTTATTTCAAATAAGACTACAAAATAAACGGGAAAAAGAAAAAATAATTTATATTTAATGGAAGGCCTATGAGTTTATTACGACAAGCCTATGAATTAAGAAAAGGTATCCACACACACACACACACACACACACACACACACACACACACATATATATATATATATATATATATATATATATATATATAACGGAGGCGGAGAGGACAAGAGACTGTGTGGTTAATACATGTATATAAACAAAGGCAGAAAAAAATAAATTTATGAACAAATGGATATACATCGATAAAACAGTCAATAAACGGGCAATTAAAAAAGAAGAGTAAAAATAAGTACGTTGGAAGTTAGAAAATTTTACTGAATGCGGAAATACACAAAACGGAGGTTGAAAATGAAATGGTAATCTTTATAGCATCAACAAAATACAATAGTCGCCAGTGGCGTGGAGTAGGTAAAACCTACAAGTAGTGGTGGACTACTCAGCATACTTAACAATAGTGTCCAACGTATTTATAAGGATTGGGACATACCCATTAGTGTTTATAGGTACAGTATATAACAAAGTATTATGAAGGAAACAAATAAATGCATAAATAAATAAAGGAGCAAAAAATAATTAATCAGAAAACAAGAAAAAACAATATTGCCATACATCGGTACGTAGGTACGCAGGTAAGTAGGAAGGTAGATTGAGAAAGAAAGTGTACAGAAAATGACAAAATAACAGAAGAGAAAATAAGACTGTATGGAATATAGATTAACACAGGTAAGTATATATATATATATATATATATATATATTAACACAGGTAAGTTATGTAGGTTAGTAAAGTGAGGGAAAGAGCGAGAATTGGAAAAAGAAAGAAAAGAAAAAGAATAATAGAAATATATATATATATATATATATATATATATATATATGGGTAAAATAGCAGGACAGACTGGGTTCTATAGTCTTGGATGGCAACTGGTCTAGGACAACTCTGAATTTAAAACCTGCGGAGGGTCGTTTGGGAACCTTGTGGCATTCGGTGCACCAAGTCTCTGTATTCGTCCCTCCTTAAAATGTGGATGGTCCTGCACGAGGCCTTCACCACTATAATCAAATCTCATGTGCCGGTGTCGGGCTGTCGGTTTCCTGGAAACTGATCTGCTTGACCCTCATACGTCGAATCTCGACGGGAGAGTCGATTATCATATATATATATATAAGTGTGTGTGTGTGTGTATGTATATATATGTGTGTATATGTATGTATATGTATATATAAAGAGCAATCACCACATAAAACTGACCTGTTTTTATATCGTTGGGCGGCAAGTAAACAAAATCTGCCTTCGTTAGGAGAATCTAAATTTTATCTCTCAATCGTGATTTTTGGGACAGAGCAAAACTCAGTTATGTCTTTGTCTTTGAGCTGAGGGCAAGGGAAAATACTGAGGGGTTCCCGCACCCGAGGAAATGCTTCTAACAGAACACGACAAAGAAATGCAGGATGCGTGTAATTTCAATCCTGTAGCAGCATTTCTCTCATTAGAACAACGAGAGTCAGTTAAACATCGATGCTCGCACGAGGTTGCTTACAGGGTCTAGGCAAATATGGAACTTGTTTTCTTGTGCTCTTCACTTTAAATCGGCCTTGTCCCATATCCCGTCAACGTGGGGAGTGGATGCATTTACCAGTGTACTATATACTTTTGGGCCGGCAAACTACATTTTATTTCTAAAGTGTCTTTCTGTTTTCGAAGAGAACTCAACAAATAAAAGAGAGATGCCGGGTTCTAGTGATTCCAACCCAGTTGCAGCCCCTCCCCCCGATTGTGCCACAGACGGTGGTTCAGTGTAATATCGTTGCCAACGCGAGGTTGGTTGTGGGACCAAGGATATTTCTTTTTGCCTTAGCCCATGGGATACGGTCTTTCAAAGAGCCTTGTGACATATCCTATTACCGTGGTGGTGGTGGTGGTGGTGGTGGGAGTAGGAGTTAATGCCAAGTATTGTATCTGTTTCCCTGATCTTTAATGGTAGTGGTAATATTAGCCGTTTCCTTATAAGGAAGGAGTCTGGATTCATTGACCGAACGGCCAGTACTAACAGAGTTTAGCGTTTCTTCAGTTACTGGTCATTGAGATGGGAACATTTTGATCTATTCTCCTTATCTATAATGATGAGTAAAGTATTAGTCGCTTCCTTAAAAGGAAATATTCAGTATTTATTGACTGACAGCCAATGTTACTTTCGGGTCAAGTTTATAAAATTTACAGAAAATTTCTGTTATTTCATCTGAAGGGAAAACGCTGAATAGCAAATGTAAACATGTTATTATTATTATTATTATTATTATTATTATTATTATTATTATTATTATTATATTTCCTTTGATTTCTGATGTGCACTCTTATGTTTCCGGGTCCCGCCTAGAAATCTAAGTTTAGAAATGGCTTCATGATATTTTCCACTGACAAAAAAAAAAAAAAAAAAAAAAGAAATATTTTACATAGACAAAGCTCTTCATCAGGTGTCGGCTATACTCCTGAGAACAATTTTTTGTATTTTTTTAAAGTATGGGTTTCCAGGAATCCCTTCAATTAGTCTACTGGAATCTTTCCCAGCCAATCCAAGGGCTCCAACTAAAACAGATATTGTTGATGTCCCCATGTGCCACATTTTTGACATTTCGATTTTAAGGTCCTTGTATTTTGATAGCTTTTTGAATATCTTCAAAGATACATTGCAGTCTGCAGGGACTGCCATATCAATAAGGAGACACTTTTTTGTTTGCGGTCTCTAATAACAATGTCTGGGCGGTTAGCTTTGATTGTAAATTTTACACCATTTTTAAACTGAAATAATTGTTTTATTTTTCGTTTTTTCATTCGTTTAATTGATTTTCTCTTTTCTATCCCACATATCAAGGGGAAACTTCCTTCCATCTTTCATTATTATTATTATTATTATTATTATTATTATTATTATTATTATTATTATTATTATTATTATTACTAGTAGTAGTAGTATAAATGGTCTCATGGTATAACAAGGTTTTAAGGATTCTTATCTGAATAGATGTTCCCCATTACAGATGGGTTTATGAATTATTTGAGAATAACAATTTGGTCATGATCCTTTAGAGGGTTATATTCTGGGCATCTCTGCTGACTAACGGAAACTATTTTTTACTAGCATTAACCATAAGCGAGGCCGAATGCCAATCGAAGTATACTGGATGCAGAAGAAGTTTGTTGTTTGGAGCGATGAGATGTAAGAGGTGCAGTCTAGGAACGACATGCGGTTAACCCTCCACTTGAACCGGTTAAAATTGTAGTGATCGGGAAAGCATCCTCTTGGGAGTCGGTTCCCCAAAGTAGTAGTTTGTTTATTTGTTTTTGTTGTTTTTTTAATTTAAAGGATAAGATAGACAAGACTACTTGGGAGTCACAACAATATACATAGAAACACCTTCAAATATAGAACATCTGGTTAGACTGAGTTATCTGGCTTGAAGGTGCTTCTTACTATGCCTTTTCTTCAATGTTATTTGCTACTAGATAAAAAAGTCGCGCTTATTTGGTTGTAATAAATATGTCTGGTATCCCTTAGTAGATTATCTAAAAGAATCATGATTTGCATATTTAGACTCTTATATGTGTTCCCCAGTCTCAAGTTGTTGGGCCATTGCTCTCATGGCCAATAATAATAATAATAATAATAATAATAATAATAATAGCAGACAATATTCCGCTTAAAAATATTAAAAATATCTACGAAAATACAAAGGATCGTTTGACACCTCAAATCAATCAATGTGTAGTCAGTGGATCAGTAAAATTATATCGAAATATACCAAAAAAATGTAGATCAAATTCAGAACACTGTGATTTACCAAAAATCACATCCACGTCTACTTAGCGCATCTTATATAGATATATCTATATTAAGGTTTAAAATAATGTATTAGTTATTAATTGTATATCAGTGATTTCTTGGAACTAAACTTTCACTTTTCACTAAACCTTTTTGCTATTTTAAATAGTACAATATAATAAATTTTGAATACTTCTCAAGCACGACAAAATACACACGGCAACCCTACTGTTATAACTTGCATAAACTTGCTGTTCCTTAATGAGTTTTAGGGGCAACAAGTGCAAAACAAATATTAATAGCAATAGTAATAATAACAACAGTAATAAAAAAAAATGATTGACGTAACTCTTCCAGTATCTGTCTATATTTCTGAGATGAGGTACATTATTTGCATTATTCGGACTATTGTCCTCATCTTTGTCATCATATTTATTACAACGTTTCGGCCGTTGTACGCTTCGGCCTTCTTCAGGTGGTTGGAATGACGAACTGAACCCTTTATTTCGCTCACTGGAGTTAACTGTTCTAGTTCCACGTGCCATGTTTAAGGACAAATGGCACAGTCGATAAAAGCGTTTGTTAGATCCAGTGACAGTGTGAATTCAATAGTCGGTTAAGGCAGTGGAGAACTTTCAGAGTGAAAATTAACAGAAGATAACTGGTAACTGACACCCATTACACATGGCACGTGGAACTAGAACAGTCTACCCCAGTGAGCGAAATAAAGGCTTCAGTTCGACATTCTAACCACCTGAAGAAGGCCAGAGCGTACAACGGCTGAAACGTTGTAATAAATAAGGAGACAAAGATGGGGACTTTAGTCCGAATAATGTAAATAATGTAACTCTTCCAATATTTTTCCACAGTTAACTCAAGAGCGCAATTTAAGAAAAGGAAAAGAAAAGAAAAGAAAAACAATGTGTTTGACAATATTAAACAATATTTCAATAGAATGTCTGACTTCTTCAAGTCATATTTAAAATATTTTTCCTGTATAAAAATATACAAAACTACAAAAAAAATATATAAGTCTTTGTAGAAACATTGCTTGTCTTGTAAATAAAAATACGGTTGTAATGGTAATCAATCAAAAAGAATGAAACAGCGCCGGCGTGAAGACAAACCGGGCTTAATATGAGTTTTAATTTTCTATTGGTTTATTAGCTACTAAGTGGAATCAATCAAACAGCTTAGTATAAATCTTATTGAACTCTCTTTTGATTCTGTAGATTCCCAAGGGCCGAGAAGTTTGTAGTTTGCTCATGAGTTTCAATAATAATAATGTAAGGATGTAAAAAACGATTGTTACTCTTTGGTTCAGATGAAGTCACGAGGATCACCTGGCGGCCGGTGAAATACGTCAGTTCATTAACTGATGAAATCAGTCAGTCGTTTAGTTAGCTGCCTGAAATCAAGAACTTCCCGCTTTGTCTTATGTCTTACTCGTAAAATTGATCTTGATATATATAAAAATTATGCATCGTTTTCACAGCCGTCAATTACGTGCTATGCCCGATACAAACATAAGCGATCATGCATCTTTTAATATATGATTGACGAGGCAGATTTTTTTTACCTTAGAAGGTTGACATTACATTCTACAGTTGATCAATTCCCATTCAAGGTTATAGAACCTGGTTGTTCTGCTATTTACCCATGGCTGTGAGGAGAAGAGGATTCCTACCTTTCCTGGTGGTATTAGCACATAAGTGAATGCAATGGATTCGAGTGGAATTCGAACCTGGCTCTCCGATTCCTCAATCCGAGTCGCTAACCAATACTCCGATGTTTTTACATATCAGAAGACGTATCCCCGTAGTAGCGTTTACATTTGTCTTTTACAAAGCAAAAAATGAAACAATATGTGTTATTGACAAGAAGATACAACGTCTGCTTCCATAATGCCAATATCTGTCTCTCACGTCGTGGGTCAAATTAATTGGCATTACTCGGGGGTCGAGGGCTGAGTAATATTCTGGATATATTATTCCTTTGTTTAATATTTGACGAAGGTAAATATTGACACCAACACAATGAAAAACTTGCAAATTTTATGGAAAAACTATTGCGAATGATAAGAAATTTAAACCTATTTGCTGAATATCACGATCTCGCTTAAGGTTGTTCTTCTTTGCAGTTGATAGCTATCAAATTAAAACATTATTTGAGAATAACCGACATTCTGACACACTGGGTATGTCCAATGACCGTACAAATATCTGAATCACTCGTCGAAAATACCAGTTTCGTTCTGTTGGTTGCACTGATGTGAGGTTGCTATATTTCCTGAATGTCATGATATTCTAGCAATAAAGATTTGAAATTTCATCATTCTATAAAAAAAAAAACAACCTTTCCGCCAGTAATGATTTATGATGATAATATTTCATCAATCTTGAAAAGAAGATCTGAAATTTCATCATTCTAAAAACGACCTTTCCACCAGTGATAATTCATGATGATGACAGTGTTCCATGATTCTAGAAATAAAGATATAAAATTTAATCATTATTAAAACAACATTGCCACCACAATGAAAGTAGCAGTAGTAAAAAGAACTACACATACTGGACAAGACGTATCTTCTTCGCTCCGTGAAAACCCAGAGTTGACGGTTTCAAAGGCTTCACTTAACGACGAGGCTCTCAGAACAGTTATAAACAAGTAAGCGGATTTTTTAAAGAAATAAAGACAGATGCTTAGAACATTTGCAAATGCTTTTCTCATTAATGAAACTGACAAAATAGTATTAGGGTGGTGCAAAAATAACGACGGTTTTTGACGTGCATTTTAACGTCAAAACCCGTCATTATTTTTTGCACCAACCTAATACGGTGTATTTAAATTTAATCACCGGATATCACGATTCCCGATTAAAATTCACCCGGTTATTTATAGAATACTATTAATGAATAAACCCCAAAGCAGGGAAGAATATAAAAAGGTCTCTCAAGAAACTCATTGCTGAATAAGGTAAAATAAAAAAGTCGGAAAACGCAGTTATAAAGTAGACAGAACATATTGCAGCAAAAATATAATATATATAGAAATTGTTATATTTTTTAGTTGAAGAATTATCATTATTATAAGCTTTGCTATTCGGAGCAGCATGATCATCTTGATTGTTATGCACACAACGTTTCAGCTGTTTTTATCTCTCGCCTTCTTCAGGTTTGTATGCTCGGTAACTTTATTGGTATTTCAAACCAAACTGTTTATTCCTCCGCGATTATAGATTACGCTTTTCATTCATAGTTGATAGGTATTCGCTTTTGTGTTTCTGGTCTGTATTTTTTTTTTTCAAGGTCGTAGGCAGAATTAGTAAATGACAGAGCCCAAGTTATGCTTTATCCACCGATTTAATATACATTTTGTTCTGGGTATGACAATAAAATACATCCGACACAAAGTCTCTGATCGAAATTTTTGGATGTTTTAAGGTGCGTATAACTTACTCATGATCGCTGTCGTGTACAAGTCCAACCTGACCCGGGTGATAGCACTTGTTATTGTCCCAGCTGTAATGGACACCCCAAACAAAAAAGACATAAAATGAAAGTATAAAAATATATTTTTATAGTAAAATTGACACGAATATATATATTTATATAAAAAAAATAGCAATACATTTATCTGTAATTGAAGGAATACAATTGCGTTCAAAAAATATATTTACTTGAAGTCGTAAAATTCTGTTCAAATTATTTACATTTCGGTATTAAATAACACATATAGGTTGATATGCCACTAAAGAAAATCAACCAACCAACATAAAAAAGACTCTTTCATGATATTAATCCATACGATTTCCTACAATTTCTTAAAGAAATAAAACTGTATTCCAACATATAACTACAACATAAAACACATATATCACCGTCTCCAGTAATTATATCCACACAAAATTTTAGATGCACAAAAGCTCAGTATACACCATAATGGTTACTTGCTCCGGTCTCCCCAATGTGACTATATGTGATACAAGGTAGGTTTTAAAGTGTACACTCACACCAGGACAAAAAAGTACCCTCTACTATGTATTCAATTGTGAAAGCAGAATAGCATATATCATCTTTTTTTATTACTGCAAAGCTCCCAGGAAAATTAAATTTCGACTTTTATATGACCCATGAGGAGTTGATATGTCGTTAAACAAACAAATCAAAATCTAGGAAAAATTAGTACTAATAGTCTGAAATATCTGTACGTAGGTGGTCGGAATGTATGTTCTCATTACAATACCATTCGCATGCCATCAGTGTGGCTACGTTATTCGATTTTATAGAATCTGCTCTGCTGTTTCTATTCGCTTTTGTTTATATTCGCAACATTTTTGCCCTCCAGATTTTTCGATATTTTCACATTCGCTATTATGCTGCTCTTATAGAGCTTGCATTTATTTCTGGTATCCCTTCGTAACCAGTGTCGTTTCTTGGTGCTATATCTTGACCCCCTTTGCAAAGTCTATTCTGGAATAATCTTCATTGAGTCATATACTAAACAAATATGAAATCTCGCAACGTCAGAAAAGTCAGGCGCATCGATGGATTGAAATATTTTCTCCAAGACAGCAAGTGCTTATCTGCGACTCAAAGGATCCTCGTGATTGAATCCGACAGGAAAACGAGGGATCGAGAGGGCTGTGTCTAAAATGTGGAAAACCGTATGCCTGGTACATATATAATAATCGACCCGAGAGGCAATTAAGTACGGTTAATGTTCCTTGAGGAGGCCAGAGACCTTTACCCAGTGTTAATTGAAATCTGGAGCTTTTTTTTTTATCAAATCAAGTTCAACCAAAGCAAGGCGGGAAAGCCACTGAGATACAAACGGTTATTGGGTGTGGAAGAGACAGAAACAAATACATTGCTAAGCAGTGGGAACAAAAGAAGAGTAATCGGGCAGAGAGTAGATAGTGATTGGCGTTGCATTTATATTTTTGACGATTAATGTTGGTTCGTATGGAAGGAACCGAAAAGGATTTCCACAAGTGCGAAGTGCGAGAAAAACTGTCTGTTAAAAGAGTCTATGCATCATAATAAGTAACTTATTCGAAACAATTACCATGAAAGAATTTATAGAAAAGGCGAGTCAGCTTTACTGCGGTGGGAAAGTGACTGCAGCTTGACGCAAGATCAGGATCTATAATTAAGCTGATTCTTCATTGGATTTTATCAAGGAGTTCTGCATATTTAGCAGAAGCACTGGACCGTATGTGGAAGCCATATTTTAAGAAAGGACAAATGGTAAAATTATAGAGATGGAAGATAGATTCTGGAGAGAAAGAAATTATCAAGCCAACTTCCTTACCAGCTTACCTAGTAAAGGATTCATTATATTTTTTCCACTTCATGTCAACACGGAAAGTTAGCCCAAGAAGGTGCAAAGATTCACTGTCCCGGGGGTCAGAATCAGCCATGCTGATAGAAGGTATAGACGGTTCTCTCAGAGTTGAACAAAATATACAATTTAACTGCGTCTGTATGCTCTTGTTTGAAACAGAAGTCACTTTGCAGGTGATATTATATGTATTCATGTATTGTTTTTAGCTTGTTCAATTTCCTAATGCAAGTTTTGCAAATTAACGAATATTCATATTAATCTGATATGACCAATCAAGCATTCACCGCTTGCAGATGTTTCTGCATGGAAAAACCGCATTTCTATCTTTTTTCTTTCGTGGGAAGAGTAGTTTATTTGTTAATTGTTTTTTCATTCCGGTTGCACTCTTTCAATTTCCTAAGTTTCTCACGAATGATTATATTAAATCAACTGATAAGATTACTTCGAGGAAAGTCGATTCACTATGTCGTGCTTAGCATTTTCCCCCGTAAGAATATATCCTGTCCATTTATAAGTCTACAATTCGTACGTGCATTTAATATTGCTGAAGCACTAGCCTGGTGCTTATGCTTTATATCTAGAAATTGGACAAGACGTATATTCTTCGCTCCGTGAAAATCCAAATTTGACGGTTTCACGGGCTTCCGTTAACCACGAAATTCTCGGAAGAATTTAAACAAATAAACACAAATTTTAAAGAAACAAAAAGAAACAATAATCCAGAGAACATTTACAATGTTTTCTCCATAAATGAAGCTGAACAAAATAATACAATGTTTTACATTTATTCACCGGATATTGCGATTTCTGATTAAAACTTACCCGGCTATTTATAAAATACTATTAATAAATCAAATGAAATCTCAGGAAGAATATCAAAGGTCTGTTGAGAAATTCATTGTAGAATATGATATGTCCCGGAAAGGGTTATATTTGTTCGAAGTAGCTAAGTAGTTTTGGACTATTGTAACCATGTAGGGCAATCTAGCAGGTAACCGTAATGGACTGGTCCTCATCGTAGTGGTAGGCAATAGGCGTAAGCAATAAGCGAAGACTATAGGCGTACCCAATAGGCGACGTCAGTCTGTATTTATGGCTGACACCAGCCAATCATATTCCTGTGAGGGGGAACCCAGGTGTATGCATATTCATATTCATATTCATTACATCAGAATACCAAATCTTTCCAAAGAAAAAGAAATCTACAAATCCTTTATGACCTTTCATGTCGGCATTAGTCACTTTCAAACCGCAGCAAAGCTTTCTGCTGTCTCTTCGAGAAATATCTTGTTAGGTTATTGTACTGATGAGTGTTGTTCTTTAGTACTTCGGTTTCAAGAATTTAAGCGGAGCACTAGACTGACATCTCATAATTTCATTGCTGATGTTACTAAATGCAACTGTATATTTTATGTTAACATTTTCTTCTCCCAAACTTCACTGATGTAACTCTTACCTGTTCTTACTTTCTTGTTAAATGTGAACTTCAAAAACGTAAGTGCAATGTCATCCGCCATCATGTGTCTCTTTAATTCCCTTTCTTTTATTGTTCTATCTTTCATTCTATCTCAGTAGACGCTTGCATCTTAGTGTCTTTTCTTGGCATGCTGAGGATGAAATGATTTGTTTTATTAATTGGCTGTTCGCTGTGTACCAATGAATAGATGTATCTCCGTTTTCGTTGCGTGGGGCATGTCCACAATTACCAGCCATTTCTTCATTTTATTCCTTTTTTTTCCTTTTATATTTAGATTACTCTTCTTGATGATAACTACTTGTGGCTTGCTCTGAGGTTTGACATTTTCCAGTGTTTTGTGAGACAAGTCTGTTTTATCTTAGGTGCTTTCAGACGTCGGCGCATATACCATTATGACCGCCATTTTGAATGACTTTCCTTTTCGTTTCGCTTCCAGTAATCTCTTTCTCTCTCTTTCTCTCTCTTTCTCTCTGTCTCTCTGTCTTTCTCTCTCTCTCTCTCTCTCTCTCTCTCTCTCTCTCTGACAGTAATGCATAAAGCGTTTACCATTGTCTTTAATATTAGGCAGTCGTTTCTTTCATATTTTCTTCTCCGGTGTATAGGATTGTTCGATCGTTGCTTATAAAACCCCCTTTTTTTTAAATTTTGTTTCACCTTCTTACTTTTTTAAATCTTTTTTTAAAACCCCAAGCAAGGAAATGCCACTAGTACATTAGGGGGTTACAAAGAGTGAAAGTGAGAGAAAAGACTTACTATAATGAGGAATGAGAAAAGAACAAAAACTGAGAGGGATTCAATAAAATAGAAAATGACGATTGATGTTGCATTTAAATTTTTGAATAATGTAGCTATCAGGGAAGCAAGTAAAAAGGATGTGGTTTACTCAAGCGCGGAGTTCCATTAGTTATTTAACCTTTTTCAAATATTTACCGTAGGTAGTGTGTCGAAACATTCCAAACCTCAACGTTTATTTTAACCATCCTTCTGACAGTCATTGAATACCGGTCATTAGAGGCATGTCACACGTGTAACGCCTTACGAAGCATGGGATCAACCTTGATCAAACTGGATCTCTTTGTTCGTTTCACATTAGTGACATTGTGAATTACTAAATTTGTTTCGGTAGCGGTAAAGAAGACTTTTCCCGTTGTTTCGTCCACGGTGATGATATCGGGACACCGATTCTGTTTAGTCGGTCAATCTTAGTATTTTTCGGATCGTTGATAAGAATCATTTACCTTCCGACTGTGGGGGCTATCTGCCCCAAGATGATTTGCGAAGTTGATTTAATTACCAAGTAAACCGATAAAAATAATTACGGGGTTATTATGGTTTAATTATAATGTAAGTCAGGGGGTTTTGTTAAAAGAAGAGTGATTGGGAACCACATCATAACTGAAAGAGATAACATGTGAAGAAATATGAGCTTCGACATATTAGCGACACATATTCTGTGAAGTTATAAAATGTGTTGCGATTTAATATGGTGTAATCACAGCGGTGAACATAAAAGATCAGGGGTCACGTAACTAGAGATTTTCTGGGACACGCAAGATTTAACTAAGCAATGTGTTAAAAACATGTTAATAGATCTCATCATTTCATATTTTAAATGTCTACAAGTACCCGGAAGATTTATATTAACAGTTATTTTTCTATCGAACTCCACGCCTGAGGAACTCCCTCCCTTTTAGTTCCCTGATAGGTATATTCGTCAAAAATTTAAATGCAACGTCAATTGCCATTTTCTATTTTATTCAATCCCGTTCATTTTTTGTTCTTTTCTCAATCCTCATTATAGTAAGTCTTTTCTCTCCCTTTCATTCTTTGTAGCCCCCTTTGATCTTCAAAAATTTAAATGTAGCCTCAATCATTCTATTCTGTTTTTTTTATTTATTGTAGTTTTATGGTTAACACTGTTATGTTTTTCTTTTCTTTTTTTCTCTCATACTGCCAGACGCAGTAATTACGTCTCATTGGCTTTATTACCTTGCTTTTGTTGAAATGTTAAAAAAGATATATACGGGTTATCTCTTTGTAATTTTTATTCCTGTTTGAAATGATTACTATTTTCTACAAAATGTAACACCCAATATATCAACAATTATTTTTGAACGGTATTTGAAAGAAATATGCTTCCTATACTCTTGCCCGTCTCAGTAGCTGACCCCGACAGTTTTATACTTACACGGGTGAGATTAGAACAGAAATGGAGTACTGAAGCCATATCTGGGATGGAACTGCAAGATCGTCACTTTACAGCCTTGATAGATTTCCAAAAAGAAAAAAAAAACTTATTTTATCCTTTCACTTTCTGACAGAACTAAGCAACCTTATCACAATTTCCATGGTAAGTGTTCAAACATGTAGGACACGGTTGCTATGTCTACGGAGTCGAATCATTCACATTTCTTCCGTATTCCAATTGTAAAGAGGAAGTTTCACTCAGACAGATTTTTTTCGAGTTCAGCACGCCAAAAACTCTTGAAAAAATATGAAGCCAAATCTTCTCACTTCAACTATTGTTTAAATAACAGGATTTTAAATAGAACAAAATCATAATTATTCTCAAAAACATTTTTAATATTCACTTGAAATAAAATAACTCTCCTCGCATAATATGTTGCGGCTTTAAATATCACATAACAGGGTTGATAAACCGTAAAAAAACACAATACTTTATTAATTAATCCGGGGAACTGCTTCTTTCATGATGCCTCCCGGAACACTAAAATTTAATCTCTGCAAGTCGAATGTAAATCACTGTCTATCTTCTTTATACTCTACATTTCATTCTACATCCTCTTACGTTTAAATCATACCAGGTTTTCAGTAACCCACTGGGAAGACTCTCTCTTTAGACTTTTATTGAGTGGGATTTAGTATAAATATGTTACAATACAAAGCTATCATCTTAGACGAGCCCTTTTGGTAATAACCGCGTACTAACGTATTCAAACTCTCTCCCTTAAGGGACAAATCATAAAACACAAGACGACAGAATGCATGATCATCATTTAAAGGATGAGCCGGAAATGCGATTTGCAGGTCAGGGACACTAAAACCAAGCATGTGCGGAATTTTAAATATGCGGGAAGTGTTTTGACGGTGGTCGGTACATGTGAAGCTGAGATCCGAAGAGGATTGGTGTAGCCAAAGATGCATTCCAAAAGCTGGGAAGAGTTCTGCAAGACAGGAGGATTTCTAAGGTGACAAAGAAGAGAGTACTGAGCTGCTACGTGACATCTGTCCTGCTATACAGCATCGAATGTTCGACGGTCTCCCCAAAGATGAAGAAGCGTCTCGAGGCAGCGGAGATGTGGTTCTACAGAAGGATACTAAGAATATCATGGACCGAGCGTGTGATCAACGATGAGTATGAAATCAATGTATGCAAACAAGGAGAAGACTTATATTTAACATGAGGAAGAGGCAGATGAAATTTCTGGGATACGCAATGAGAAAGGAAGACATCAAACGAGGCAATGGAGATATGGTTCTACAGAAAGATGCTAACGATATTATGAACCGATCGTGTGAGCAACGTTGAATTTTTGGATAGGATGCAAACAAAGAGGAAGCTTATACTTAACATCAGGAAGAAGCAGCTGAAGTTTCTGGGACACGTAACGTGACTGGAGAATCTGATACTCACAGGACGAATAGAGGGGGAAATGACAAGAGAAATCATCACATGACATACCTGGCGGATGGATGTCAGACCGGGTTCTAGGGGAAGAAGGAGAGGGAAGGAACTTGTTGAGAGCTGCAAGTAAGAGAGAGAGGAGGAAAGCCATGATCGCCTACGTCCTGAAAAGACACGGCATATAAAAAGAAAAGACTCTTTAAAACATGAAAGCCATATAGTTTAAATTTTTCACCAGACAGGAATCTATGCCTTGACAGATTTCATTTCGTAGTTTTACGATAGAGCCAAGTCGCGAAACATCACTTGTTGTACAAATCATTGAATTACAAAGGAACTTCGCGGTAGTGGCAGTCTTAGCAGGGGTTGTAGTAATTTTAGCCATCGAAATTACAGAAAATTTGGCGATGCGAATCGTAGTGAGCAACGAAAGCGATTGGCGCTTACCCATTCCATAAAGACCAGGCGTCGATTCTGCCTTTGTTAGGATAAAATGGGAAAATTAAATTGGAACCTGCTCAGCCCTTGCACTCAGTTCTTAGTCCACCCTTCATCCCCAATCAGCTTTCATCAACCACCCTCGCCTGCTCCTAAGCATCTAAATAGTACGATTCTCCCTCGGCGAACGGATAGCGTGTTCCACGTTCGTCTTCATCTTTTTCGCCCGGGATGAAGCCAACGGTTTGATCAGAGATGGCACGCGACAAAAGGGGTGACGGGGGCCACTATTGTTGTTCTAACGGTGAGGGTCGCTAAGTTAATGGATAGATGGTGGAACGCTGCTAACTTGGACGATTTTCCTCGGATGGTTGGTGGAGGGATGTTGTTTGCGCTTTTAGAAAGAAAAATGATCAAAGTGTCGGAGGAGGAGGAGGAGAGAGTGAAAAGGGAGACATAGTGTGGATAGTGGAAAGAAAGTGTGCAGGGTTGGGAGGTGATTGTAGAAGTCAGTTGAAGAAAACGGAAATGATTTGGATGGGGAAATGGAGAGTAAGGTGGATAATTGATTGGAATGTTGATTGGGACGAGCGAAATTGGAAGATCTCTTTTTGGATAATGGAGAGAAAATGACAGAAATGCAAAAACAGAAAATTCGGGTTGAGGAAAAATCAGTTAGTGCTGAGAAAGCATTGCGTATGGCAAAGAGAATAGGAATGATGACTAATAAGATTGAAAATTTCCAGTAAAATATGAAATAATTGGTTAAAAAGAATTAATTAGAGAAAAAAGAAAAACAAGGAGAAGAAAGTGCAATAAAATGAAGTGAGATAAATGCAATAAAACGAGGAGAAGAAAGTGCAAAAAAACGAGGAGAAGAAAGTGCAATAAAACGAGGAATGGAAATTGAAATAAAACAAGAAGAAGCAAGTGCAATAAAACGAAGAGAAGTAAGAGCAATACAAATAGAAGAAAGTGCAATAAAAGGAGGAGAAGGAAAGCGAAAGAAAACGAGAAGAAAGTGAAATAAAACGAGTAGAGAAAAGTGCAATAAAACGGAGTGGAAAGTGCAATAAAACGAGGAGGAAAATGAGCAATAAAACGAGGAGTAGAAAGTGCAATAAAACGAGAAGAAATGGCATTAAAACCAAGTGTACGAAGTACAATACAATTAGAAGGAAGTGCAATAAAACGAGAAAAGTGCAATAAAATGAAGAGAGGAATTTGCAATAAAACTAGTAGAAGAAAGTGCAATAAAACGAGAAAAAACCTCGCAAAGAGGAAGAAAGGAAATCAAAAGACAAACATGAAATAAGAAAAAAGTTAACGCAATAAATAAACAACGGATTAAAGAAAGAAAGTGGAAAGAATAGAGACCCAGAAAATCAGAAATGAAAAAAGAAAAATGAAAAGAAATGAAAAAAGAAAAAAAATCATATATTTAAATATGAAGGAACGACAAAGAAAAAAAAGTGGCAGTACAAAAAACATCAAAAAAGACAAACGAAAAAAAAAAATTGTAAAAGGAAAGGAAATGAAAAGGGAAAAAATAAAAGCAGCCATTAAGAAATGGGAAGAAAGAAAGCATAAAGAAAATAAATAAAATAAAAAAAATCCGAATATTAACGGAAAAAGGTAAGAGAGGAATCGAGAAGGGAAAGAAAGAAATAAAAAATATAAAATAAACTAGCCAGCAAGAAAAAAGAGAAAGAGAAAAATGAAGAAGGCGAAAATGAAAAAAAACAAAAAAACAGAGATTAAAAGCAAAAAACAAAAAAAGAAAAAGGAAGAAAAATTGAAAAAAAAATAATAAAAAGAACGAAAAAGATCCAAAAGAAATATAAGAGATGAATAAAAAAAAAAAAAGAAGAATGCAAGAAAGTCAAAAATATAAAGGAAAATAAGATAGTGAAAGAGAAGAAATAATTTAAAAAAGAAAGAAAAATTCAAAAGTAAAAAAATAGAGGGAGGAATCTAAAAAGAAAAAAAAAACGAATGAATTAAAAAAGAAAATTTAAAAAACAATGTAAAAATGCAAAGAAATAAAAAAGAAAAAGCAACGAGAAAAGAATTTATTCAAAAAAGAAGAAACAGAAAAGGAGAAACGCAGAACAAGAATTAAAAAAGAAAGAAAAAATGAAAAAGACAAATAATGTCAAAAAGAAAGAAATATGAATCAAAATGATAAAAATGAGTCAAAGATGAAAAAATATTTTTATAAAATAAAAAAAAACAAACTAAAAGCAGAATAATATAAATGAAAACAGGCAGAGAGAAGAAAAATACAAAAAAGAAAAAATAAAGAAATAAAAAAAATAAACGGAAAAAGAAATAAAAAATAAAGAGAAAGAATGATACAAAAACGTAAGGTAAAACGAAAAAAAAAAGTATTATTAGGTTGGTGCAAAAGTAATGACGTAATAATGTCGTTTTTGACGTATTTTCTAAAAGGACATTATTGCGTCATTATTTTTGCACCAACCTAATAGGAAGAACATGTGACAGAAGAAGAAATTGAATCGATGAAAAGAAAACTGAAGGCAAATAACGAATTAAGAGATGAATAACAATAGTAGATATTAACAGGAAAAGCAGGAGATCCAAAACATGAAAAATTAATACGAGTAAAAAAAAAGACCACGATCGAATTTTTTTGGCATTTCATCTTGTTTGCCTAATATATCCAATATTTGTAGACAAGACTAATCAGATAAGTCAGTGTCTTGCCAAGGTATTAGGCTGGTGCAAAAATAATGACGTAATAATGTCGTTTTTTGACGTATTTTTTAACGTCAAAAAACGACATTATTACGTCATTATTTTTGCACCAACCTAATGTAACCGGACAGTCATTAATGTAATTTATTATCAGCCTTTTAAATAAAAAGAGAAGAAAACTGCGAATCTTACTTGAGGTGTTTTTTTTTTTGTTTTTTTTTTGTGAATAGTTAGTACAAAAAGGAAAAAGTGGGGTGTTATCAGGTTGGTGCAAAAATAATGACGTAATAATGTCGTTTTTTGACGTATTTTTTAACGTCCAAAAACGACATTATTACGTCATTATTTTTGCACCAACCTAATGTAACCGGACAGTCATTAATGTAATTTATTATCAGCCTTTTAAATAAAAAGAGAAGAAAACTGCGAATCTTACTTGAGGTGTTTTTTTTTTGTTTATTTTTTTTGTGAATAGTTAGTACAAAAAGGAAAAAGTGGGGTGTTATCAGGTTGGTGCAAAAATAATGACGTAATAATGTCGTTTTTTGACGTATTTTTTAACGTCCAAAAACGACATTATTACGTCATTATTTTTTTTACCAACTTAATAGAATCTTTCTGAAACTGACATTCAAAAAGAAAATTATTCTACTCAGTGGTCGATGAATGCAAGAAAGAATAAAAAAAAGTATTCATAAGTAACTGAATGTTATGGGCGTGTTTAACATTCTTTAAATCAAAATATATCAATTGCATCTTCCAGATCTTTTCTTTTAATTTCATTATCTTCTTCAGTGTCGTTACATCTTTAACATAAAACATTTGCAAACTATATAGAAGGTGTATAAAAAGTACTTTTAAAAACTTTGGGGGCCAAAACAAGGACTAAAGTCCATATAAACATCTGTCCGCAGATACTCCGTGTTGGAGTTAAGTTTAAATAAATTTTACGGTAGATGGCGTTGCATTGCCATGTACACAAGGTTACATTTTTTTATTCATGTACTTTTTCGGTTATTCTGTCTTCAATGTTTAACGTGCAATTTAACTGCGAATTATGCATTTGAAAAATGTCAGGATATGTATATCGTGAGCAGGCAATTTTGATTTTTTTTTTACATACGGCTGGGAGAATGGCAATGGACAAAAAGGCTTTCTTTATATTTAAAAAAGTAGGGATATTTATATGGACTATCGTTGTTTTGGTGTGAGAAAGCTAAACTAAATTTTATAAAATTATTTTTGATACAGACTATATATATATATATATATATATATATATATATATATATATATATATATATATATATATATATATATATATATATATATATATATATATATATATATATATATATATATATATATATATATATAAAACATTTTTATGTTTAATGTTCTTTTTATAGATACAAGTAAATGCTCTGTTTATAATAAACAGTATTAAATAACATTTACCGACCTGAATGTCCAAGAAATATAGGATGCAGGTTCGAATCCTGTCCAAGGACGAATATTTTCTATGAAAACTTCTCGGACATTCAGGCCGGTAAATGTTATTTAATACTGTTTATTATAAACAGAGCATTTACTTAAATATTTGTATCTATAAAAAGAACGTTAAACATAAAAAATGTCTTTAATGCCTGTATATATATATGTGTGTATAGTCAAACCTACAGACCCAGACAAACCTACCAAGGTTTCACTTGGCTCTGTAGGTTTGACTATACATATATATATATATATATATATATATATATATATATATATATATATATATATATATATATATATATATATATATATATATTAAGTGGGAAAAGGTTTACGTGTGACGCGTTTGGTCCATTAGGAATTCCTCAGTCTAAGTTTATGTTTCCGTTGATGCAACTACGTCTGTGCCCGAACGAGCGACGCTGGGATTTATAAATTTAAAGAAATTTTTTTTTTAAATTTTACCCTTTTTTGGTTTTTTTTTCATTTGATATTTTGGGGGTATAAAATTTAACCCATTTAATAAAATAAAAAAATTAAAAAAAAACATAATGTACTTTATTAATACATTTATGGAAACAAAAAAAATAAAATATTTAACTAATACGAAACAAAACAATAAGCCAGAACTTAAAAGAGGAAGTTTCCACAATTACCTGTAATAATTGCCACCGGAAATAAATTGGTGAAACATCAAGTAATTAAAAAAAAAATACATCCACACAAACGGGGGTTTTTACAAAACAAAACACACTCAAACACATACACATACACACACGCGCAAACACACACACACACACACACACATACACATATATATATATATATATATATATATATATATATATATGTATGTATGTATTATCATTTTAAACATATTTTACTGAATACTCATATCTGAGTGGACGCTTTGTTTATTTATTAAACAGTATGATTATTTATTTTCATCTATCCGCCTGAATATTGGATAAATCTAATTAAAAAATATCGGCTCTCGGGCAGGACTTGAATCTTAGTCCTCGTTGGGCAGGAAGTCATTATACCGAAGCAATCAAGAAGAAAATTTACCGCGTATTTTTGTTCGAATCCTGAAAAAAGAGAGTATTTTAAAAAAAAAAAAATTCTGTAATGTTCAGGGCAATTGATAACCTAAAACATTTGTTATAAATAAATGGAGTTTCTACTCAAATACGGGTATAAGGTAACGTTTCAAATTACACACACACACACACACACACACACACACACATATATATATATATATATATAGATAGATAGATAGATAGATAGATAGATAGATAGATAGGTATTTCATAAAATATATTAGATGCTTTCACTTGACTCACTTCTAGCAGTTGACTACATCTATACGCCGCTGCCGAATCTTATATGTGTTGTTCTTGCCCTAAATATTATCGTTCATTACCAACCTGTGTGTGATTATTCTATTCAGTAACCTTTCCTAGGTTACAAAAATAAGAAATGTGTCAAATGATATAGAATATTCTTAAATTAATATTGCAAATTTATATTGACAATAAACGATTTTCATTTTTATTTTAATATGTTGATGTTTACAATAATGTTTACTAATGTCTAAAATATTAGATTTTATTTATCTCGAAAGAAAATCTTTCAAATACGATAGTAATATTTTTGTCAAGACTGTCTTGAAAATAATGGTTCACAGGTGTGTTTTATATTGCTACCAGTAAGTTTTTTTTTTCTTCGAAAAACCGTTACATTTTGAAATGTAAATGCAAATTCGATGCTGTCTTCAATCGACCATTTTTCCCATTTATCTTCGCTGTCTGTGAATACATTCACTCGCGCTCAAGAGTATATTGCAGACATTATCTAGATTTGATAATGAGCAGAGAACAATTATAAGAACTAATTGAAATTGTATGTCCTTTCTATTCTACGTCATTCATTTTGTGTAATTTCATTTTCTTCTCCGGTGCACAGATATAACACGGTGAAGGCTCCGAAGTTTTATGATGAGTGACAAACTAGTGTAAGTAGCCATGGTGTCTACTTAAGTGCTAAATGGATTTTTGCGACATCTGTACCACGAGGCTTGTAAAAATAAATATTGATGAATAGAAAGTCATAGACTATATCGGAAATGTATTTAGATGAATTGAGATAACGGTTGCCGTTATCAAACGTATATTGTATTTAATTTTATTAACTTACGCATATTCAATGAAACACAAATTCATATAGGGAATACATAATTCATATGTATGTATAAATGTGTTTTATCTACTGCACATATGTGTGTATGTGATTTTGCATATTATGTATATTATATGCAAAATAGCTATCTATTTGACTTTGATATAAGAGGTGAAAAAGTGCACAAGAACATTAATTTTCTTATATGATACAGTGTATATATATATATATATATATATATATATATATATATATATATGTGTGTGTGTGTGTGTGTGTGGTTGTGTGTGCTTTGTGTAAAGTTTCAGATATAATTAAAAATATATCTCTAAACGTACAATATGAATGAAAGCAAGATGAAAACTTATCTTAGCTGACGCATTTGGTCCTCTGATGGACAAAGGTAAATAAAATTGAAAACTTAAAAAACAAAAATAACACAATTTTGCCATCGGAGGCCAAAATATTTAAACTAAGAAAAGTTTTCTTTATATATATATATATATATATATAAGTATGTATATAAATATGCGTTTCTCTTTGCCTCGTTAGCCTGACTTTCCCTGACGATCCATTTAGGTGAAACCTAGGTAGGTTTGTCTGGCTCACTATGTCTATCTATCTATCTATCTATCTATCTATCTATATATATATATATATATATATATATATATATATATATATATATATATAAGTGAGCATAAAAGTCAACACTTAGAGGCGACAGTCTGTTTCATGCTATATGCAATCGTAAGGCCACATTGCATATAGCATGAAACAGACTGTCGCCTCTAAGTGTTGACTTCTATGTTCACTTTTATATTTACACACACTCTATCTCTGATATTGAGCACTTTATCCTATAAATATAGCAGATCTCAAGACTATATTTCTTCATATATATATATATATATATACATACATTCATACATACACACACTTCACACACACGCACACAGACATACATATATATATATATATATATATATATATATATATATATATATATATATATATATGCAGACATGGCTAAAGTGTTGCCATTTTATATTTTAATTTTCCACATACGCATTTGTATAGTAAGGTAAGTTGGACACTGTCAGAATAATAGCACAATGATGCAATTCACACCGCCAGGAATTTGAAAACGGTATGCTGCACTCCTTGGAATTCGCACCAGAAGCTCCAATACGAATATTTTAGAGTGTTTCAGGAGAGTTCAGGGGAGTCCGAAAGTGTTGCATGAGTCTAATGGTGATTACTTTGGTACGGCAGATCGGAAAACTTATTTTGTTTGTTCTAATAAGTGGAGCATTCGCGAATTTGTTGCTGTAGGCCTCAGACTCAATACGGAGGCCTACACCAAGTGCCCTGATGAGGTATTGCTGGTCTCTGTTAAGAGGGTGGCTGCTGAAATACCCTATGTCTGGCAAAAAACGCTGCAGTATTCCACACAAGTAGGCGATCTCAATCATCGGTCAGGCAATGTCTGCGACCACATCATCCATTACACCTGAACGCTTAACTCCCGAGACTGCAAACAAGTTGATTATTATGTGTAGGGCGCCGTTCAGCGAGAAACCAACAAAGATGAACTGAAGGAAAGGATTATGGC
>OZ010607.1:39915765-39930765 GCA_963932145.1 Acanthosepion lycidas | reverse complement strand
CCATAAAAATATATTAAGTAAAAAACATTATAATGTATACATAAGTTATCCCGGCTGCATTCTGGAAACAGTTATTAAAATCATGAAAAACATGCCCATCCTTAGTAAACAGCATTTAATCTTGAAGCTATTACATTACTGGATAAAATATGTCCATATTTGTTTACTCCTAGGCTGATGCAAATATTTTCAGCAACTTAAATCAAAATATTTTTTTATGCATATACATTCATAAAGTCAAACTAACCATATAAATTCATATAAATTTTATATTGCCATAAAAGTATACTAATTTTGCTGGCTTTATATACTTGACGCAAAGTTTCCCATGAAGAACGTTTTATATTTGTACTAGCTTAGTGTATATATAAGCTATCTCCTGGGGTGGATTCTTGATTGGGCCTTCATTTAATAAGGTAAAGACGAGTAGATTCGATGGGAAGCACTAAATTACAGAAATCAAAATTGATCGCTGTATTTTAGTATTGCATTAATATTTAAGATATCCTTTTAAATGTTGTCCATATTTTCCGTACGAACAATGATTTCACACTTAATATCGATTATTCCCAAATTTGTTTCCAAAAATTGTTATCGTACAAAAAAAGTTCATCACAAAAGAATCACGTAAAAATTCGGAGGAATAAAAACTTGGGAATTCAGAATTTCAGGATTGCGTCTCCGGCTGAGAATATTCGGCACGATTCCAATATGGTATATGTTGGGTTACGGCCTCGAGAATTAAAGTTCAAAACACGGACAATTTTATTTTGAAATACTCTAATTTAAGAAAAAGTATTTTTTTTCATTTGAGTATGAGCTATTGAAATTTGGAGAGTTGTGTCCCTTTAATTGTTTTTTTATCAGTAGAAGCCAAGATGGCGGAATCCGAGAATAATCGCAGTAATTAAATTTTGGGAATTCAAACTTTTAGGATTGCGGGGCCAAATACGACCCGAATTATTTTTTTTTTAATTTCCTTAAAGAGTCGGCCTGATTCCCATGCGTCATTTTGGGATATGACCTCTAGGAGTAAAGTTGAAAAAGGGTGACACAGTGACACACTGGCATTCGCATTTTTATTTCAAACTATTTTTCTCATTACAGTATTTACATTATCCGGACTATTGTCCTCATCTTTGTCGCCATATTTATCACAACGTTTCGGCCGTTGTACGCTCCGGCCTTCTTCTCAAGGACACATGGCACAGTGGATAAAGCCGTTGGTTAGATTCAGTGACAGACCCAAAGAGTGTGAGTTCAATACCCGGTTAAGGCAGTGAAGAAGTTTCAGAGAGAAAATTAACAGGAGATAACTGACATCCATTAAACATGGCACATGGAACTAGAACAATCTACCCCAGTGAGCGAAATAAAGGGTTCAGTTCGAAATTCCAACCACCTGAAGAAGGCCGGAGCGTACAACGGCCGAAACGTTGTGATAAATATGGCGACAAAGATGAGGACAATAGTCCGAATAATGTAAATACTGTACATAATACCTCATCTCAGAAATATTTTTCTCATCTTGATGTTATTACTATGAACGTATCGTTTGAACCAAGTACCCCCTGGTGAGGATCGGATGGCCATTGCTTGGCTGATATAGGATATGTGTTGATTATCGTTATTTTATTTCCTGTGACGTCAGTTATTTTTCGTTCTGGTAGGAACCATATTCTTACCGACCAGATCTATTGTTTGAAATCAGGGATAATCAACTCCTATATCCACTAGGCCAATTTTCCGTTAGATATTTGTGATTTTGGAGGTTTTATAATCAGATAGGTTTTGACATATGGTTATTTTGCCGTGTTTGTATTGCTTTTCACAATTTAGTATCTCATTGTTGAAATGTGTAATTTTTTTAAAAAATTTAGTAATTTTAATACGCATTTTATGTCGAATTTTTTTTTTTTTCGTTTTGTGTCTATGTTAACAAAATCTATATCAGCCAACATAAAACGACAGCTCAAAGTCATACAAACGTAGTGACAGTTACAGATAAGAAAACTGAAAAGCTAAAAGCGCATGTTACATCATGTATCATGCTCGGCGCTTGAATAGAATTCGAGGAAAAGTATGAGGAGACGAGTTCAAAGTCAAGTCTAGATTTTTGAGATCATTTTCTCAATAATGCGTTTCTGGAAGATCCAAAACCAAAGTGAAAACGGGTCTTTTGCATTGGACATCACGAATGCATTTGACTGAATCTGGCATTTAACTTTTCTCCACAAGCTGAAAAGTTACGCTGTCTCTGGACACTTTTTTTGAACTGATTCAGTCTTTTCTATCAAATCGTGAAATGAGAGTTATGAGAAGCCACTCGTTTAGATTCTTTTCTACTAACGCTGGTGTCGCTTAGGATTACACCTTTCGTCCTACGATAAATTTAATTTTCATTAATGACCTTCATGATGACATCATATGTCAACATGGTTGCTACGCAGACAGCACAATAGTGTGCTCCTGCCTCGATAAAATCAAAATGGCAGCACTTCGAAAACCTTCGTAATCAAGATTAGACTCATCCAACACTTTTCCAATTTTTTGAACTGTTGTCAGATTGAACCCAAACACTGAAGAGTTTGCATTAGAGCTTCCGGGGCGAATGCCAAGCAGTACAACATGCCGTTTCTAAATTTCTGGCACAGGTAATTCAGTCATGGTACTCTTTTACTCACAGACACTTCCCAACTAACCCTACTATGCTACGCAATGGACAAGATCTGAGACAATCAATCCGCGAAATGAAAAATATAAAATACAGAGAATTTACCTATCACACTCTGTCTGCATGTAGGAATATATATACATATATATATATATATATATATATAACGTCATCCACAGACAAACTGTTTCGCTGCTCATCAGTGTGTCTAGGCATCCAGTTGCCTCTAGCTACGATCGAAACCCGACTGATTTGGTGTCAGTCGGAAATTCTACCACTAAACCGTCGGCGCACGGCAGGGGTGTAGATGGATTTTTAGCGTATTTATTTTTAGAAACACGCCCAGTGACTGACACTGACTCAATTCACTATGCGAAGAGTCTCGCTATATTAGCTATATATATATATATATATATATATATATATATATATATATATTCTTACATGAATATAGTGTGCGATTGATAAATTATCGCCATTTTATATATTATTATTATTATATATTATTATTATATAAGTGTGTGTGCGCGCACGCGCGTGTGTCTAATGTTCTAGAAAATGTACTGACTCTTTAAATGATAATAGATATATTTGCAAACCACAATGACGTTTAAAATTAATAAATATTAATGTTTATTGAGTTACAAAGAATATTTACGGTTGAACCCTTAAGTGCCTATATTGGGTCCCCAAAAATCCCAAATCGTATGAACTGAAAATTATTTGTATCACATTGTACACGATCTTTGATCATTTTCCGGCAATTCTTTAAAATTTATCTATCCCTTTTATTTTTTAATTTTCCAAAACATATAACGACATTGATAGTGAAACACGTGTCATTATGTACCCACTGGTGATAGGTCTCCAGGCACCCGGCTGAAGCGTTTAAGGTATTTTATCTCTATACGTTAGCTGACGTATTGTTTACTTTTTCCGTGTGCATATTACTGATAGTAAGTAGCTTAGTTCCCTACAGACTGTGGAAACTTTTCTTCTTTTTCTTTTTCTTTTTTTTTACCGAAAACGAATATTTAAACCAGTCATTCAGTTATGTGCCATGCGGGATACAGTCTTAGGCGATCATGTATCATTTGATACATGACTCAAGTGGCAGATTTTTCTTGCAGTAGATTGTCATGTCTTTCTGCGGTAGATCGGTTGCCATTCAGTGTGTCGTGCTATTTACCCATAGCTGGAGAGAGAAGAAGTATATTTTCCAAGGGTATTAGCAATGTATTGTATTCGATTGGAATTCGAACTTGGCTCTCCGATTCCTCAATCCGAACCACTATACATTAGTTCACCGTCACCCCCTTATTTCAAGAAGCGCTATCCATTATTTCATCATGCCCCCTTATTTCAAGTAAAGCTACCCATAATTCACCGTGCCCCCCTATCTCAAGAACCTCTATTCATTACTTTCCGTCCCTACTTATTTCAAGAACCGCTATCCATCACTTTATCATGAACCGTTATTTCAAGAAACGCTATCCAGTACTCCACCTTGCCCCCTTATCTCAAGTACTGCTATCCATTACTTCACCCTGACCCTCATTTCAAGAAAATTACTGAACATTCAATACCAAAAACCGAATATATTCGGCACATGAAGCCGCTAATCTTCTTACACAGATGTCCGAATATCAATCTTCTGAAGGTGGTAATAATTTTATTCAATCAGATGATAATGCTCTTGATGGTGTTCACGAGGTTGTTGGAATTTCAGATGACGAAGATGATGACCACGCGGATGGCGTAGATTCAGGATCGTGTTTCAGTTCCCGAAAGTGGCTATTCAACTCCATCATCCAGTGTTTCACATTTCTCTTCAAAAACTCGTGGTGAAAATGTTTTTAGTGGTAATCAAGGACTGATATCAACAGGGAATTGCTCGATGTAGTAGAGACTTTGTGATCGTAGATAGGACTATAGTACGCCGTTGAACAATGCTGGTGTCGGACGTCTCCGAATAACACTCGCACTAATAGTACTTGCTCGATAATACTCGCTCGAATAGTAATCCGAAAAGCGAAATAGTATAGTGAATAGTGTAGAGAATAGCGATCCGTATAGTAGTAGAGGATAGCGTAGAAATGGTGATCGCGTAGTGAGAAAAGAGAAATACCAATCAATTAGACACGCTACCTCTCATATATGCCTTTCCTCTGTGGTCACGTGTTCTACTTAATTCAAGAATGGGATCGCCTCTGTTTGTTCACTGGCGATCTATGTTCTAACTCAAATGTCGACAGGGTCACTTTATTCCTATTTAACATTTTAGATATTTCTTTGACCTCTGAAATTATCGAAATGCTTGTAAAATGGACAAACAATTACGGGAAATGGAAGAAAACAGACCAGCAAAATATTGCAGTGACAAAACATCCCGGATATCTTCATTTTTTTATATACTGTTGGAGTATCGAAATGGAATCACGAAAGCTTCAGGAAGATATGGAAGGATGAACCTCTTTGGAGGCCAGTTTTTCAATGTCAAGAAGACAGTTTGATAAATCAATCAGTGCATTCGATTTGGTAACTTAGATACTCGATATGAGAAGAGGGAATGGGATTTGTTTCCTCCATTCCTTACATTATGGGATTTGTTTCCCAGTGCAAAAAGAACTATAATCCTTCAGAACTTATATTCATCGATGAAGAGTTCATTTCCTGCAGAGATCGATATCCAATATCTACTTTCAAACCCAGGCATGATTTTTTTTCCTTATAGTGAATTGTAGCAATAGATATATTCGTGATAAGATTCCATATACAGAAAAAGGAGCTGATGGAAAAAAGTTGGACTGGCATTCGAAATATTTAGGTGAGCCAATTTATGCAAGCGGAAGAAATATCACCGTTGATAATTTCTTTATAGATGATGGCCTCGTTATTATGTTCATGTTTGAAAGAAACTGTTTCATGCATGCTAAATAACTTCATTTTTAATTTCTTTAGATCGGTCAGAATCTTTTTTAAATTTGCCTTTGTCATAGATCTCTGTGAATTTGAGGGCGTACTGTCCTGCAATGGGACAATCACCAGACTATATGTAAGGTTTGTTTATTGACAGCAGTGTTCTCGGAACTTTCGTCCCACCTGGGTAGTAAAGAAAACTACTAACCCCAGAAGATAACGCAATCCACCATTAACCTCTTCTACATTATTTCCACTAGTAAATCACAAATTTCATATCGGGTCCCGAGGACCCATCTCGGACACTAATGGTCGGCTAAAACTTGTGTATATTAGGATTAAAGTAAATATGAAATGAAATTGCATCCATTTTTTAAAAATAAAATATTTGAACTACCGACGGTCATTTGTCGTACATATGTTTTTGATGATGAAAGGAGAGTTTTCAGAAATTATTATTCTTCAGTGGGATTGCTAGTGCGTGATCTTATTGAATTTTGCTTATGAACGTCTTGAAAAGTTCTATTTGCTTCAAACTTATCTCTGATGCGAGCAATGGGGCGACACGTGGGTGGATATCTGTGAAACTGTATTCTAAATTGTCAATGAATTTCTTTGATGTTTTCCTGCTTCCGGTTAACTTAATCGGACTCATGCAGTTATTAGCGTACATTGAATCTAAAAAAGAAAAAAACAAAACAAAACAAAAAAACAGGAAGTTATAGAAAAAATTTCCAATTGTTAAATTAAGCTTTGAACTGTAGTAACTTAGAAATGATTAAAGATATCTTACTGGAATTCTCCGAGGTTTGTATAACATTATTTGACTCTTCTTGAAACAATAACAATTTATTTATCTCTGAGTTGAAATAATCATCTCTCTTCCTGTTGTGACCTCCTGTTCCAGGTTTCCTCTGTAATTTTCCCACTTTTCTTAACGAATTCACTGTTCTCATAATGGTTCTTGAATGCAAATTGAAGACGGAAGCCAGAGTATGTATTTTCGTCCCATTACTGAAGGTATGGAATGATCGTTTTTCCTCTCACCACTGTTCACTTGTGAAAACAAAGTGCGCCTGACATGAAACTATTTTAATCTGCTCTACATTTAGCTGGATAACTAAAAGAGGTTGTCAGTGATTCTTACGACAGACAAATGGTGTCAAGGTGGCTAATCGTGTTATCTGAAAGCCTGGAAAAATGACGTCAGTTAGTTTAATGTCTTTTTAGATGTTAAACATTTTGTGGGATGGACAATAATGCAGTAACACGATTTGGAGAATTTTTAAATTCCACTCGTTACACACACAAATATATATATATATATATATATATATATATTCGTATCGCGAGGCAGACTATATTTGCAAAGAAAGAATAAATCATTTATTTGGTTTCGTATAAGTACACTTATCCAATTTTGAGTAAATTAAGTTATTGCAATAAATTTTTAGTAAACTTTTTCACTAGTTTGGCAAAGGGATAATGCCATAAGTGTGCTAATCTACATTTCTGGTAAATCAATTATACATATTTTTGATTTTATATGTAAACAAAACTATGTCACTAGAGTCAGATTTTTTTTAATGATTTTAAACGATGTTTTTATTGGATACACGTATTTGAGCACACACACATGCACACATATATATGTATACATGTGCTTGGGAGACCGTCTGTGGCTGTGCTAGTATGAAGTCACAAATCACCTGGACCGAGTGGGCTGGTCTTTTTCAGATTGTTGATCACGCAAGATAATACGCTCTCTCCCAGAAACTGTAACTAATGTCTGCTCAGCATAGTTGCAGTATAAACCACAGGTGGACTCTGCGGGCGTTGAACACAAATGAACTTGAGCGAGCGTCTGAATTATATATATATATATATATATATATATATATATATATATATATATATATATATAATATTCTAAGCTGAACACCCTCCCCCAAAAACACTGATACTTAATAATATACATACTTATAGTTGATGTGAAAATAACTCTACATACTGTAAGGGATTCTAATACATTTACTTGTTCTTAAAAGAAATATAGTATATTAAAAATTAATAGTGAAAATATTTTTCAAATTGTAGTTAAATAAAACGTATTCTAAACTGAACAACCTGCCCTCCAAAAAAAAAAAAAAAAACAACCTTTAAATATACAAATAGAAAAAATGCCGCAAGAATTTTGCCGTTAACAATAAATTTTTTTTAAATTCCAGACGTCATGCATTTAACGGATGTCAGATTTTATTGAAGAATACATCTCTACCTCCTACCAAAACGTAGCTAATAACGGATACATCCAAATATAGACATTTAGAACAAACAAACACCGATGTCTAGTAGAAGTTAATTAATCTGTAACCTTGGAAACGTGAATTATGATTTCAGCTGTGTCTTTAAAACCCAGTTATTTTAAAAGTTACTCCAGGGTTTGCTTGAGGCTGAAATGGAACTAATGTCTTTAATTTAATTACAAAATTAAATTCAGACCTTCCATTTTTGAAACATGGTTAGAACTGTGTAGCGGAAAAGCCATATTTTAAATCAGTTAATTTATAATGTATATATATATATATATATATATATATATATATATATATATATATATATATATATATGTATGTATGTATATATATATATATATATATATATATATATATATATATATATATATGCATATATATATATATATATATATATATATATATATAGAGAAAGAGAGAGAGAGAGAGAGAAAGAAAGAGAGGGTTTATATATATATATATATATATATATATATATATATATATATGTATATATATTTACATGTGCTTCGGGCCGTCTGTAGCTGTCCTAGCACGAAGTCACAATTCATCTTGACCGAGTGTGCTGGTCTTTTTCATATTGTTGATCACGCAAGATAACACGGTCTCTCTCAGAAACTGTAACTAAGGTAGGTACCTCCACGAAATCGCTAAAAAAAGAGTATAGCATGATGAAAAAGATGCCAACCTTGGCGAAAACTAAATTTTATTGTCTAAATGTTTATGTTATTATTAAGAGGAAAAACCAAAGTTTTTTTTAATTATTTTAAAAAAAACTTCTTCTTGTTAGAACATTCTAAATTTTGATTAAAAAAACGTTGTTTCTATTTGTATCAGCGGAACTAGTAAATAACATAGACAAATTTTAGCACGTTTTTTTTTGGTATGACACACATTAATTTGAAAAATCGTGCAAAAATAGAAATAATTGTCAGATGTTAATGAAACTTTCAGGAACTCTTCACAGATGATCGACATTATTATGAATATGTTTTTTTTATTAAAGTCATGGTAGGAATATTCTTTAAAAATATTTATTACATCCCCATAACTAATTTTATGAAAACGCTAGAAATTCGATCGCATCGGGTTTAGTGATTACAATAATTAAAAGCACAGGGTTTTGAGGAATGCAAATCATTTTTTTTGTTTTTAATTGGAGCCAACGTACCTGAAAATCAGCTCTGAATTGTAACATACAAAACACAATAAAACAAAGATATTATTTAATTTCAAATGCTTTTATTTGCTTTTAGTTGTTTTTATGAATATGGACAATATTTTCTGAAAGCCAAAAAACTTTTCCATTAAAAATAAATTTTTCATACAATTATTTGTTATTTCTTTAATTATAATAGATTTTACATTTAAGTTGTTAAAATATTATAAAATTAGTTAAAAGCCCCATCGGCTTTCCTAAGTGTCCTTCTTGAGATAGATCTTTTTTAGCGCGTTGTAAATTGTATCATTTTGACTAATCAGAAGATCCACAGTAATTAAGAAATGTAATTTTGTGCATATAACCGGGCTGTAATTATAAAGTACGGAAGACCAACCAGAATAAAATCAAGTTGCGTTATTTGAGTTAAGCATTGTTCTCCGCTGTTAAGGCCTTTACCTTTGCGAAACATGTGTGGAGAAGTTAATTTGATTTTTCAAATTTCAACTGAAAAGGGTACCGACAAGTATCAGTATCATCTTATGCAATTTATATGATCTTATTTTTATATTAATCTCAGTTATGACATTTTTCCATAAATGAAATATCAAAATTAATAATAAAATGAATGCAAATACAAATAACAGTAAAATGTAATAAATGTACATAAAATTAAAGTATTTTATGTACAGTTCTGATAAAATTTCATAAGAAAGGTACCAATAAATTAATTAGATACATTTCTTAGGAAATATGAAATTTACTCTTAACAGTCTTATTTTAATTTCTTTATAATATATTTTCCATAAAGCATCATAAACGTAAAGGTGAAAGCTAAGTACAAAAAAAATTACACCGCTGAAAGTTTTCGTTAAAAATAACGAGGTAAATAATTTCTTCACTCAAATGTAAATTATTTCACTTTGCTCCTTCCGTAGAACAAATTAGCCTCATGGAATTCGTAAATATGTCATTCATCACATGTCAAGAGACGCGAAAGTTTATGACATGCTTTGTCTTATTTTCAAATTACATCTTTTTGGCACAAAAGCTAAGTTAAGTTAGGTTCAAAATATTTTAAATAAACATTATAATTTCTGATTTTCTTAAAATAAGTTTTGAAAAAATGATCATTGATATTTAAAAGAATTTCAAAGTGAGATTTCCAGTTTTTTTTTTTTTTTAATGGAAAGAAATGGTCAATTTTGCTGACTCAAAAAAAAAAAGCTAGATTTTTAACGAAAATTTCGGACGTGCTAGGAACGATTAAAAAATGGTAAAAAAAATACCCCAAAAATACTTTGATCTTTCCTCTTAATATTAAACATTTAGACGATAAAATTTTGTTTTCGTCAAGTTTGGCGTCTTTTTCATCATGCTATACTCTTTTTTTAGCGATCTCGTGGAGGTACCTAAACTAAGGTCTGCTCGGCATAGTTGCAATATAAACCATGAATGGGCTCTGTGGGTATTGAACTAACACAAATGAACTTGAGCGAGCGTCTGAATTATATATATATATATATATATATATATATATATATATATATATATATATATATATATAGAGAGAGAGAGAGAGAGAGAGAGAGATACAGACAATCAGACTGACAGACAGAGAGAGATAGATGCTAAAATTATCTCGAACCCACAAAGTGAAATGTCTTTTTTTTAAATATTAATAACGTTATTTGGTTAAATTGTGCAAAGTATTTTAGACGGAGAAATTTTCAGAACGCCGACTAAAAACGATTTTACTATGATTGTGCGTGTGTCTGTATGCGATTGTATGCGCGTGTGCGTGTGTGCATGTATGTCTGTGCGTCCGTCATGTTGTATTCTTGTATACAAACGTATACATCATTTGGATGCCATTCGTTTTTGATCAAATGTCATTATTTAAAAGTATTTACGTCCCGTAGCCGGCGTCTCAATGTAATCAGACCGCTGGAAATTTTCACCTCGGCGAAAGGTAATTCGTTGATTCAATAAATGAAGACATAATTTTATCTTTCCATCTCTGCCAAAGTACGAATGGTACGGCATTTTTCTTTTATTTTCTTGTACTTCCGATGTCTTGTATAAGTCGATTACTTATTTATTTAACCGAGACATTCAAAGACAGACTTGATAGATTTGCCTGATATAATAGATACATTTGAAGACATGAAAACATTCACAAGCGTCTACCTAAAACAACCTGTGTAACGCAGACGTATAAAACAAAATAATAAATATATAACTCTACCATGCGTGCGTCCGTCCGTACGCTGAATTCTGATGGCATATCTGGTCTGGTATATATATATATATATATATATATATATATATATATATATATATATATATATTGTGTATCTGTGTGTGTCTGTGTATATATATATATATGTATATATATATATATATATATATATATATATATATATATATATATATATATATATACAAATACTTGAGAAAATCCAAGCAAGGGCGTATAATTTAACCGTACCTGAAATATTGTCTCGACCTCAGACAGTTTCTCAGAACCACGACGTAACTTCCTTCTGTCTTTTCTCCAAATATTTTTATGGTAATTGTTCTGATGACCTTTCCTGATTGATATCACAAGTGTGATGAATTTGAGCGTGCTAGATTGGCAAGTAGGTCTCAGCAATTTACTGCTGAACTAGCTAGATGTAAGCGTATGGGTTAGTCTAATAGATCATTTTCTCTCACTTCGCGCCTGTTGAACTCTGTTCTGATTTCTTGCTCCGCTGCTATCTATAAGAAAATATTTTCACACACACACACACACACACACACATACATACATACATATATATATATATATATATATATATATATATATATATATATATATTATAAAGAGAAAGAACAGTAAGATATATATATTCCGGTGATCTTGTTAATGTTTTTATTCTTACAAAATAGTGCTCAATGCAAATCTACAGAGCATAAATAATATAAATTTACTAATTGAAAAATATGGTTCCTTCCCTCAAATGAAACATGGTAATTACGGTGTAGCGATGGGACCATATTTTTTAATTATTAAATTTATAATACTATATATATATATATATATATATATGTGTGTGTGTGTGTGTGTGCGTGTGTGTGTGTATGTATTTAGACAGCAACCCTTCATTTATGCATGTTTCATTAAAAACAAGCGACAGGGTATTACGGTTAAGCTTTTTCTTTTAATTTTTCTTGTGTTCGCACAAGATCTTTCTTTTGGGGGCACAGAGTGTGTAGAAACTGTCAAAATGTTCTAAAGTTCCGAATGGTTTTAGCTATTTTCGAGAATGATTTTAATTTTTTCAGTTTAATTGTGTGTGTGCGTTATATATATGCTTTTTATGTGTTATAAAGGTGTCTTATTTTCCGAACACAGTTAGCACATTGTGGCCTATTTCTTAGTTGATTTTGTTAAGAATTAGGTTTTTCTTTTTTATTATGAGGGCGTCCATTATTTTAAATCATTTTGGAGGTGGATGAGGTTATTATGCTTGTGTTTGATATCAGTATGTTTTGAATGGAGTCTGGTAGGTTTGTTTATGTGTTTAAATGGTTTCTAATAGAGCTCTGGTCGGATAGGTGTAACGTAAGGCGTCTGGATAGGCATGTAGTTGTGTGACCGATGTAATTATTTATGTGTTCGTTTTGATCAAGAACTCATTTTCTAAGGGGCATTTGAACTTATGAATGAAACATGCATATATATATATATATATATATATATATATATATATATATATATGTCAAACTAGCAAGGTTTTTTTGTGACGCGTTTTATTCGAACTGAACTTGTCACGTCTAAAGATGTGTATGAAACGAAAAACGCAGGTAGTTAAAGAATCTTTTCAAAGATTATTTTTTGAAAGATTTTTTTCTCAAATTTAGACATCATCTGTATTCTTTTTCTTTATTTCTCCACCAACATTGTTCCAGATTATCCCACATTGTGATAATATAAAATCTACAAAGAATTGTGATATATTGTAAGAGCCTGGATGCAAATTTATTGTTGCTGAGCTAGCGATCAAGGCACTTTCCAGACATTTTCGTCTAAGTATATTATTTTCAATTTCTTCTTTTTTGTAGGCACAGAAAATCGCTTCTCTTAAAATAATTCTTCTTTTTTATTATTATTTTTTTTTATTCAGCTTTATATTTCATATCGCATAACTTCCTTTAATAAGTGAAATGTTACTCTCTCAGCTCCAGAGCCGCGTCCTCAGTTATAATTTCAAATTTGAATTTTTTTCCTTTATTCATTTATTGATTTTTTTTTCCTTTATTCATATTTTTTTCATAATTTACCAAAATTAACCCTATCTGCACCTCATTTTCTGAACATTCTGTACAATTTTATTCATGGACTATCAAGCATCGTTCCTCCCATGTGACATCTGTGCATTTTTTATAAAAAAAACAAAAACATGATATACTTTGTGTCCAACGAGCTGGAAAACCAGCGAAACTTAAATCGCACACGAAAACGTAGGTATATGTATATGTGTAATTACTAATTAAGAAACGTAGGAATATGTATATTTAATTATTGCTATTCTACGATTGACGCCAATTCAGCCGGGTTTCGACCCTAACTAGAGAAAAAGGGACTTCTAATCACACTGATGAGCTGTGATACAGCAAAGCAGTCTGTCTGTGGATGACAGTATATATGTTCCTGAAAAATTATTTCGGTTAAGCTTTCCGGAGAAGAAGTGTAAGTTTCTAAACAGTGATTATTACTGATACTAATGCAATACTCTTCGATAAAACGAATCGAGTTCGCTCAGTCACTGGCATGTTTATCTACAAATACATAGGCTTATATTTACCTTCATCCCTGCCGTGCCCGAAAGGCTTATAGGTGGATTCTCTGATTGACGCCAATTCAGCCGGGTTTCGATCCTCGATAGAAGAAACCCGACGTCTAACCACAGTGATGAGCTGTGATAAACCCATCAGTATGTCTGTGAATGACTATATATATATATATATATATATAAGCTGTATAAAAATGAAGGTGTATGTTTATAAACAGTAATTCGGACTTTGCTAAACAGACGCTTCATTTTATTGAATGGGTATAATTACGTCAGATCAAATGATAATTAGTGTTAGGGTCACATTCTCGATTTCTGTCGTAGAAGCACATATTTTCTATGAAATTTGTCAAACATTCTGGCTGGTATATGTAATTAATACAGTTTAATTTTTTAAAAAAGTAGACCATTAAACTATAGCTAAAAATAATGTATTAACAGAAATATATATATATATATATATATATATATATATATATATATATATATATATGTGTGTGTGTGTGTGTGTGTATTTCAGCAGCAGCAATTCTGTCAAATATGTTTGTTTAAATAGTATGGGCATGTTATTAGAATCTAATTTTAATTTTGAAAAAGACATAAAAATTTCAGTTTGACCGTTCACGTGACGTCTCTTTGAGTGGCTTGAATTAGTTTCATCAAACATGAGAACCCCTAAAAAAAAAATGAAATATACAGGGAACAATGACTGAAAACAAATGTAAAAACATTTGAAAGTACTCGGGGAAAAATAATATAAAAAATATTAATATGAACTTTGGCAAATTAACTGGAAATTTGAAAAATTAAATAAAAAAAATGTTAAACAGCTGATGTCCACTAAAGATGCTAGAAGCAATTTATATTTAAAATTCACACTAAAGATGCTAGAAGCAATTTATATTTAAAATATTAAAGCCGGCACTGAACAAAATCAACTATGAATACTGCAGTAATTTTCTGAAACGCCTGTAAGTGAACAGTTTTTTTCACGCTAAAGGTAATTTAAACAGCGGCAGCACATTTCTCTCATGTTTTAACATCAATAGACGGAATAATGAACGGATTTTGTTAAAAATTAGCAGACATATC